>JAXQQM020060751.1:0-239671 GCA_034641835.2 Pinus albicaulis
TGTTGGAAATATGATGCAGGATGTTGTCCTTGATGGCAACCCACTGAATGAAGATGAAGACATGCGACTGTTGACATGTGTTGTCCTTGATGGCAATCCACCTGATGAAGTTATGCTTGACTTGATGGACTTAGTAAATGATGTAAATCTGATGTGATATAATGTTTGTTGACAATATGATGCTGAGTGTTGTCCTTGAAAGGCAACCCACTTGATGAAGATGATGACAACTTACTTGATGAAGTTGTGCTTGAGAGAATATGTTCCTGATGAAGAAAATATGATGTTTCTACAGTGTGTACAGAAGGCAATGAAGAAAGGAATTCAGAATGTGCTCAAAATATGATGAAAAGAGTATGTCTCTTTGTATACGCGGATTTGCCTAGGGGAAGTCGCGTATGCACGCGGAAAAGAACGTGCCAAGTCGCGTATGGGCTAAAGCGCTCAAAAAGTGCAAAACCAAGGGTAACCACCATGGTATTGATCCATTGTATTGGGTAATGATCCGCCTAGTTGACCCCGTCCAGGTAGTTTTGGGCTCATGGTATTGTTTTGGCCCATGGTATTGAAAAAGGGGCTCATGGTATTGAAAAAGGATAAACCTATATAAGGAGAAGAAATTCATTGTGCAAATGATGAGTGTGAGAGCAAGATGTCTGAGCTTGAATGAATACTTCTCTATGAAGTATATCTGTATGGAAAGGGTAAAGGTTTGATGATAGATCTGAATCTATGATGCACCTATGAAGAAATGATGAAGTGGGATATCTAGATCTGAAATGTATCTATATTTGCTAGATCTATTTGTGGAGTGATGAGATCTGTGATGAGGCGAACATCTGTCTGAAGTAAAGGGTGGAATCTGAACCGAATATCTATTCTGAAGAAGTATGTTGCTCCATAATGATTGAAGATCTATACGCTACTTCGCCGCGGAGGAAGCGCTGTGTGATATACGCACTAGCGAAGAGAAAGGCAAGAGTGAAGAAATATACACTGAGGTATACGCTGGTTTGTGTGGACGGAAGCGCGTATATACGCGACATCAGTGAAGGGAAAAAGCGTATGCAAACTAGGGTTTGCTGAAGCAAGGGGTATGAAATATCTGATCTGTTCTGCTGTGTTTCTGCTATCTGATCTGTGTTGATATGTATCTGTTGGTGATGGATGTTTGTGCTTAAAAGTATGGAAAGGGTCCAGTGTGAAAATATGATGAAAGGTGGCCCGTAAGTGGTGTCCTAAAGATTAGTTTATGGATCCAAGTAGAAAATTATGAAACGTGGTCCAAGGTGGTGTCAAGGCTGTAGCCTTCTACTGTGGGGTCGTAGCTCCCTTCCAGGTGAGGCTGGTAAACGAGGACGGGGGGTCGTAGCTCCCTTCCGTGAGAGGCTGGGAGGCTAGTAAACGAGTCGGGGGGTAGCCTGTGAGAGGCCGGCAAACGAGCGCAGGGTACCAGCAGCCTGTCTGCGCGCACATATGTTGTAAGATGTTTTCTCTATAATAAAATATTGAAGGCCGAGCAACTACAAATGTGGTTTTCCCATTTGGTTTCACCTAAAATCTGTGTTCATGTGTGATGCTTTGTGGGATGGTTTATTCTGTTCTTACTGCACCTGTTTACTGCTTATTGAATATCTGAAGAATACATGATGGAATGATTTAAGTTAAGATTTAATGACATATCTAAATCTCTGTGTATACGCTAGTTTCATAAAGGGGATCCGCGTATATACGCTGGTTTACTGAAGTAAAGTAGCGTATGAGTTTTTAAGGAATGAAAAGTAAAAGGATTTGATTGTTGCAGTAAATACTGATTCACCTCCAAGATTTTCCCAACAATTGGTATCAGAGAGTGGTCCTTCTGCAGAAGCTTGATCGCTTGAAGGAGATCTGTCGCAATGGGAAAGAAGCAAAAGAAGAAGGTTACTCAAGGAAATAAGAAGCCTCAGAAATCATGTATAGCAGAAATTGAAGAATATGAAACAGGTATTGATCGTTGCTCTTGTATTTTACTTAATTGTATATGCAAGGATTATTATAGTGAAAGTGAAGATGAAGAAGATTCTGACCAAGCTCTACAAGTGCTCATGGCAAAGAAGAAGGCTACTCAGAGTAAGGAGATAGCTGAATTTGACAAAAATGAATCAGAGTAGCATTTTCCTTGAAAGACCTTAGTTGTGCAAACAATGGTGATGATGGTAAAGAACATGCTATCGAAGCTGCAAGAGTAAAGATGAAGATAGTGAGAGAAATAGATTCTAGAAGAAGTTATCAAAGATCAACAAAGAAAATTTGATGAGCAGACGCCTCTCCAAAGCTTTGGTATTTAAATTAGTGTATGGTTCACATGATGCTGTACTAAGTAAAGGATATGAAGCTGGAATCATCTCTCTGTAAGCAGATCTTGAAGAATCAAATAAGAAGAATGAAGGACTTAAAGCATAAAACGTTTCTCTAAAAACAAATCTGGAAAAATAAAAAAGGAAGAATGAAAGTCTTGAAGCTGGAATCATCTCTCTACAAGCAAAACTTGAAGCATGAAGTAAGAAGAGTGAGGAACCTATACAATCATTTGAAAAGGAAGGACTTGAAGCAGAAATCATTTCCCTCAAAGAAGACCTTGATAAATCAAATAAGAAGAATGCAGGACTTGAAGAAGAAAACATATCTCTGAAAGAAGATCTCAAAGCATCGAAGAAGAAGAATGAAGAGCTGCAACAAACATGTGAAGAAAACGAAAATTGGTTGAAAGAAGAGATTCTAAATCTCAAGGATCAAGTAGAAGATGGAAGAAGGAAAGAAGAAAGCATGACAAAGCAATGTCAAGCCTTGGAGGTTGAGGAATATTCTCAAAGGTAATTTAGAAGAAAAGGTTAGACTTTTGAGGTTTCAAGATAGTACTAAGATTCTCGATAATATTCTTAGTAATCAAAGGTCTCCTGCTATCAAACTTGGTCTTGGTTTTCATGAAACTGTTAAAGGAGAATCTAGTTAACAAGAGAATGCTAATGATTCAAAGGAAGGTGTCAATGCAAAACCTGAAGTGTTGAAAGAAACAAAAGTTCAACCAACAATGTTGAAATCTCAAAGGAAATCAGTCAATAATGTTGAATGTTTCAAATGTCATAATTATGGGCATGTTGCAGCAAATTGCAGGAGCAGATCATTTCAGTCACAATCAAACAGATTCTATTCAGAAAGGTACTTTGGTTTCTTCAAGGGATATTGTTTCTCATGTAACATGTATGGACATAAAGCAGTTGATTGAAAAAAGAGGAAGATTAGAAATACTCATTATGATTCTTATGTTTATTTCTCTCGGGCCACATGAGATGTTATTCTTGTAACAAGTATGGACATGTAGAGAAAGAATGCAGGATGAACAGATCTGGGAAAGTGGACAATTTTCAGCACACAGTTCGAAAGCTCAAGCAAATTTGGAAAAAGAAGGAGGACCGCATCAAACGCACTGGAGGTACAAGCTCAGGAAGAAGAAGGAAGATGAAAAATTTCTATGCTTCACTTTCCATACGCAGGTTATATAAAACAAAGTCGCGTATACACGCGAGTTCCAGCTGACACAGCCGCGTATGCATTGATGATAAGAGAATTTATCTGATAGGCCGAAGATCCTGAGCGTAGGTCCAGGGGGAGCATCGGGCCTCGATCGCCGATGATCACACTAATAGCATTATTCGGGATAATGAAATGATGCATGGGTTCTTGTGTTGAAGATTATGGATGAAGCTCCGGTAGCTTTATGATGAAGAGCATTCGTTAAGATGAAAGTCTTATAATTCGTAGATGAGGGACAGGGACTGTGAGATGAGGGACAGATCATGCAGAGATTGTTGCTGATGACTTGCTGGTTGCTGATGATTTGTTGTTGAAGGTGTTTCAGATTACACAAGTTAAAAGAAGAGCAATGTTTTAAGGGGAGCAGCAGGTTGAATACTAATGATTGCATTGTTGGCAATATGATTGCTTATTCTTTGGTCTTTGTGTTACTCATGCTCAAATGATGATGACTTGGTACATGGATTATTATGATGAGATTTTGAGCCCTGGTTGCTGATAAGTATCTTTTGTACTCCCACATGGATAAGTTGGATGTCATTTGATTCAGAAATAAATCATGCAGAGTTTGTTACTATGGTTGAGAGATCTTTTGCCTACATATGTTACTTCATGTTAAATCTTGAAGATCATGGTGATGTTGGACCACATGGATGATTGCCTGACACCTATGTGAAGATGATGTTCCAATATGAGAATCTCTCTTGGAAAGGATGTATTGATGCTGAAAAGAATCTGAAGACTTGGATACTAATGTGCTTATGCTACCACCATTGGATGACGCTTGAAGACACAACTACACTGTTCTATCCATCTGTAGTCTAGGGAAGCATTCAAATATCTCAGAAAGAAGCTGAACACTGTCTTTGCCTCACTGAGAATCAGATCTGGTTGAAATTTAGAATATGTCTTGGGATACGCAGGTTTCATGAAACACAGTCGCGCGCGTTCATGCACAGAAAACTGCGTATGTCTAATTGCTGACAATTTTTGGTTGGTTCAAATTTTTCAAAGATACCGCAGCTTGCCGTTTGGTATCTCTGGTGGTGTTCCAGTTCTCATAATTCTATTTCTAAAGTTTTGTTGAATATCCCTTGATGATTTATTGGTGAAAGTGTTCAAGATGCACAAACTAAGGGGGAGCCTTAGTCATATGAAAAGGATACTTGGATGCACAGATTCAGGGGGAGCATTAGCTTTGCTGAGTATAATGCATTGGGTCGGGTGCATCATGTAGGTTCTCGATATATGATCTCTCTTGAGGTCTTTTTGGTATTAATTATGAAAATTCATATTTGTACTTTGATGAAAAGGTCCTGTTGAGACCCAGTGTTATAAATTGTAATATTCAATAAATGTAAGGACTTTGTCAATTTGTAACCCACTTGTTGGGTAGCTTCTAGTCATTTTTCTAAACCCACTTGGTTGGGTAGCTGAGTTGAAATGTGTAAACCCACTTGTTTGGGTAGTTGAATCTCATATGTAAATCCACTTGGATGAATCTTTGATGTAAGTATGAGTCATTGGTGATAGGAAAGTCAAGAGTCATGTACTTCATTGGAAAATATGTTTGAAGATTCAGGATGAACTTAGGGGGAGCTTGGTCACTTCAATATATATCAAATCTACAGAACGCTTCTTCCACATGAGGAGAAAAGGGGGAGAGTGTGTTGGTTTTTGATCCGCCCTTCGCCCTTGATGTCAAAGGGGGAGAGTGACATGGTGTGTGAATGAAGATAATGATGTGCCCTTTGCCCTCGATGTAGGGGGAGAGGACATGGTGTTTGAATGATGCCAAACATGGAGAGAGTGACATGCCAAAAATGGAGAGAGTGGGACATGGAAAACAGGGAGAATGACATGTGTCATGTTGGGCTTAATGTATCTATCTCATAGTGGTAACCAAACACCATCATGGTTGCCATCAAGTCCAAAGGGGAGATTGTTGGAAATATGATGCAGAGTGTTGTCCTTGATGGCAACCCACTCAATGAAGATGAAGACATGCGACTGTTGACATGTGTTGTCCTTGATGGAAAACCACCTGATGAAGTTATTCTTGACTTGATGGACTTGGTAAATGATGTAAATCTGATATGATATGATGTTTGTTGACAATATGATGCTGAGTGTTGTCCTTGAAAGACAACCCACTTAATGAAGATGATGACAACTTACTTGATGAAGTTGTGCTTGATAGAATATGTCCTTAATAAAGGAAATCTGATGTATCTACAGTGAGTACAGAAAGCAATGAAGAAAGGATTTCAGCATGTGCTATTTATATGATGAAAAAGAGTATGTCTCTAGGAATACGCGGATTTTCCTAGGGGAAGTCGCGTATGCACGCGGAAAAGAACGTTCCAAGTCGCGTATGGGTAAAAGCGCTCAAAAAGTGCAGAACCAGGGGTAACCACCATGGTATCAATCTACTGTATTGCAATGATCCGCCTAATTGACCTGCCCAGTATTTTTGGGCTTATGGCATTGTTTTGGTCCATGCAGATGGTGCAATTACAGTATTGTAAAAGGGTAAACCTATATAAAGAGAAGAAATTCATTGTGCAAATGATGAGTGTGGGAGCAAGATGTCTGAGCTTGAATGAATACTTCTCTGTGAAGTATATCTGTATGGAAAGGGTAAAGGTTTGATGATAGATTTGAATCTATGTTGCACCTATGAAGAAATGATGAAGCGGAAGATCTAGATCTAAAATGTGTTTGTATCTGCTAGATTCATGGCGGAGTGATGAGATCTCATGGATCAAGCTAATATCCACCAAGTAAATATTTGAATCTGAACCAACATCTCGTTCGGCGAAGTATGCTACTCTATAATGATTGAAGATCTATAAGCTACTTCACCGTAGAGGAAGCGCGTATATATGCAGCTTCTCTGAAGCAAAAGAGCGTATGCGCAATGAAATATGTACTGAGGTATACGCCGGTTTGTGGATTCGGGAGCGCGCGTATATACGCGACATCGCTGAAGTGAAAGGCGTATGCAACCAGGTTTACAAGGCGGCATGAAATATCTGATCCTCGCCTCGTGTTTCGCTATCCGATCCGTGTTGATATGTATCTCGTTGGTGACGTATGTTTGTGCTTAAAAGTATGGAAAGGGTCCAAAATCTGAAAATATGATGAAACGTGGCCTGCAAGTTGTGTTCTAAAGGAAGCTTTGGATTCAGTGTGAAAATTTATGAAACGTGGTCCATGGTGGTGCTGAGGGTTGTAGCCTTCAGTCAGGGGGTTGTAGCTCCCTTCCAGGTGAGGCTGGTAAACGAGATCAGGGGGTCGTAGCTCCCTTCCAGGAGAGGCTGGTAAACGAGAGCAGGGGGTCGTAGCTCCCTTCCAGGAGAGGCCGGTAAACGAGCGCAGGTGGGTGCCTGCGTGCTGGTAGGAGTCTGCACCAGCACATATGTTGTAAGATGTTTTCTCTATAATAAAATATTGAAGGCTGAGCAATGGCAGCGGTGGTTTTCTCTTGACTTGGGTTTCCACCTAAAAATCCTGGTGTTCATGTGTGATGCTTTGTGTGATGGTTTATTCTGTTCTTACTGCACATGTTTACTGCTTATTGAATATCTGATGAATAAATGATGGAATGGTTTAAGTGAAGATTTAATGTCATATCTAGATCTCTGTGTATACGCTAGTTTCATAAAGGAGATCCGCGTATATACGCTAGTTTACTGAAGTAAAGTAGCGTATGGGTTTTAAGGAATGAAAAAGCAAAAAGATTTGATTATGCAGTAAATACTGATTCACCCCCCCCCTCTCAGTATTTTTCCCAACACCTTAGAGAGTAGTGCATAGGATAGAGGTTCAAAGTAATGAATTGAACAAGTTTAGGAGTTTGAACATGTTGTGTGTCGTTCAAAGGATATAACAATATATCTGAAACTATAGCCCTAAATGAGGGCATATCTCGTTTCAAACCCTAGATATGAGGGAATAATATTTGGTTGTATATTCAAAGAATATATAAAAACTATTGAAATTATTTCATGCTTGGAACAATAGCATTCAGAAGCCTTAGAAGAAGGCATATTCATGGAGTTGTTCAAGGTTTGGAGCAGCAGCGCAGTGGAAACCAAGAATAGTTTTGAGGAGGAAACTTAATCATTTTTAGAGTGTAGAAATATAGGCCCTAGGTGAGGGAAATCTTGTAGGCTCTAGATGAGTCAAGGATATGAATAAAGATGGGAAATATGAAGATGGAAGCAATGCAGGACACATTGAAGCAATGATTTTGGATTGTGACAAGCGTATGGAAGTCCAAGTATAGTAAGGAGTGTTGTTAGGTGACTACTACATAGATCCCTACGTTCATTTCTTGAGATGGAAATCAAGTGTGCTAAAGGAGGAAGATTTATTGAGCTTAGGGACTGCAACCAAGAGTGCCATATTGAGATCCCTAGTTCGCTGTCAAAGAAGTACATTTTCAATGAAAAGAAGGGTGAACTTTGTGCCCTATTTTTTTCTTCATTGGAGTAGCATAGGAAGGTAATAAAGGGAATAATTCCCTAAGTGTTGAGGAGAAACAGTGGGGAGTTTAGGAGTTGTTCACAAACTAGGTTGTGAACAACTCACAAGAAGACGCTATGTGTTGATTCGTTGATGGAATAATGATTATCTAGAGGGAAGAGTGGAGAGACATGTTCAGTGACCTAAAGGAGCAAGATTCATTTATAGAGGAAGATTGGTTTTTCTATAGATTGGGACAAGATGGACCAACAAATGTGTTCAAGACACATGGATTGAAAGGGTTGTGTTTGGCCACCATTAGCAACTAGGTCAAGTGTTGTCTTGTTCAGGGTTGATTTACAGTCAAACTGATTGAATCCAAGCCCTAGTTCATATTATTGTATCAATGATTGTATGAGGGAAATTATCCCTCGTACAAGATCCCTAGACTATTTTATTATAGTTTGTTAATATAGCAAAGAAGGGTTTGAAAAATTAAAAATTGTCATATGTGCTAGATGATTCATTGATGTGTTTTCTTCCACTGTGAAAAGTAGTGATGTTATCTAATTTGAGTTGGTTGTGGGAGATATTTTAAGACCCTAACCTATATTCTCATATGTTGTGGAAACTCAACATTGTATTAGAGCTAATTTTAAGGGCCATTGGATCAAAGTGTGCATAGTGGAAGTAGAATGAGTCAGGGGAGATCATGTAGACACAGAGGGAGTCTAGCTTAAGAGGCAGCATCCATATCGAATTTTGAATATCTACAGGTTCTGATAAGGTAGAGACACTACAAAGAAAGTGATCCATCCTATATGGTATGATGTGTAGTTGGATTCTAGATGGGCTAGTGTCACTGGTGATGTTGGTTACTTCCAAGTAGTGGAAGTATCTCCCTCACTAAGAGGGAGTGTTGAATTGTGTATCTTGGGAGGTATTCCAGAAGTCTAGATCTAGGTTTTGTGAGAAGTTTCGTCACAAAAGGAATTTGTGGGAAAATAGCCCAAGTGAAGGGGTCTTAGACCCATATGGGGTTTTAAATTATAAAATTAAAATTAAAAGAGAAAAATTAAATCCTAAGTCTAACATGAATAAAACCCTAAATTTCTAGTTGGTTTCTAAGAGGTTTAGGAGAAGATATTTAAACGAGACATAGGATATGATAAAGGATCTCACTTGGTCGAGTAGGGATGTAAGAAATATAGCTCTAAGGAAGGTCGGGATTGTAGAGAAAGGAAGCCTACAAGGGAGGTTTATTATGGTCATCTCAATTTCATTTGATCACGGGAAAATAAGCAATCTATAAGTTCACATACCTAAGGAACCATGGAAAAACTAAGCAGAAGGAAAATGATGGTTCAACTCTCAAATATTGTGTGAAGTTGAGTAAGCAAGATAATCTATATGGATGATAATTTGGGCATAAGAGTCATGGAAATAACTATGAAGATCCAACCACAAATGTTTAGGTATCAAGGAGAGAGTTAAGCCCTCAAGACGACATGATTTTGAGGGATGTAAGGACTAAAATATTACAGGAAGAATGGTTGCATAACCATGAGAATTAGCAATAAAATGTGAAGCCTAAAGTCTAAGGTTTGAGAGGTAAAGTGGAGATCCAATCAGGCTAAAATCCTCAAATTTCTATGATTAGAACCAGAGGCATATTGAAAGGTAATGGATTTGCTTCTTGTTGATCGTTTTCTAGGAGATGTAGCAATTGTTCTTAATGTCTATAACATTATATGTATTAAGCCCCAGTTTAGGGCATGATTTTCATGAAATAAATTCATATGATCTGAGATATTCACAGCATTATAGGAGTCCTTCTATGTTTTATTAAAGTACGAGATTAAGAATAGATGCATGCATACTAATAAGGGTAGATCTATGCATAAGTTAATGGTGCAATATCATGTGATAGAGTTGTATTGTTTTAGTACAGGTTTGGGTAGGGTCAACCTATAATTAGGCTCTATTCTAAACTATTTTTTCTTGGATTAGACCTAAGACTAAGTGTTAAGTCCCCTCATAGAGAAATGCACATGATAGAGACTCA
The DNA here is from genome assembly GCA_034641835.2 of Pinus albicaulis. NCBI lineage: Eukaryota > Viridiplantae > Streptophyta > Pinopsida > Pinales > Pinaceae > Pinus > Pinus albicaulis. Next base: position 10,112 of record JAXQQM020060751.1, read on the forward strand.
AAGGAAGGAATTGAAAATTTTAAGGAGGAGTTTGAACATGTTGATGGTTTTTCAAATGATAGAATAAAATATCTGAAACTATACCCCTAGATGAAGGGAAGATATGGATCCAAGCCCTAGATCCGAGGGAAGAAGATTTGGCAGTATATTTAGAGCATATCTGAAGAGTCTTCACATTGTTTGATGTTTGGAAAAATAGCAAGAAGTAGCCCTAGAAGAATGAAAATTCATGGAGTTATTGAGGTTTTAGAGAAACAATATAGTGGAACCCAAGAAGAATGATTAGTAGGTCGCCTAATCATTGTTAGAGAGAAAATATAAAAGCCCTAGATGAGGTAAGCCTTGTAGGCCCTAGATTAGTGAAGGAGATGAATGAACATGGGTACATATAAACATGGAAATAGTGCAGGATGTAGTGGGGGGATGAGTCCAAATTTGGAAAAGCGTGTGGAATTCTAAGTGTAGTAAGGCGGGTTGTTAGGTTACTGCTCGGAGAGGCTGAATTATTGAGCTCATGAAATGCAGCTAAGAGAGCTATATTGAGAGCCCTAGTTCACTGTTAAAGAAGGACATTTTTAGTGAAAATAAGGGCAACCTATGTCACCTAAGTTTGTCTTCATTATAGATGCATGGGAAGGAAATAGAGGGTGCATGTCCCTAAGTGTTGAGGAGTAGCAGTGGGAATTTTAGGAGTTATTGGGAAAATATTTTATGAAGTACTCATAAGAAGAACTTATGTGTTGATTAATTTATGGAATAATGATCAACTAGAGGGCATATTAGATATTTTTTCTCAATTAAATAAAGGATTAGGATTCATTGATAGTCATATTAGTGGTGCTGGAGATTGGGAGAAGATGGACCAACAAATGTGTTCAGGACATGTGGACTAAAAGGGTTGTGTGTGGCCACCCTCAACAAGTAGGTCAAGTGTTGTCTTCTTTCAGGTGGATTGGTAGTCAAAGTAATTGATTCCAAGCCCTAGTTTGTATTCTTGTATCAATTATTGAATGAGGATCATTATCTCTGGAATGAAAGCCCTAGATTGTTGTATTATAGTTTGTTAATATGACAAATAAGGGTTTGAAAAGTTAAAAAATTTCATGTGTGCTAAATGATTCACTGGTGTGTGTTTTTCCATTGTGAAAAGTAGTTATGTTGTGGCATTTGAGTTGGTACAGTTCTATATTTTAATGACTTAACCTAGATTCTCATGTGTCATGGAAACTCAACATGGTATCAGAGCTACTTTGAAGGGCCAGTGGGTCAAAGTGTGCACACTGGAAGTATAATGGGCTAGTTGAGGTCATGCAAACTCAGATTTAGTATAGCTTCAGAGGGAGCAGCCCTATGGAAGTTTCAAGATCTTCAAGTTATGATGAGGCAGAAACACTACAGATGAAATGGTTCATTTTATAGGGTATGTTGAAAAGTTGGAAGAAGATGGGCTAGTGTCATTGGTGATGATGGTTACTGCCAAGGAGAGGAAGTACCTTCATCGCTAAGAGGGAATGTTAAATTGCGTAGCTTGGGGGGTATTCCACAAGACTATATCTGGGATTTGCGAGAATTTTCATCACAAAATGACTTCGTGGGAAAAGAACCTAAGTGAAGGGATTTTAGACCTAGATGGGGTTTAAAATTATAAAAGGAAAATTAAGAGATAAAAATTAAATCCTAATTATAAGAGGAATAAAACCTTAAATTTCTAGTGGGGTCCAAAGAGGCTTAAGAGAAGTTATTTAAAGGAGGCCTAGGAGAGGCTAAAGGAATTGAAGTGAGAGTATCTCACTTGGTCGAGTAGGGCTGCAAGAAATATACCTCCAAGTAAGCTTGAATTTTTAGGCCAAGGAGGGATGAAAGGGAGGCCAAGTCTGATCATGTCAAGTGCCTTTGATCACAGGAAAAGAACAAATCAGTAAGGTCACAAACCTAAGGATCGATGCCAAAAATATGGTTCGAATCTCTAAGATCTGGTGATGTCAGGTAAGAAAGAGTTGCTGGACAAATGAGAATTTGGGCATAAGAGTACTAAATAGACTTATGAAGATTAGGCTGTAAATATTCATGTATCAAGGGGAGAGTTGAGACCTTAGGGAAACATGATTTGGAGGGTCGAAAGGCCTAGATGTTGTAGGAAGAAGGGTCATGTAACCTTGATCATCAACGAAAAAATGTGATACCTAAATCGTGAGGTTTGAGAGGTAAAGTGGAGATTTGATCAACCCTAAAACCTCATATTTCTATGCTCAAAACCAGAGGCATATTGAAAGGTAATGGATTTGATTCTTGTTTATCATTAGCTAGGATATGTAGTAGTTATTCTTAAGGTCTAGAACAACAAATCTATTAATCCCAAGTTTAGGATAAATTTGTATGAAAGATAGGCATATGATCTAAGGTAGTTGCATCATTATAGGAGTTCTTCTGTGTTTTAAAGAAGGATGAGATTAAGAGAATAAGCAGGTAGAATATTAAGGGTAGATATATGCACATGTTGATGTTGCAATATCCTGTGATAGAGTCATATTATTTCAATGCAAGTTTGGATAGGACCAAGCACTAATTAGATTTAGTTCTGAAACTGTTAGTCTTTGATTAGACCTAAGACTAGGTTTTTAGATCCCTCATAGAGAAGCGCACATAATAAAGGATCAAATAGAGGAATTGCATAAGTTTAGAAGGAGTTTGAACATGTTGGGGGTTTTTTAAATAATATAGTATTATATTTGAAACTATATCCCTAAATGAGGTTTGATCTAGTGCCAAGCCCCAGATATAAGGGTAGAATATTTGGTAGTAAATTTAGAGAAGATATCAAGAGTCTTATGCCTATTTCATGATTGGAACAACAATTAGAATAATCCCTAGAATAAGGAAGATTCATGGAGTTTTTCAGGGTTTGGAGCAGAAATATAGTAGATCCCAAGAACAGTGATGAGGAGGCAGTCTAATCATTGTTAGAGGGAAAATATACAAGCCCTAGGTGAGGTGTAACAAACCTGGTGAAAATTCCATGTAATAAAAGTTAAAAATAATAACCAAGGTTGATGGGACACTTATTCCAAGTTGAATGTTGGGAAAAAATTCATAGTGGGTGTTCATTTGGTATATTATGGCTAAGGAAATCGAAAAAGGCTTTGGAAAGGAAAAATATCATATTTGGCACATTTATTTATGAAAATATTGTAAATTATGAGAAAAGGGAGGTGAAAGGTCGTAAGTTGCATATGCGGAGAAAAATGAAGGAAAATAATGTAAAATGGGGAAAATAGAGGCCTCATCTATAAAAAGGCTTCTGGGGATTAGTTGGTACCTTTTTTCAATTCAGTTTTGGAGCTCTCTCATTTTTCTCTCTCTCTATCTCTCTCACTCTTGGACACTTAGAGTTTCTTGGAGCACTTTGGCATTGGACCAAGAAAGGAAAGAAAGCAGGAAGAAGGAGGAAGCAAGAAAGGAGGAGCAGGAATCAAGAAACTATAGTAGGATTGTTGGCAGGTATCTATTTTCTTGTGTGTTTTCCTTGCTAGATTTAGCATGCATGGTATTTCATATGGTTATTTTCTCTCATGCCATGGGTTTTTCCAGGTGTTACAGTGTTTTTAGCCTAGCCTTGCCATTTTCGGATAGCCATGGTGTTGTGGAGTTATCATGTTTTGGTTTAGATGGATTACAGGATGGATTCAAAGCTTATTGAGGTGGATCTCTGAATTATATGACATGGAAATGATTTATGTGTTGCCTTGGTTCCGGGTTTGTATTTCGGTAAATCCTGATAGGTGGTTTGCTCTCCATCAGGATTAGGAATCTCAAGTTTTTTATATAAGGTAAATCCTAGAGAGTATGTCTCAGTTTAGGGCTTAGTGACCCATGACGGGTTATGGTAAAGCCTGATAGATTAGGAGACAAGAAAATTCCTCATGGTTTAGGTGGAGAGAATCCAGTGATATATATGCTTATGTTGGCCTAGTGATCGGGTGTAGATCACAATAAATCTTGGTTTTTGTTGATCAGGGTGAGGTGGTTAGCCTTGTTATGCCCTAGATTTGTTCTTTCAGCTTGACACTAGTACATTTGGTAAAAATTACGACACTTTAGTTCCGACACTTTTGACGTATTGTCGGAAATTTCCCCAATTTTTATCAATTTTTCAAATCCCGCCCACAACCATTGCTATATCGATGGTTGGAGACAAGTGTCGGTATTGCGATGTTTGGAGAAAAGTGTCGCTATAGTGATGTTTGGAGATAAGTGTCGCTATTGCGATGGTTTGGACAAAAGTGTCAGTATTGTGATGTTTCAAAGAGAAGCGTCAGAATTGTGACGTTTGGAGATAAGTGTCAGTATTGAAAATTTTTTGAGACAAGTGTCGGTATTGCGACGTTTCAGAGAAAAGTGTCTGTATTGCGATCTTTGGAGAAAAGTGTCCCTATTGCGACGTTTGGAGATAAGTGTCGCTATTGCGATGGTTTGGACAAAAGTGTCGGTATTGCGATGTTTTAGACATAACTGTCAGTATTGTGACAATTTGGAAAAATGTCGGTATTGCGACGGTTTGGAGACAAGTGTCGGTATTGCGACGTTTAGGAGGCAAGTGCTAGTTTTTAGAAACAATATTAGGATTTATGGTTTAGGAACAATGTTTGGGAGTTATATTTTATGATTTAGGAACAATGTGTGAGGTCATGTGATTCGGTTTATGGTTTAGGAACAATGTTTCGGGTCGTGTGATCGGGTCATATGAGGGAGCCCAAGGTAACGTGTTCGAGCGGGTCGAGTTGGGTCTGGAAAAGTCGTGTCGTGTGAGGCTACCCAAGGAAACACATTCGTTCGAGTTAGGTTGAGTCATGTGATGGCGCCCAAGGAAACACGTTCGGGTTAGGTCAGGTTGGTTTGTGCTGTATTATAAGGGTGCCCAAGGAAACACGTTTGGGTGGGTCGAGTCGGGTCAGGTTGGGTCAAGTCATGCTGTGTGAGGCCGCCCAAGGAAATGCATTCGGGTGGGTCAGGTCAGGTCGGGTCAGGTCGTATGAGGGTGGTCATATCAAAAATTCTAAGTTGTGAGCACCCATGTTGCTTGTGCACGTTTTTGCGATCCATTTTTCGTTTCCTCCCTCATGCGCCCTTTGTTTGGGTGGGTCGGGTCATATGAGGGTGGTCGTATCAAAAATGTTGAGTTTTGACCACCATGTCGCTTGTGCACATTTGTGTGATCCCTTTTATGTTTGCTCCCTTGTGCGCCCTTTGTCTGGGTGGGTCGAGTCGTGTCATGTGAGGGCGCCACAGGAAACTCATTTGGGTCAAATCATGTGAGGGAGGTTGTATAAAAAATGCTAAGTTGTGACCGCCGGTGTACCTTGTGCATTTTCATGTGACCCATTTGAAGTTTTCTCCCTCGTGCCTTTGACGTTTAAGTGATTCGGGTCGGGTTGGGTCATGTGATGTCGCCCAAGGAAATGCATTCGGGTCGGGTCGGGTCATGTTGTACCGTGAGGGCACCCAAGGAAACATGTTCGAGTGGGTCGGGTCAGGTCAGGTCATGTGAGGGCACCCAAGGAACATGTCCAGCCGAGTTGGGTTGTGTTAGGCCGTGTCATGAGGGCGCCCAGGAAACACATTTGGGTGGGTCGGGTCGAGTCGTGTGATGCCACCCAAGGAAACGCGTTCGGGTCGGGTTAGGTTGGGTCATGCCATATTATGAGGGCACCCAAGTAAACACGTTCAGGTGGGTTGGGTCGAGTCGGGTCTGGTCAGGTCATGTCGTGTGAGGCTGCCTAAGGAAACGCGTTTGGGCAGGTCGGGTCAGGTTGGGTTGGATCGTGTGAGGGTGGTCGTCTAAAAAATGTTAAGTTGTGACCGCCTATGTTTCTTGTGCATGTTTGTGCGATTATTTTTCCGTTTTATCCCTCATGTGCCCTTCGTTCGAGCGGGTCGGCTCGTGCCATGTGAGAGCACCACAAGAAACGTGTTCGAGTTGGATTGTCTAAGGGAGGTTGTATCAAAAATGCTAATTTGTGACTGTCTGTGTGCCTTGTGCACATTCGTGTGACCCGTTTGTCATTTTCTCCCTTGTGCCTTCGACGTTCGGGTAGGTCAGGTTGGGTCGGGTTGTGTGATGGAGCCCAACAAAATGTGTTCGGGTCGGGTCAGGTCAGGTCGTGACGTACTATGAGGGCACCCAAGGAAATGCGTTCAGGTGGGTCCGGTTGGGTTGGGTCGTATTGTACCATGAGGGCGCCCAAGAAAACATGTTTGAGCAGGTCGGGTCAGGTCGGGTCATGTGAGGGCGCCCAAGGAACATGTCTGATCGGGTCGGGTCATGTCGGGCTGTGTCATGACGGCACCCACAGAAACTCGTTTGGGTGGGTCGGGTCGAGTCGTATGATGTCGTCCAAGAAAACGTGTTCGGGTCAAGTCAGGTCGGGTCATGCCATATTGTGACGGCGCCCAAGGAAACACGTTCGGGCGGTTCGGGTCGGGTCGGGTCTGGTCAGGTCGTGTCATGTGAGGCCGCCCAAGGAAACACATTCTGGCAGGTTGGGTCAGGTTGGGTTGGGTTGTGTGAGGGTGCTCGTATAACAAATGCTAAGTTGTGACCTCCTATGTTTCTTGTGCATGTTTGTGCGATCCTTTTTTCATTTTCTCCCTCGTGTGCCCTTCGTTCGGGCTGGTCGATTCATGCCATGTGAGGGCGCCACATGAAACGTGTTTGAGTTGGATTGTCTAAGGGATGTTGTATGAAAAATGCTAAGTTGTGACTGCCTGTGTGCCTTGTGCATGTTTGTGCGACCCGTTTGTCATTTTCTCCCTTGTTCCTTCGACATTCAGGTAGGTCGTGTCAGGTCGGGTTGTGTGATGGAGCCCAAGGAAACGCGTTCGGGTCAGGTCAGGTCGGGTCGTGCCGTACTGTGAGGGCGCCCAAGGAAATTTGTTTGGGTGGGTCAGGTCAAGTCGGTTCATGGAAGGCTATGCAAAGAACGTGTCCGGTTGGGTCGGGTCGTGTTAGGTCGTGTGAGGGCGCCCAAGGAAACGTGCTCGGGTGGGTCGGGTTGGGTCGTGTGAGGGTGCCCAGGGAAACACGTTCGGGCGGGTCAGGTCGGGTCGGGTCGTGTCATGTGATGGTGGCCGTATCAAAAATGCTAAGTTGTGACCGCTCATGTTGCTTTTGTACATTTTTTTGATCTGTTTTCCATTTTCTCCCTCGTGTGCCCTTCGTTCGGGCCCGCCGTGTCATGTCATGTGAGGGTGCCACAACAAACATGTTTGGGTCAGATCATGTGAGGGAGGTCATATAAAAAATGATAATTTGTGACCACTCGTGTGCCTTGTGCATGTTTGTGAGACCCGTTTGTCGTTTTCTCCCTCGTTCCTTCAATGTTTGGGTGGGTCGGGACGGGTCGTGTGATGGCACCCAAGGAAACGTGTTCGGGTCGAGTCAGGTCAAGTTGTGCCATACTATGAGGGTTCCTAAGGAAACGTGTTCAAGTGGGTCAGGTCAAGCTGGGTCATGGCAGACTACACAAGGAATGTGTGTTGCTGGGTCAGGTGGTGTCGGGTCGTGTGAGGGCTCCCATGGAAACACAGGCGGGTCGGGTCGGGTCAGGTCGTGTGAGGCTATCCATATCAAAAATTCTAAGTTGTACTAACTGCCTGTGTGCCTTGTACTGCATGTTCATGTGACCCGTTTTCTGTTTTCTCCCTCGTGCCTTCTATGTTCAGGTCGGTCGATTCGGGTCAGGTCAGGTGGGGTCGGGTTGTGTGAGGATGGTCATATAAAAAATGCTAAGTTGTGACCACCTGTGTTGTGTCGGGTTAGGTTCGGTCGTGTCGTGTGAGCCTATCCAAGTAAACGTGTTCGCATGGGTTGCGTCAGGTCATGTCGTGTGAGGGCCTCCCAAGGAAACACATTCGTACGGGTTAGGTCGAGTTGTGTGATGGCGCCCAAGGAAACGCGTTCGAGTTAGGTTAGGTCAGTTTGTGTCGTATTGTAAGGGCACCCAAGGAAACACGTTCGGGCGGGTCGGGTTGGGTTGGGTCAGGTCAGGTCATGCCGTGTGAGGCCGCCCAAGGAAACGCATTCGGGCAAGTCGGGTTAGGTCAGTTCATGTGAGGGCACCCAAGGAACATGTCCAACCAGGTCGGGTCGTGTCAGGTTGTGTCATGACGGCACCCAGGGAAATGCATTCGAGTGGGTCGGGTCGAGTCGTGTGATGTCGCCCAAGGAAACACGTTCAGGTCGGGTCAGGTTGGGTCATGCCATATTGTGAGGGCGCCCAAGGAAACACATTCGGGTGGGTCGGGTCGGGTCAGGTCTGGTCAGGTTGTGTCGTGTGAGGCCACCCAAGGAAATGCATTCGTGCGACCCATTTTCTATTTGCTCCCTTATGCCTTCAACGTTCAAGCTGGTCGGGTCGGGTCGGGTCAGGTCGTGTGAGTGTGGTCATATAAAAAATGCTAAGTTGTGACCACCCATGTTTTGTCGAGTCAGGTCTGGTCATGTCGTGTGAGGCTGTCCAAGTAAACGCGTTTGCGCAGGTTTGGTCAGGTCGTGTCGTGTGAGGGTGCCCAGGAAAATGCGTTCATGTGGGGTCGGGTCGGGTCGTGTGCAGAAACCTGAGGAAACATGTTCAGGTGGGTTAGGTCGGGTCGTGTCATGTGAGGGTGCACAAGGAAACATGTTTGGGGGGGGGTCGGGTCGGGTCGTGTGAGGGTGCCTAGGGAAACATGTTCAGGCGGGTCAGGTTGGGTCAGTTCTGGTCATGTGAGGGCGCCCTGGGAAATGCATTTGGGCGGGTCAGGGTGGGTTGGGTTGGGTCATGTGAGGGCGGTCGTATCAAAAATGTTGAGTTGTGACAACTCGTGTGCCTTCTACTGCACATTCGTGCAACCCATTTTCTATTTTCTCCCTCATGCCTTCGACGTTTGGGCAGGTTAGGTCGGGTCTTCTCGTGTGACGGTGCCCAAGGAAACATGTTCAGGTTGGGTCACCTCGGGTTGTGTCGTATTATGAGGGCGCCCAAGGAAACGCATTTGGGCGAATCAGGTCAGGTTGGGTCATGTGAGGAGCCATGTTTAGGGTTACAATGACTATGCTCAACAGCTGTAAACCCATTATTTTCTTGACCCGACATCGATTTAGGGGACTTCATCTGATTTAACAACAAACAATGGTGATATAAATGTTTTTACTCATGACATATTCAAAATCTAAAGGGTATACACTCATAGTTGAGTTTCTTCTTCCACAACTCATCTTGAAATTAGATATCTATTGATTTCAGAAGGGGTCAAATATGTTCATGTATACACATATGCAGACATGTTGTAATGTGCCACAACATAATGAACAGATTCATGTGCTTTACCTTTCCCTTTACCGGGTGTTTTACCATATTCAATGAAGGATTGTGCAATGCCAACACCATAGGAAGCGCACCATTGAAATAAAATTATGATACCAAACAACACATAGTGATGAAAAAATGCTTGGTGATGAACCAATGATCCAACTCAACATAAACACAGATTATGGGGGTATCATTCCAATGAACCAAGGGAAAAATTAGAGACAACGCAGTGGGAATGGAGGGGATATCAGGAAATAATGTAGGGAGGAACGTTGAAAAGAGAGAAGAAATCGAGGGAAAAAATCAAGCGTGCTGATGGTAGAGCTCAGTTCCGGACAACATTGGGATAGAGCTATAAGACTTGGAGCCCTTCACCTTTCATTAAGCATGCCTATTGCTTGGTTATCTATGGTTTCTAATTAAATAGAAGGGTGCAGGTGTGGAACCAAAACCTCTGGAATCCCTCATGGCTATTGGGTGCAGGAAGATCTCCTCTGGAATCCTAGAATATGCCTGCAGGCTGAATCTAGAAGGGTGTAGGCGTGTGAAAAAAACCTCTGTAATACCTAATTCCTAGAGATTAATAAAATGTTGTGATCCTCATTATCTGAAAATATTACATGTTTGGCATGGTTCTTATAGCCACCCAACCAGTAAAATTGAATAGATGTCTTGTTGCTGCATATGCACATATTGATAGTAAAGAGATATTTCAGTTCATGAGCATGTGGCGTGGGAACAAAACCTATGTAATCCCTATATGTGGGGTTAATTAACCCTATGCCTACAATGTTTACTGTTTTTATATCGGAATGTGTGGGGGTAGATAACTCTTAGCCATATCACATAGGCCCCATTCACTTACGAAGGTTCCCCAAACTCTGCCTCCAATTTTGTTGATCTTGCTCTGCTTGAAAATTTCAAATTTTCATTGATGATTGATTTTCCTCTTGCTCGAATGAAAAAGGAAGATTAATTTCATCTTTTTCATGCATAATTTACACATTCGACATATATTGTAGCTATTCATCTATTCTCATCTGGAATCACCACAAGTTGTACTTTTTTTTTTTGCAATGGATTCTTGATGTTGATCTCGACGAGATTTCTCCTCCTCAAAAAACATATCCTGGTTGTAAGCATGGTTTTGGTATGTTGATGTTCAGATGAAAACTACAACTTGTAGCCCTTGATCTGATAGCGGTTACCTTGATATTAACGGTGGTGTATTCATACTCCTTCTGAATAACCAATAAAGGGTCAAGGAAATTGACCAATATGTTGTCAAGTTTTATCTTATCCACCTTAGCCACATACATGCATGTTTCACACTTAAGAAACCTAAGACATGTAAGAGAGGGCTTCTTTCCACTTCGACTTCCTCTAGTGTCATGTCACCCAAAATTGAACTTGGTGACATATTAATTAAATAATTATTTGCAACAACTGCTTCAGCTCAAAATCCTTTTCTTAAGATAGGTTTTCAAGTTTTGTATTATCCACTTTAGCCACATACATGCATGTTTCACACTTCAAAAACCTAATATGTGCAAGAGAGGGCTTATTTCCACTCTAACTTCCTCTAGTTTCATGTCACCCAAAATTTAACTTGGTGACATATTAATCAAATAATTAGTTGTAGCAATGACATCAGCTCAAAATCCTTTTCTTAAACTAACATTCTCTTTCATGCTTCACGCATTTTTTTATCAAGTTCTGATTTGGTCTCTTAGCATGGCCATATTGCTCGAGACCATGTGGAGTTGTATTTAAGCATGCAATTCCCCAATATTCTCAAAATTCCTCAATTTCTTAGGAGCAATACTTACAACCGTTGTTAAGTTTTATTCTTATTCCACACTTGTAGCAGAGATTTTAATTGTAATTGTTGACTTTTAAAGGGACAATACATCCTAGAATATCTGGTCGAGTCGGGTCATTTCGTTTGAGGGTACCCACCCAAATGCGTTTGGGTTGGGCCATTTCGTTTGAGGGCGGGCGTATCAAATTTATAAGTTGTGACCACATGGGTGCTTTGTGCACATTCGTGCGACTTGTTTTCTTTTTGATCCCTTGTACCTTTCTTTGGTTGGGCACGCTGTGTGAGGGCGCCCATCCAAACGTGTTCAGGTCGGGTTGGGTCTGTTAGCCCCCCTATGAAATTCTTGACAAGAAAGCTGGGGGCTATGTCATTTTGGAGACCTTCAAGGAATGCATCTCCCCTGAAGACACATCATCCTTGAAGTCTCTTTGTGCTTTGCCTTATACAAGTCCCCTCTGCTGGTTCCTTTCCCTAATGCCTTCATGTATCCCTTGTACCCTTGCAAAATGTCCCTTTGCCCCCTTCTTCCTCCTTCTGTCAAGGTGCCTTCGTTCCCCTCTATTTCCCCTATTGACCCTCTAAACCCCTCCAAAATCCCCTTTAAATCCCACCATTATCCTTGGTTTCCTCATTTTTCCCCTCTCTTCCACTATCGTTACCCTCCTTAGGCCTCAAAATACATTAAAATGGGTTAAAAACCCACTTCCAATCATATAATAGGCCTAAGCCCCCTTCCCCATAGCCTTGCACCTTTTTCTCCCCATATAACCCAGCGTCGTGACTAACGCGCTAGCCCCAATGTTTCATCGAGCGCGATTACAGCCGTCGATCCTCAAGAAATAGATGGCGATCGCCGCCCCCGCAACATTCATATTTCCCCCTCCATAAACCATGGTCCCCCGCATTCCATCTCCGCCGTCCATTTAATCCTGCAAATCAACGGTTCATAGTCCATCCACATCGGGGACGTTCCTGACCGTCGTTCTTCATAGATCAGATGGTCCTCGTTAATCCCGCAGGCGCCCGTGGTTCTCCATTCAAATCTTCGACCGCGCCATCGCCGTTCATTTGCCCGTAAAATCGACGGTGCAGAGCCCATCCGCCCTGTGGACCCCGCCTTGCACTATTCAGAACCTTCCTGGTTATTCTGCACCACTTATGCATGGTGAGTGGTTTTCACCGAGCACCCAGCAATTCCACTCAGCGCTCGACACTTGTCCTCCTGTATGATTTCAAAACTGCTAGCCCCGCCTGTTAACTCTATCCTTTGCGCATTATTGTTCGGACACGAATGCCCAGCGAAATTCCTGAGGACCGTCCGATTTGGAGCGGGCCATCCGACGGCTATTGTTCGTCGAAGATGCACGGTGTTTAATTTAGTTGCACGCGCGATAACCCATGTTATGGCCTGCCGTCCGTCGCCCTCTGCCGTTGATCTCCGCCGCGATCGACGGTCCAATTTTGTTCCTCTGCCATTGACTATTCCACTGTCCCTGATCCCGCCATGTCATCTCCACGTGCATCCTTCTTACATACTCCCTTTCCATTGCATATATTTGATTCATTTTGTGTTTTTTAACGTTTTTTCGTTCGTTTTTCGCTCTGCAGACCGCCACCTCCACCAGAGCAGATTTCCATTGTTCCTCTACATTTTTCTCCACCACGTCACCATCTGCACGACCATTCTCATCATCCACATCATTTGCCACCCCATCCATTGTTTTCTTCACTGATTTCGTGTTTTGCAGGGTTGTGAATGATCAAAGACCGTCAGGATGCGCGATCTCTGTTACAGTGACAGAGGGATCGATGAAGACCAGGTACAAAGGCTATATTCAGAGCCTGATGTTACAGGAAACGTCCAGGGGGTGTTTGAGCCAAAAATTCACCAAAGGACAGAGTTTAAACTCTACCAACCCTCCGGCGCCAATGAAGCCCGAAATTCAAAAACAGAGACAGTATAGGTACAACAGAGAGCTCGAGGCAAGAAATAGAAGACTTTTGAGCTTCTTCAGGGATGTTTAGAAGGCAAAGGTACCAATTTGAAGACCCCGTGGATCGCTCAGAAGGTCCAATGCACAGAGATATAATATTATCAGGGTTTTTGTATCAGCAAAGCATTCTTCCATGAAAGGACATGGTACACATCATTTTTCCAGTCTACATTGTGCCCAAATAAATATTTATGCCCTTTCAGCAGTCCTACACCATCAAAAGCATTTGTTACACGGTATGGAGACCATAGCATCATTATTTCTCCAGTTTTTCTAGTCAACAGAGAATGGCGTTAATACTGCAGCTAGAGTGCCAGAAGTAAATGCACAGATTTAAAGCAGAATGGGTTGCGGTTTTCCTCCTCTTCTGAGCGTTAATTCTTCATTTAATTCTTCACCTTCATCTTCTGCTCTGTTTCTCCTATAAGAATCCAAAAGAACACATTGTAAAAGGTTGTTGTTGTTGTTGTTCAGTTGTTCGGTTGTTGTTGTTAGAGGGATTTAGTTTGACTGTTAGAACAGTCTTGGGAGGGAGTTACAGAGTAGTTTGTATGTGTTAGGACCTCGCAATGTACCATTTTTACCATACATTTTGACACCACCTTACCCTTTATAGCTATATTTAAAAGAGGTTACATTATCATTTTCATCCATTTTATCCAAAGGTATATGAAATCCTTCTCTTTACTATATATTTAATCTGTTTACATATAATTCCACATTACTCTTATATTTCATCATTAATCGAAGGTAGATTGTTGCTAACACAAGTCTAAAAGATCGCAGATAATTTATGACAAGGAACGTGCTGTGCTGAAACAATCGGCCGTTGCTGAAACAGTCGACTCCGTTGCTGAAACAGTTAGTGGGCACGTAAATTCCGTCACTATTCGTGATTTGTGATTTCGAAAGATTATTTTAGGAACAATGGCAACAAGACAAAGACAAGCAAGAAATTTGTTACACGGATTTTTCTGAAGCCAGTGCCTTTTTGTATCTGTTGTAACAATATTTTTCTATGGAAGAATTTAAAGACCTTGTTTTTAAGATAGAAGAATAGATTTGGATAAACATAGGATTTCTCTGATGTAACTGTAATAGATGTCTCCTCTTTAAAAAGAGGAGACATCATCATTAGAAGGGAGCTAGAGACTACAGGAGAGACATTTTTTTGAGCGGAAAGGAGCAAGAATCCATTGTAATGTATCATTCCTTTTTGACAGATGAATAAAGGTTTCTTTTGAGCGCTTCGATTTAAATCTTTCCTCTGGGAAATATTGTGAGAAGGAAAGGGCCCACCTTCATCACAAGATTCACCCGATCGCTCCTGTAGTTTGTTAAATTTCTTTATGTTATTTACACCTTAATTCAACTCTGTTTACTGAAGAATCATTTACATAGTTCTGTAGCTCTTTAAACACTCTATTTTCTTTAACACTGCATCAGTTCTGTATCATTCATTCATAAAGAAGTCAAGAGATATTTTTTCGTTATTTGTTTGAATGTGTGATTGATACCGGGAAACAGGTGCTGAAGATTCCTGTTCAGAGGAATAGGGTCCTGTTCCCCGTAGCTCGATTCTCTTTTCTACAATGTGCTTAGTATCAGGCAACAGGTGCTGAAGATTCCTGTTTGGAGGAATAGGGTCCTGTTCCCTGTTATGGTTGATTGATTTCCTTTTCTGCAGGGTGATTTCCGTTCATTATCTTTTCTTAGAATTCTTTTAATGAAAGATTGCAGTAGAGGAATTGCTTCTGCTGTAACACAAGTAGGCTTCAGCTTTGTTAAAACAGGGTGTGAATAGCTAGATCTGTATGATTTTTAATTGTGTGATTTCTACTACAACACTTCCTTGATTTTGGAATTGAGCATATCCAGTGCGTGATTACCTTTGGAATAAACAGACCTTCCCGGGTTGAAAATTTATGTGGTGCTTGAATTGTTAAAGCAATTAAAGCGGCCAACATTTTGGCACTGTTACCGGGGAAGGCAATTATAGATTTCAAAAGCATTGATAATTTCTTTCTAGATGTGCAGATTGTATGAGAGGATGCGAAACCCAGAAGAAAACTAATCCTACAGGTGGCAAGGGCAAAGGAAGGGGAGGAAGAAAGACTTTTATTGACGAAATTGTATCAAACGCTGAATCATCACAGAGATTAAGTTCTCAAAGACAAAAAATTCAGCGCTCCCCTCAATCAGACTACGAAATAGAAGAAGTTGTGGGCCCTGAAAACATAGAGGAACCAGTGATGGATATTAAAGAACCAGCAACCAGTGCGGGAGAATCAAAAGAAAGTGCTAGCAAATCAGCAGAGCACGTTGAGGAACTAATAGAGGGTATTGGACGACCAGTGGAAAACATTAAGGAGCCAATAGAAGATCTTGAGGATCGAGCAAGTGCAGTAGGAGAACAGCCAATGGAAGGAAACAACGAAGAATTATTTGGTGGAGGACGTGCAGATCCTGAAGGAGAAGGAAGGGATTAAAATTCTCTCTCTACCCTGGGATTTCCTATCAGTGATCTCCCTAGAGGAACAAATCCTATGAAGAATATTCCATTGTTAGCTTTACCCAACTTCCATGGTTTATCCTCTAAAGATCCGGATGAATTTATTTTTGAATTTGATATATTATGCAGAAGTTATGATTATGTTACTAATGCTCAGAAGTTGAAACTTTTTCCAGCGACATTAAAAGGAAATTCTTTAAGATGGTTCATGAGCCTTGGAAGTCAGGTAATCACAACATGGGAATAGATGAAACAGAAATTTCTGCTTAAATATCAAGACTATTGTCGGACGAGAGAAAAGAGGGAGGAACTATTCAACATGGCACAAAAGCCGGATGAGAATCTGGAGGACTATGTGGAAAGGCTGCAGTATAATCTGCAGAGATCTGATCATCCGAATGTAAGTAAATAAATTCGTAAAACAATATTACTTAGAGGATTAAGGGACGATTTTTTAGACATGTTAAACATTCTTGGCAAGGGAGATATATCTAAAGAATCATATGATGAGATTGTTGAACTTTGTAAAAGATGTTCAAGAGGAGCTGCAAGGAACAGAGTAAGTAACAGAGATCCCACCTATTCAAGAGTGCAGAAATCAGCCATTGGGGGAGAAACAAGAGCTGAAATAGGTAATTTACTTGAAGAATTTAAAACTGAGATGTTAAGTTCTTTTGCTTCACAAATTGACACCTTGCAGGTTAAAAAGAAGCAGGCTGAAGTAGAAGCAGCTCTGCCTGTCTTTTGCCCTAAATTCAGAGACAAACATCCACTAAGGGAATGCCCATTGGACAAAATACCAATCTGCACCCTTTGTGAGAAAGATCATGAAACACAACAATGTCCCTCTCTACCGGGAATAAAGGCAGCATTGCAGCCAACAGAAGAAGAAGCTGAAGCAGTTTACCTGCTAACACAAAGAAGACAATGGCAACCAAAAGGACAAGGTATGAATTCTAGTATGCCATTTAATTGTTGGAATAATTTTGCTTTCAGTAAGATAAATTACCCTCCCTTTAATCAAATGCAATACCCACCCTTTAATCAGATGAACTTCCCACCCATGCAACAAACAAACCCTCCCTTTGTTGATCCTACAATGTGGACTCCTTGGCCCCCACAACAACCATCTTCTTTTAATCCTTGGAATTCAAATTGGAGAAGCCAACAACTCCCGTATCCAAATCAATTTCCTCAATTTCAAAAACCACTTCCTCTACCATCAAATGTTCCACCAAATAATCAAATGAGACCCCAGCTACCTGTGCAACCAAATCCTAACCCCAATAATAAAGTTGTGCAAGTCATTGATATTCATAATCAACCTACATTTCCTACTATGCAATGTAATCATATTCATTTGAGATCCGGAAAAATAGTAGAACCTATCATCGATGATATAACCTCTTCCGATTCTGATAAAGAGGAAACTGAGAAACATAAAAAAGCACAACCACCCTCTAACAAGGGTATTGAAATAACAGAACGACCATTCCCCGAGCGTTTAGTTTTGACTAAAACGCCTGAAATACTTGCTTTTAATATTTTAGGGGAATTGCAAAACTTGTATGTTAAAATTCCACTTTTACAGGCACTAAGAGATGTACCAGTTTATGCCAGAACCATAAGGGACATTTGTGTTAAGAAACCTGGTAGGAAGACTAAAGACCCCCTTACAGTTCATGTTATGGGTGATTTATCTGCATTAATGTCAGGAAAAACCCCTCCTGTGAAATATGGTGACCCCGACCATCCTACCGTGACAGTTCAAATTGGTAAAACAATAATTCCTCAAGTTCTAGTAGATCTAGGCGCTGCAATAAACATTATGACTCTTGAAACTTCACAGTTGTTACAGCTGAATAACACAATTAGAGATACACCAACCATCCTAGAGTTAGTTGACCGTTCTACAATTAAACCAGAAGGAGTTGTTGAAGATCTAGTTATCTCAGTTGAATCCTGGAATTACCCAGCTGATTTTGTGGTATTACAAACTAAAACAAAGCTGGGGGGACACCTTTTAATTCTAGGAAGACCATGGCTGGCCACAGCCGATGCCTTTATAAGCTATAGATCTGGTTCAATGACAATTTCTAATGGTTATGAAACTAAAAAGCTTACTCTTTATCCTCATGCTACACCCATAATTAATAATGAAAATTCTGTGTGGATGGATTATGATGATAATGCTATTCAGCCCATTTTAACTATCGGACAAGCTTTAACTCTTAAAGACAATACAGAGGATGAAATAATTAATAATTTTATTTGCGAACCTTCCTCTGTAGCTGCTGAAACACACAATCAATTGACTGCACTTTTTGAAACGGATACCCAGGGAAAGATTGAATCTGAAGATTTATCTCAGACATTAACCACCATCTCATCTAAAAGCATAATGGTCAAAATTGAACCTGGCAAGACATTAAATATAAATCTTGATCTAACAGTTGCTGAAACACATCAGTTAATGAAGTTATTACTTGAAAATAAGGAAGCATTCGCATGGGATTACATGGATATGAAGGGAATCTCTTCTGAATTATGTACTCACCGAATTTATATTAAAGAAGGATGCCGACCAGTCTGTCAACCCCAAAGACGAATGAACCCTAATTTAAGAGAAATTGTTAAAGAAGAACTTCAGAAATTTCTTAATGCAGGATTTATATACCCTATATCTGACAGTGAATGGGTTTCCCCATTGGTAATAGTTCCTAAGAAAAAAGGGAAATGGAGAGTGTGTGTTGATTACAGAGCCTTAAACAAAGCTACTCAAAATGATCACTTTCCTTTACCTTTCATTGATCAGGTGTTGGATAGTCTGTCAGGAAAGAAATTCTTTTCTTTTCTAGATGGATTCAGCGAGTATAACCAAATTAGAATTGCACCCCAAGACCAGGACAAGACCACTTTTACTAGTCCTTGGGGAACTTTTTCATATAAAGTTCTTCCATTCGGGCTATGTAATGCACCAGCAACTTTTCAGAGGGTTGTCATAGGAATCTTTTCTGATATGCTGAATGACTCTATGGAAATATTTATGGATGATTTTACTCCTTATGGTGTGTCTTTTGAAGATGCATTACAAAATCTTGAGAAGGTACTTAAACGTTGTATACAATATCACCTCTCCCTAAGCACTGAAAAATGTCATATGATGATGAGTGAAGGAGTAGTGCTTGGACATTTTATTTCATCTCAAGGTATTCAGGTAGACCCATCTAAAATACTGGTCATTCAGAATCTTCCTGTTCCTAAAACACAAACTGACGTGAGAAGTTTTCTAGGACATGCTGGATATTACAGAAGATTTATTAAAAAAAATTCTAAGATAGCTTCTCCATTATTTGTGTTGCTTATGAAAAATGCTGAATTTAAATGGACTAATCTTGTCAGAAAGCCTTTGTAGAACTCAAGCACCAGTTATCTATTGCTCCTATTTTGAGATGACCTGATTGGGCCCTCCCCTTTCATATATCTTCTGATGCTTCAGACACTGCAATTGGAGCTGTCTTGGGACAAGAGGAAAATCATCTTCCTTATGCTATCTATTTTATCAGTAAGAACATGACCCCTGTTGAGCTTAATTATACAGTTACCGAAAAGGAGTTTCTTGTAGTAATTTATGCCATTAATAAATTTCGACATTACATCACTGGTTATTCTACTTTTGTCCACACTGACCACTCGGCTATTAAGTATTTAATGAAAAAATCTGTCACAAATGCTCGAGTTACCAGATGGTTATTGTTACTGCAGGAGTTTGATATTACAATTGTAGATCGGCCTGGTAAAGAAAATGTTGTGGCTGATTTCCTTTCACGGTTAAAAACTGATAATAATATTCCAGTAGATGATTCCTTTCCTGATGAGTATTTATTTGCAGTCTCTGCTCACTCTCCGTGGTATGCAGATATCGCCAATTATTTGGTTGCAAGAAAATTACCATCACACCTGTCATACAGGAAAAAGAGAAGAATTTTTCAACAAAGTGCCAGGTATAGCTGGATAAGTGGGTGTCTTTTCTACACAGGACTTGATTAGGAAATCCGAAGATGCATTAGGGAGGATGAAGTGTACGACATACTAAAAGCTTGTCATGATGGCCCTTGCGGAGGGAATTTTGCTGATAAAAGAACAGCACACAAAATTTTGAGGATGTGTTACTATTGGCCCTCATTGTTTAAGGATGCAAAGAAATATGTGAGGGCTTGTGACAGCTGTCAGCGAATGGGTCAACCCAATCATAGAGATCAAATGCCATTAAACCCCTAGGTAGTATCCGAACCATTTGAAAGATGGGCCTTGGATTTCATAGGACCCATTAATCCTCCATCCAATCAAAGAACTTATATATTAGTCTCTACAGACTATATGACTAAATGGGTGGAGGCCAAAGCACTTTTTAGAGCCAATGAAGAAGCTGTCCTAGCTTTCTTATTTGAAGAGATCTTCACTAGATTTGGAATTCCTAGAGAGCTAGTTACAGATGGAGGACCTCCATTCAATTCTCATGGTTTTAAATCTACCCTTCATAAATATCATATTCATCATAGAATGACTACACCATACCACCCCTAGGCCAATGGGCAGGTGGAAAGCACAAATAAAGTATTAGAAGCCATTCTAACTAAAACATTGAAGGATAACTGGAAATATTGGTCTCAAAGTCTCCCTGAAGCACTATGGGCTTACAGAACTACCTGGAGACACACTACATTATTTTCTCCCTATGAATTGGTTTATGGTAAAAATGTTGTTTTTCCTGTGGAATTTGAAATTAAAACTTTAAGAACTGCTTTGGCTGTTAACCTTGATTTGACTGATGTATAGACAGCTAGGTTGCAGCAGCTTCTGGAATTGGATGAAAAGAGATTAGATGCCATTCACCAAACAACCATGATTCAACAACAAAGAATTAAGTGGCATGATAAAATTATCAAACACAAGCATTTCCAAAAAGGTAATTGGGCTTTATTGTATGACTCTCGGTTTGTAAACTTTCAGGGTAAGCCACGTACACGATGGCTTGAACCATATGAAGTAGATGTTGTTTTTCCTAATGGAACAGTAAGACTTTTAACAATTGATGATTCTAAAACACCTCTACTAGTAAATGGTCATAGGCTTCGTTTGTACCAGCGCCCTGTTTCTAAAGAAGATTTCAAGGCTGCTTGCATGAATGATACACATTATCTTTTTCTAGGGGAGTCCTCTGCTCCTCATAGCATTTCATTTTCTGCACTATTTCTAGCATTAGATTAGATTTAAAACTAATAATCCCTGTCAAGGGTTGGCATGTTACAATTGTATTTTGCAGAATAAGGGAGAACTCACTAAGGAGGACAGTTTCATCACAGGAAGATCTGAAGCTTCAATCGCAGAAGCTTTGTTCCCTTCATTTCAACCCATTTCCCAGCAATATCCCTTTTATCACTTATCCCATTACTCCATCTTTCATTTTTTCCACTTTTCCCCATTTCTACCTATTCCTGAAACACCATCTTTCAGCCAGTATTTCCCATTCCCTACTGCTGAAATTATCCCTCAGCAAGTACTTCTCCCAGTTTTCTTAAATCCAAATCATTACATTCCATTTTCCTTATTTTTCCATTGCTGAAACACCACTTTCAGCAACATGTCATTCATTTTTCCATTGCTGAAACACCACTTTCAGCAACCTGTCATTATTAAAACACCATTCCTTTCCTCTGCTACACAAGTTTCTCAGTACTCCACATTTATTCTTCAGATCCCTTGGGTGAATATTATCCAGTATTGAGCAGATCCTGATATGCTCCTGTTTCTACATTCCAGAGAAATCTAAAGATTCTTCCATCAGTATCAAGCCATTATGAAGCACTCTATACTTTGAATTATAAAAACAAAGGTAAAAATATAAGGTATGCGGTTTTTTTATGTAATACAGTTAAATAATATTTTAAAGAGAGGATCTTGCTCATTATGATTATAATCCCCGCACACTTAAACATCATTTCATCATACGTAAGGGGGGGAATTTCGAAAACTGAATCATCATTCCACATCATCCAATCCACCGTCACTCTTTATACCCATTATTTCTACCGTCATTGATACTCCATATCCTCAGTTGCAACGATTAGCTTGATCAAGCCTGTGTTTCTGTTCTCTGCACCTCTGCATTTCACTCAAGTTAGTAGCTATGGGAGGCTCGGCTATCAGACATGAGCCTGGCTCGATAAATATTCTTGAATTATTCCCGGAGGCCTACCAAATTTTTCAGCAGGCAGGTTGGATTACATACTTCGAAAGGTTAGGAGAATTTGATCCTCAGCAAGTTTTAGAGTTTGCGCAGAATTTTCAGAAAGATTACTTCGTAGTCCAAGGGGTTTGAATTTCGGTCACAGAGGAAGATATAGCACAAGTTTCAGGGTTTTCGGTTACAGGTGCTCGTTGGTTTAGCAGGAAACAAGTCATTTTAAACGCACAGCAGGAATTCCTTCTTCCAGAGGAACAGGTTGAGATTAAAGGCCGCGGCATAAGTCTGCATTCATTACCTCGCCCATGGCCAATAGTAGCTGAATTCATCAAGCACTATTTGACTTGCGAGGGGCATTACCAGGTAGTTTATCAACACGACTTTGTTTTAATGAGTCATTTGCGGCATGGTCGATTAGTCAACATTCCTTATTATCTACTTGGATGCATTAAAAACATGTCATATTACTGTAGACGGGTAAAATTCCCATCACTGTCCCTTATTCATCATCACTTATGTCAATTATTAATTCAGAGGGGTTTTTCTCAGCAAAACCCCCCTCTGAATAATCTACCCCTACTTCTCCAACAAGCCCCTGAAATTCCCCAAGAAGCTGAAATTCCCCAAGAAACCCCCGAAAGTTCTTATGAACGGCAACTGGAAGATATCCCTGATACCCCATTGATTCCATCTTCAGAACCAGTTGCTCCGCCCCCAAGTTCATCCCAATTAGCAGAGTCACCCCATCCAACTGTCCACATCTCTAGCGATGACTCTCAAGCTGAAACACTCCCATCTCTCCCTACTCATAAAAGGAAGAGACGAACTGCAATAGTCTCTGTCTAAAAAAGGAAAAAAAGGGCCACATCCCAAGCTGCTACCTCTTTCGATAGCCCTTCCCCTAGGAAAGAACCTTCTCATTAAAAAAGAGAAGCCACCTTTTCCGCTTTCCTACCTAGGAGGAAAATGAAAACGACTATTGAATCTGAAGTCACTCCCATTTCCCCTGACCCCGCAGCTATTTTATTAAAACTTCAATCCTCATCACCATTCCAAATTCCCAAATCATTACTCGTCTCTTCCTGTGGCACTGCTCCACAAGAACCAGATGCCCAGGGTAATATGACATCGTTTACTACTCAAACAGTAACTGCTCCACAAGAACCAGTTACTCACTCAGCAGCTGAAACACTGAAGTGAAAAAAAAAAAAAACAAGCATGATAATATAAGTAAACCAGCTGTAGCTGAAACACAAGAACTAGCTACAGCTGCGGATCAGCAATCCACTCCAGCAAAAGCAACCAACACACAGGGTTCACCCACCATGGCATCTTTATTGGAGGAAAATGAATTTTTGAAGTCATAATTAGAGGCCTATAAAAAAGAGTTGGTAATGGCAAGGGAAGCCTTTGATAAAGAATTAAATCTCTACATGTTGGCACATACAGCGTCAGTACAAAAGAATGACCCATGTAAAGAATACATGTGCCATGAATGTGGAAACATTTACCAACAGGTCGAATACAAAATAGTTAAAGTCCTAGTGCCTGAGGCATCCACATCAGTTGCAATCAAAGAAGAATTCCCTACTGCCACACACGAACCAGTAGGGCCCTCAAAAATTTTGGAAAAAGAAACCAAGCCACAGATATCCTGCCCTGTGTTAGTTAGCTCAGCTACTCAGACGATGCCCCAACCCAGTACTTATAATGCCGGGACACAGACTCCACCATGGAAATAATTGGAGATAATGAATAACTGGAAGAAGCAGTATGCTGTTGATCAAGATAAAATGTTACAACAACATAAGTTGGCCTGGCAGAATAAGATGTATGCCAACTGGGATAATTGGGAGCAGACACTTCAACAGCTCAAGGATTCTAAAAGACAAACTGGTTCTGATGTCTTCATTAGTACAAAAAATGTTAGCCACCAGGAAACCTTCCTTGAATTATTCTCTGTTCCTTTCTGAACGCCTTGTTTATTTTCAGTTGAAAGAAATTAAGGATGGGAGACCTCATGAGTTGCTCATAGCGGAACAATTTGTCAAAACATTTGCTGAGGCCCCCGCTAGTGACCAACATCTGTTATGTGAACTTTATCTTCATAATGAGGCTATGCCTGACAATAGAAAGGTCAACCTCAATCCAATTGTTGGTGATATACAAATTAGGGCATTTGTTTCATTTCTTGCCAATCAAATCACATGGCAAACTGCTTTTATTGCAAGTAGTCATAATGAGGATAATCGCCTCCTATGGATAAGACTAGAACCTTCAAATCCGACCATTTTTGTAGCATAATACCATCAATTTTTGCAGAAGACAGGAATGCGCAGGTACATGCAGCAATTGCAATCCTCAATACTCCTCAAGTGTCATTAGTTAATCAGAGTCAAAGAGACTGCTGCCTTGAAGGCCAACACCATGTTCTGGCAACAATCTTGTAAGGAAAGAAAAGAATATAATCGTTTTAGCCCTGATAATCTTCAAAATGCATTATCCAGGGTACCAAAATATATCATATGCATTCATCAATGTGCCGAGAATTGGATTGGTTATCATTTTCACTTCCCTGTCTTATGTATGCCGACAGAACAATATCAGTTTCACTACAAATTGGCTAACAGGGACGAGGCAGTAGCATGGCAGAAACTACAGAGTAACCATGGATTCAGATCTTCGACAGAAGCCACCTTCCATAGTTATTGCTTGAGTAAATTGCATGTAACGAGTCAGTACTCAGACTCTGACTCGGACTAAAAGTTTCCTGAGGACATGCAACCCTTTCAGCTGGGGGGGATATTAGGACCTCACAATGTACCATTTTTACCATACATTTTGACACCACCTTACCCTTTATAGCTATATTTAAAAAAGGTTACATTATCATTTTCATCCATTTTATCCAAAGGTATATGAAATCCTTCTCTTTACTATATATTTAATCTGTTTACATATAATCCCACATTACTCTTATATTTCATCTTTAATCGAAGGTAGATTGTTGCTAACACAAGTCTAAAAGATCGCAGATAATTTATGACAAGGAATGTGCTGTGCTGAAACAATCGGTCGTTGCTGAAACAGTCGACTCTGTTGCTGAAACAATCAACGGACACGTAAATTCCATCACTATTCATGATTTGCAATTTTGAAAGAGTATTTTAGGAACAATGGCAACAAGACGAAGACAAGCAAGAAAGTTGTTACATGGATTGTTCTGAAGCCAGTACCTTTTTGTATCTGTTGTAACAATATTTTTCTATGGAAGAATGGAAAGACCCTGTTTTTAAGATAGAAGAACAGATTTGGATAAATATAGGATTTCTCTGATGTAACTGTAATAGATGTCTCCTCTTTAAAAAGAGGAGACATCATCATTAGAAGGGAGCTAGAGACTACAGGAGAGACATTTTTTTGAGTGGAAAGGAGCAAGACTCCATTGTAATGTATCATTCCTTTTTGACAGATGAATAAAGGTTTCTTTTGAACGCTTCGATTTAAATCTTTCCTCTGGGGAATCTTGTGAGAAGGAAAGGGCATGCCTTCATCACAGGATTCACCTGATCGCTCCTGTAGTTTGTTAAATTTCTTTATGTTATTTGCACCTTAATTCAACTCTGTTTACTAAAGAATCATTTACATAGTTCTGTAGCTCTTTAAGAACTTTGTTTTCTTTAACACTGCATCAGTTCTGTATCATTCATTCATAAAGAAGTCAAGAGATATTTTTCCGTTATTTTTTTGAATGTGTGATTGATACCGGGAAACAGGTGCTGAAGATTACTGTTCGGAGGAATAGGGTCCTGTTCCCCGTAGCTCGATTCTCTTTTTCTACAATGTGCTTAGTATCAGGAAATAGGTGCTGAAGATTCCTGTTTGGAGGAATAGGGTCCTGTTCCCTGTTATGGTTGATTGATTTCCTTTTCTACAGGGTGATTTCCTTTCATTATCTTTTCTTAGAATTCTTTTAATGAAAGACTGCAGTAGAGGAATTGCTTCTGCTGTAACACAAGTAGGCTTCAGCTTTGTTAAAACAGGGTGTGAATATCTAGATTTGTATGATTGCTAATTTTGTGATTTCTACTACAACACTTCCTTGCTATTGGAATTGAGCATATCTAGTGCGTGATTACCTTTGGAATAAACAGACCTTCCCGGGTTGACAATTTATGTGGTGCTTGAATTTTTAAATCAATTAAAGTGGCCAACAGTATGTAATAGGCTGGGAGGAGAAATTTTGGATTGTATTAGCCATTGGGCTTATTGTACATGACTGGTTTTGCATCAATTAATCAAAGCAAATTTCACAGGATCCTGGTCTATTACTATTGGTGATGTTTTTCCTAACTCTGTTTATTACATTTTCATATTGTTTCATCTTCTTCTGGTAGGCAACAAAAGTATAACATAGGATTCACCCTTGTTAGGTGCCCTATGTTTCCTTCTCTCCCTACCTTTAATTTTTTCTGCTTTATGTGATATCTGAGAATTGATTTCAGTCAATTTAACCAGTGTAGTGGATGTTATTTCCTGCTCTCTGATATATGAATTGAATGAAACAGTTCTTAGATGTTCTTGTTGGGTTTAAGCTGGAAGATTTGGGAACACTGGGAATTAGAGTTAGCCCTGTTCACTAGGATCCTTGTGCGACCAGCTGACCTTTCTAAGATCCCTTCTGTTAAACTTATCCTTGTTTTTATTTGGAGTTGCTAAAGTAGACCTGGAGTTAAATGACCTCTGGTCCGATCTATAAGCAGCCCCTTTGTCCCTCTTTGAGAGCTGCCTTTGAGTATGTCCAAGCAGGTCTGGAGTTAAATGACCTCTGACCTGATCTATAGACAGAAATTGGGTTGCTTTCCTTATTTCACCTTATTTCCTTAATGTTCCATTGCATCATCTATCTACAAATATCCTTTAGTGTAGATGACTTGCCCTCTGAAAGCCTTGGCTAGTGGTTGCAAGTAATTCTCCTTTCATGACTCCATAGCCAAATGGATGGCACTTTCTTGACCTATCCCCTTTGTTGAAACCTCCTGCTATTCTGTTCCTTTTCTCCCATTACTTTCTCAGTCTATGATCTCATGACCAACCCAGCAACCAACCAACCAAATCATTTAAACCCCCATTGTGCTTCATAGCTAGCCTAAAACCCTTAACATTTGAGCTTCAAAGATCTAAATCCTTTGACAATTATAGAGAGATGCCTCTCTAGGCCTAGGAGGGCTAGATCCTAAGGTTTGAAAGTGGTTCTATGTTGTCTCATATTTTGGTCTTGTCAACCTGGCCAAAACATGGGAACCCCAACATAATGGCGACTCCACTGGGGAAAAAATTCCTGAGAGCCTATGACTGCTAAACACTAATATGTCTCCTAGTCTCATCACCAACATAATGGCGACTCCGCTGGGGAAATCTGAGTGCATTTCACCCTAAACATTTTTAAATACTCGGAGACTTAGAACTCTGGTTAGGTTGGCAGTAAGTCACTCCTTTCTTGAATCGACCTCCATTGTTGAGTGTCCATCATACTCTTACACATAGCCTGGAAAGGGCCACAAAGCCGCTGGATCTCACCCTCTTCGGAGGTGACATATCTGGTAAATGCCCGCCCAGTCAATCTCTGGTTGGATTTTTCTATTTTTGAAGGAGATTCCTGAAAGGTGATAGTGCGCGAGCACTGTGGTGGACAGTGTAACCCCTTAGACATACCCAAAAATCATCCACCTGGTGACTCCACAATTCTTGAATGAAAAAAAGACTCCACTGGTGATCAACAGGCCACTGATTATCTGAGGTTTCACATAAGACTCCACTAGGAGACCATGTCACAGTACAACATCATCCACGCCAAAAATCTAGTCACTTCGCTAATGGAAGACTCTGAACAATTTGCAAAAATAGATCCAAGCCTCTTAGCAGAGTTTCAGCATGGAATAGCAAGTGTACTGGAAAAAATTGAATGGGAGGACCTTCCAAATATTGTCCCTATCAGCTCACAACTCGATACTCAACCTGTGCTTAAGAAAATGTTTCTAGACTTGGTGGTTGAGAGATATGAGGCTGAGCTCGAACTTTTGAACTCACAGGAGATATCATACAAGTTCAGAGATCCCAGAGCATTTTTGGAAAGTCCCCCTCCCCTTAAAAATGAAGAAATTTTGCTGCCTGTTGAAATACAGGAATAAAATGATTGGGCTTTCAAGAGCCACACCGAAGATGCAGTGGAAGATACAATAATCAAAGCTGCCCAGGACGAAGAAAACCTACCAGCCATGGCAGGCCAGAAAGGAGAAAGTGTACATCCTATGTTCATAGATCCTGTGGCATAATACATGGAGGTCCTGATTGGCTTGAACACTCCAGCAATGATCCTTCACCAGGGCCAATTTCATCAGGAATGGTCACTACTGATGGTGACCTCAGTTTTGAAGAACCACATGCAGAACACCCTGTGGTTATCTTTGACAGGAAAGAAGTGTTCCTATCCTTTTTCGTTACTGCTTGACTGGCTGCATTGGAATTATCGTATCACCTAGAGCATCAGAGATTTCCAAGTAGAGTAGGGTAGGTAGGGAAAGCTCAATAAAGCTCAGTCTATGAGCATGTAGTTAGTTGTTTCAATTTCTGTCTTAGAATGTAGAGAAGAAACCTGCTAGACAGTCTAATCCTAGTAGGTAGTAGTGTAGGTAGAGGAACATGTGAGACCAACAGTATAATCTGGTCTCATGGAGTAATAAGGGTAGATGTAGGATAGATTTATTTTCTGTTTGTAAAATAAAATGATGTAAAGGGTCTGCTAGCTCAAATGCACCCTGAAGGGAAAATTGTTAGGATTGTAGTGAGGGTAGGTAGACTGGTTGGGAAAAATGTTTCTGTTGATGTAACATATTCATATTGTGGCAGCTAATCAAAGAAAGGGATGTGCCAAGCAGCAGGCAACTGGCCTACTCCAAAGATCATTTCTGGTTTCTTGCCTCCTTCAAGAAGAAGCCATCCCCATGTGGAGCCACTGTTAGCCCCCCTATGAAATTCTTGACAAGAAAGCTAGGGGCTATGTCATTTTGGAGACCTTCAAGGAATGCATCTCCCCTGAAGACACATCATCCTTGAAGTCTCTTTGTGCTTTGCCTTATACAAGTCCCCTCTGCTGGTTCCTTTCCCTAATGCCTTCATGTATCCCTTGTACCCTTGCAAAATGTCCCTTTGCCCCCTTCTTCCTCCTTCTGTCAAGGTGCCTTCGTTCCCCTCTATTTCCCCTATTGACCCTCTAAACCCCTCCAAAATCCCCTTTAAATCCCACCATTATCCTTGGTTTCCTCATTTTTCCCCTCTCTTCCACTATCGTTAGCCTCCTTAGGCCTCAAAATACATTAAAATGGGTTAAAAACCCACTTCCGATCATATAATAGGTCTAAGATCCCTTCCCCATAGCCCCACGCCTTTATCTCCCCATATAACCCAGCACCATGACTAACGCGCTAGCCCCGGTGTTTCATCGAGCGCGATTACAGCCGTCGATCCTCATGGAACGGACGGCGATCGCCGCCCCCGCAGCATTCATATTTCCCCCTCCATAAACCATGGTCCCCCGCATTCCATCTCCACAGTCCATTTAATCCTGGAAATCAACGGTTCACAGTCCATCCATATCGGGGACGTTCCTGACCGTCGATCTTCATAGATCGGATGATCCTCGTTAATCCCGCAGGCACCCGTGGTTCTCCGTTCAAATCTTCGACCGCGCCATCGCTGTTCATTTGCCCGTCAGATCGACGGTGCGGAGCCCATCTGCCCTGTGGACCTCGCTGCACACTATTCCAAACCTGCCTGGTTATTCCACACCACTTATGCACGGTGAGTGGTTTTCCCCGAGCACCCAGCGATTCCACTCAGTGCTTGACACCTGTCCTCCTGTAGGATTTCAAAATCGCCAGCCCCGCCTGTTAACTCTATCCTTCACGCGTTATTGTTCGGACACGGATGCCCAGCGAAATTCCTGAAGACCGTTCGATTTGGAGCAGGCCATTCGACGGCTATCGCTCGTCGAAGATGCATGGTGTTTAATGTAGTTGCACGCGCGATAACCCATGTTATGGCTTGCCGTCCGTCGCCCTTCGCCGTTGATCTCTGCCGCGATCGACGGTCCAGTTTTGTTCCTCCGCCTTTGACTATTCCACTGTCCTTGGTCCCGCCACGTCATCTCCACATGCATCCTTCATACATACTCCCTTTCCATTGCATATAATTGATTCATTTCGTGTTTTTTAACGTTTTTCGTTTGTTTTTCGCTCTGCAGACCGCCACCTCCACCAGAGCAGATTTCCATTGTTCCTCTTCATTTTTCTCCACCACGTCACCATCTGCACGACCGTTCTTATCATCCACATCATCCGCCACCCCATCCATTGTTTTCTTCACTGATTTCGTGTTTTGCAGGGTTGTGAATGATCGAATACCGTCAGGATGCGCGATCTCTGTTACAGTGACAGAGGGATCGATGAAGACTAGGTACAAAGGCTATATTCAGAGCCTGATGTTACAGGAAACATCCGAGGGGTGTTTGCGCCAAAAATTCACCAAAGGATAGAGTTTAAACTCTACCAACCCTCCGGCGCCATTGAAGCCCGAAATTCACAGACAGAGACAGTACAGTAATAGCAGAGAGCTCGAGGCAAGAAATAGAAGACTTTTGAGCTTCTTCAGGGATGTTTAGAAGCAAAGGTACCAAGTTGAAGACCCCATGGATCACTCAGAAGGTCCAATGCATAGAGATATAATATTATCAGGGTTTCCGTATCAGCAGAGCATTCTTCCATGAAAGGACACGGTACACATCATTTTTTCAGTCTACATTGTGCCCAAATAAAGATTTATGCCCTTTCAGCAGTCCTACACCATCAAAAGCATTTGTTACATGGTATGGAGACCTTAGCATCATTATTTCTCCAGTTTTTCTAGTCAACAGAGAATGGCATTAATACTGCAGCCAGGGTGCCAGAAGTAAATGCACAGATTTAAAGCAGAATGGGTTGCAGTTTTCCTCCTCTTCTGAGCGTTAATTCTTCACCTACCTCTTCTGCTCTGTTTCTCCTATAAGAATCCAGAAGAACACATTGTAAAAGGTTGTTGTTGTTGTTGTTCAGTTGTTTAGCTGTTGTTGTTAGAGGGATTTAATTTGACTGTTAGAATAGTCTTGGGAGGGAGTTACAGAGTAGTTTGTATGTAATAGGCTGGGAGGAGAAAGTTTGGATTGTATTAGCCATTGGGATTATTGTACATGACTGGTTTTGCATCAATTAATCAAAGCACATTTCACAGGATCCTGGTCTGTTACTATTGGTGATGTTTTTCCTAACTCTGTTTATTACATTTTCATACTGTTTCATCTTCTTCTGGTAGGCAACAGAAGTATAACATAGGATTCACCCTTGTTAGGTGCCCTATGTTTCCTGCTCTCCCTACCTTTAATTTTTTCTGCTTTATGTGCTATCTGAGAATTGATTTCAGTCGATTTAACCAGTGTAGTGGATGTTATTGCCTGCTCTCTGATGTATGAATTGAATGAAACAGTTCTTAGATGTTCTTGTTGGGTTTAAGCTGGAAGATTTGGGAACACTGGGAATTAGAGTTAGCCCTGTTCACTAGGATCCTTGTTCGACCAGCTCACCTTTCTAATATCCCTTATGTTAAACCTATCCTTGTTTTTCTTTGGAGTTGCTAAAGCAGACTTAGAGTTAAATGACCTCTGGTCCGATCTATAAGCAGCCCCTTTGTCCCTCTTTGAGAGCTGCCTTTCAGTATGTCCAAGCAGGTCTGGAGTTAAATGAACTCTGACCTGATCTATAGACATAAATTGGGTTTCTTTCCTTCTTTCACCTTCTTTCCTTAATGTTCCATTCCATCATCTATCTACAAAGATCCTTTAGTGTAGATGACTTGCCCTCTGAAAGCCTTGGCTAGTGGTTGCAAGTAATTCTCCTTTCATGAATCCATAGCCCAATGGATGGAACTTTCTTGACGTATCCCCTTTGCTGAAACCTCCTGCTGTTCTGTTCCTTTTCTCCCATTACTTTCTCAGTCTATGATCTCATGACCAACCCAACAACCAACCAACCAAATCATTTAAACCCCCATTGTGCTTCATAACTAGCCTAAAACCCTAAACATTTTAGCTTCAAAGATCTAAATCCTTTGAAAATTATAGAGAGATCCCTCTCTGGGCCTAGGAGGGCTAGATCCTAAGGTCCGAAAGTGGTTCTATGTTGTCTCATCTTTTGGTCTTGTCAACCTAGCCAAAACATGGGAACCCCAACAGGGTCATTTTGTTTGAGGGTTTCCATATCAAATTTGCTAAGTTTTGATTGCACGGGTGCCTTTTGCAAGTTCATGCGGCCTGTTTTCCATTTTCTCCCTTGTGCCTTCGTTCGGTCATGCACGCCGTGTCGCACCATGTGAGGGCGCCCGCCCAAACGTGTTCGGGTTGAGTTGGATCATTTCATTTGAGGGCGGATGTATCAAATTTGCTAAGTTGTGAATGCACAGGTTCCTTGTGCACATCCATGCAGCCCGTTTTCTGTTTTCTCCCTTGTGCCTTCATTCGGTTGGGTGCACCATGTCATTTCATTTGAGGGTGCCCGCCCGATCGAGTTGTTTCGGTTGAGTGCACCCACCCAAAAGCGTTCAGGTCGAGCCCCCTAAGCCCCCAATCCTTAATCCCTTAACTACTATCTCATTATTTGACCCCTAACCCCTAACCCCCAATCCCCTAAGCCCTCCAAATTCGAATTAGCTTTGAAGAAGTAATTATTTTCTGCAATATGGTTTGTAAGTTATTTAGATAGAGGTATCTTCTCTAGAGTTTTTTTTTAGATCCACGGTTTCTTTTACTAATTTTTGAACAAGGCGTATGACACTCTTCATGTCTATGGGATTTTTATCTTGAAGCTCATTATCTATACGGGGAATTTTGGGTAGAAAAAAGGGTTTTGTAGGAGAAAAAATGGCCTATTAATTTCCTAGGTCCCCCACCAAACTCATCATCCATTTTCTGCATTTTTTTATACTCCAAAATTATCTGCTAATGTATTCTCTCCATATCTTATAGTAAACATGGGAGTATAAGATTACAAAGTGGTATTATAATATTCAACTATTACATCTGTAACTAGGATATTTTTTAAGTATTTATTTAAGATACTAGTGAAACAAACATTGATTAAAGTACTTTACTTTTTATTTCTGATCCATTCTGATAGATATTATTATTTTAAAAGTGTATCTAGAATAAACTGTTCACCAAATTTAGCAATAAATAAAATTTTAAATCATTTAATTTGTAATAGACCCTACTGAAAAATAAAAATATTGCATGGAAGGTTTATGTTTAAATTTATTAGGAAACAATCTACAAAACACATCTCCATGTTTCACATTTAAAAATATAATAACCAAATGGAAATTTAATTTGGCGGCCTATTCAAATTTATTTTCCCGCTCCTCTTGTTTGGTGCTAATTCCCCTATTTCGATTTTCTTAACAGAGAATGGGTTTTCGAGTATTTGCTGCTTCAAGGGTTTCATGATGGAGAAAATCACAATACAAGGTTTAGGGCTCATTATTGCATTATTTCTGCTTCAAGGGTTTGATGAACAGACCCCAAATTGTTCATTTCCTTGCTACTTATCAGGTTCTTGCTTCTGTCTAATTCACTATATACTCAGATCATGAATGTGAGAAAGCTATTCATGGATTATATTATTATTGTATCAACAACGTATTTATTTCTGAGTTGCTATAAGGAGTATATTTTTGATTTGAGAAGTCTGTTGGTTCATGTTAATCATTGGATTAAATGCCGAGAAGTTAAAAAATTTACAGTGAACGGCTACAACAGAGTGTCCAAGCATACCTTCAACCAATTCCAAGGCCAAGTACAAGTCCTAAATTTTTTTTATTTAAGTATCAGAAAATCTGATGCGCTTTACTATGGGCACTAACAGAGCAAGCATAAATATCATTAAGAAACCCAAACTCAATCAGTCAGCAGTAGAGACAAAATTTTTGTGTAAGCACTTAAACATGTAATATTTTATAGATAGTAAATCAGTTGATGTTATACATGAAAAAAGACATGAAAACTCTGCTATGTGAGTTATACATTTTGACCATGAATGCATCTTAATGTATCTACCTATATGAAGAGACACTAATTTAATGATTTTATGTAGAGATGGATACAGAACTTCATCAACATTCAATGGATATCTGATAGTCGAGAACTTTTTTTTATGCCCTTGTATTGTTATCAGGCCCTTGTATAGTCATTGCTACTGTCATTGTTGGTGTTTTGTAACCTTGTAATCAACCATGAAGATTGCTCTAAAGACTTGAAACTAGCTGCTTTATTTATGGGTGTATTTTTAATTAAATTGTGTGTATTTTTAAAATTCCAGAAGCCTTTTTTTTTACCAAAAAATTCTCATTCAGCTACAAAAGAAAGACATTAAACAAATAAAGTATGAACATATTTCTAGTCAAAAACCTCATCTTCAAAAATATTTTCTTGTCATTTCCAAAATTTATTGCTTCATTGAGCACAACATGCAACTTATCTAATACTTTAATGAAGCTAAGAGCTCCATCTCTAGGGAAAGCTGCTTTTTAGCTAACTCCACTACTTTTGATCTCAATTTTTCCAATTTCTTCCTTCTCTCATATGATACCTGAGCCTTTGCCTTTCTCTTCCCTTCTAATTCCGTAATATTGTCATAGTGATGCCATCCAAATTCTTTGGAAAGCCTTCCTAGCAGACAATACTTGTGACCTGGCTGAATCCTCAACACTTTGAGATCATCTAGAATGACCATTCTCTTCTTCTGGCCATATGGTGGGGGAACCCCTTCAAAAGCCCTTAGCCTAGAAAGTGTTGCAGCACCATGCTTGGTTTTGTGTGGAATCATTCCTCTAATTGTCCTCCAAATAATTCTTGATGGAGCTCGAAAATGAATAGGACCATGAGACAGCTTTTTATTCATTCGCTTTCTTAGAAAACACAAGTATTTCATCTTTTGACAAAAAAGTCCACCAGACATACATATCTCTTCACAACGCACCACAGCCACTCGCTGGCCATGGAGAAGCTCCTTGGATAGGATAGAGGAGAGGCGCCCGAGCATGTGGTGGCGCACATATACCACCACCTCCGCTCACCATTTCTCCTCCTCTCTGCTACTCCTCTCTCCCTCATTCTCTCGCTCGAGACTCAACAACCAAAATTCCACAAGCCTATTTGGAGGTAGTCTAACTTTTATGAAATCATATTTATCTTGTCATCGTGTGGGTTATGTTTTATTATTTTGATCAGAAAACTTGTAAGGTCTGTGGATCCTTCATTAATCACCCGCTCTTGAGGATAGTATGCATTATTTGGTATGTTCTCTTGCTAATTTTGATTTTGATGCAAGCCTAGATTGTTAATACGAAGTCTTCTAGAACGATATCAAGGATGGGAATCTTCCTTCCTAGTTTTGTATGAAATATACATGATTTTTATGATACTGATGACTCTTTCTTGCAGAAAAAAAAATCCTTAAACATGTAGATCCATTAAATACTACTCTAGATTGGTTGAGGTAAGGCCTCAATTGATTTTCTGAAAAGGAGAAGTGGAACTACCCTGGAATTGTAAAGCAAAGGGATCCTTTATAGGATGAAAACATGTAGTGGGAAACTGACCCAATGGGAATTTACTTGGATATCTGAACTACGTACCCATCAGTCATGATCTGCTTAGTTGAAAGTGTTGCAAGAGACTAAAAGAGAATCGAAAAAATCTTCTCAGTTGGCTGTGGTAGACAACCCCTTCGAGAAATTTGTGAAAATATTGGTGTTGGATATTTTTTCATTGTAGCTATCTGAAACAATGATTGGAAAGGCTCATAGCAAAAAAAATAACTAGAGCTACAGACTCTACTATTATTGTTGCCTAGGCAAGGACTGCTACAGTGCTCATGGGAGAGGAAGACAATGGTACTGGAGATGAAATCACTACCGTTGGAGACAACTTAAAGGAAGCAACATTCATTTATGAAAGAAAATAAAAAGTCACCATGCCTGCAGATTTGAAGGATTGCCTAGTTATGGGGGAGAAGGTGGATCAACATCTACAAAATATGTGGAAGGAAAAGAGAGCATCCAAAATGAAAGATACCTTGATGTACCTTTAAAAATTGTTGTCAAATTTCTTGAGGGTGTCAATATATTCCACTAACCCTGAGGGCTTAAACCCCACAAAATTCTTGCAAAACACTAGCAAGCTTTGAAGAGCAGGTGGGTGCATTTGGATCCTTCACATGGTGACATGGAACCCATATTCCATCAAGGAAAGACCAAACCATTTCAATGGGACCACACCATACATCACCATAATTTTGACACCTACCTAAAGGTGTTCCAAAGCTACTACAATGCACCAGAAAGTCTGTGAGTATTAAACCTTGATTTATGGTGTGAAACTACTCCATTTAGTGGCCACATTTTTGAACACTTAACAAGGTTTGATGTTGTAAATTCATGGCCACCACCAGCGATAACCTATAACAAGAGGACCAAGTCCATCCTGTGCACTAGTTGTTGGTTGCATAATCCTCTTTTTATCATTGTAAATGTAATATGCATGCCCAGGTCATATGTGCCTAATTAGTCACTGTGGTCAGTCGTTCACAGTGAATGTCATTTCCATGAAAAAACACAACCATTGATATTGTCAATGAGCTGGTATCCCAAATTAAAATAAATAATGCACCAAGGATATTCTTTCTGATATTTATTTTCATGTTCAGGCCCTTTAGGTTGTTATGAATTCAACATAATAAAAAGAGTTACATAACATGGCATCTTATATTTTTTTTAAAAACATTGTTAGGCACAGTACTGAAAAAAATGTATAAACAAAATTTTGACATTATGCCCCACAACTAGTGATTATGATCTTAAGTAGAGAACTACCGTAATAAAGGAGATGAGATTTTGATATGTTCACTGGAATCTATTGATTGATTAGAACTTTGATATGTACAGATTTGATTGGTGAGTAGTTCATCTTTTTGGGTACCTCTAGTTCAGTTATAGCTTTAGCATTGTGCACAATCTGGTATACCCCATGAGAAAAATCTCCATCTACAATAATAGAAAGAGAAATTTTTGAAGGAATATTTAAGATATCCCATAAAATTCACTGAGGCATATGTCATGAACAAGAGAGAAAGAGAGAGGCTTCTATGGTAGTTTTATTTTTTGAAGGTTTCTGAAGCATTGCCATGAATAAGTTGGTTGTTTATTAAGAGCAAACTGAAAATTTTAAATGAGTTGAGCATGGTTGTAATTAAATTTCATTGGGGTTGTATCGTTTGGCTATTCTTTTTTTTTATGAGCATTCATTCCTACACGTATTTTTTTTGGCTAATCTGGGCTTTGGTTTGTACCTTAAAATGTCCATTGTGAAGCTAATGGAGAAGATGACAGACCATCTTTTCATATTTTGATTTGATGTTCTTTACAAGGATCCATGATTCCTATTCGCTTGTTTATCTAGTTTTATTGTAAAAGAAGGTGCTTCCATTAACTTGTTTTTATGTTTTTTTTTCAAACTTGCAGATATGGAGGGGTTTATCTTGATTCAGACATCATATTTTTGAAGCCACTAGATTCCTTAAATAATATTCTAGGGACAGAGTCTCCCGTTGATGAGGAATTGTGTCTTAATGGGGCTATTATGGCATTTCAAAAGCACAGGTTTGAACATTCCTTCTTATCCTAAACTTTCTATCCCTTCTTTCTATTTCACTACTTAAAGAAATAGATGTCAAATAATCGTGTTTATTTGTTTTTTCTTTGGTAAATATGAAGGCTATATGATATATATGGCACCAAGTTGATAAAATCCATCCTAAGATACTTATGATATATATTTCACTTATATTGGAAAGAAATTTCTCTTCAGATACTCTTTCTATATCAGGAGTCCAAAACAATAATTCAACATTTTGATTTTCTTCTACCATCATACTTGAATGAGGAATAAGACACTCTCCCATCTTAGGAGAGTCAATGCTGGTAGAAACTTGTCTTTCAAGCCCTTTTTTATTTCCTAACTCATTGCCAACAAAATAAGTCAATGCATCTTTAATTGTCAGATAGTTCCTACACTCTTTACAAGGCTTATTCCTATAACATGGAGCTTCACGTTGTCCAACAATGTTCAATGATTCTACGACAATGGCTGTAATGAAAGAATCTTGAAATTCATCAAAAATTCTTCTTTATTAATGGAAAGAGTTTTGTAGAGGTCTCAAAGTGCTTCTCCATCTTTTCCATCCTCCGGTTGAACATTTGGACCTTCTCTTTCAAGTGTTTGTTCTCTTCTTGAGCCTCAACATTGTTGTCTCTTAAGTCTTCCAATCTTTCTCTTCTTGCTTTGCCCATGTTTAGGCCTGCAATGTTCTCTTCATAGTTTTAGAAGTTGAGTCACAGTTAAGGATGCAGCTGCTCCTATACGTTATGATCCATAAATGGACTTGTATCCCACTTACCAACATAGATTCATTGTGGAAGTTGTAAATCTGTTGCCTATCTCAATGTTGGATAGAGGACTCTATATTTAGAGAGTATATTTGGTATTTTCCCTCTGCATTGTACAAGGATATATTGGAGGAAAATTTATCAACCTTTTCCTTATCATCAGCATGATGTCATTCCTTCCTTGCATAAGATAGGTTTTTCTTCTTTCAACAGAAACGTGGATTTAGGTCTAGCTCTAGGGTTTTATCCACAACCCTATGGAATTCTTATCAAGTCTTCTAGATTGCTAGGATTTACAAACCCTAGACTTCCAATATTTTCTAAACCTTTGTCATATGCAAGTTTTCTTTCCAAAATTCAATTGCCCAAAATCATAAGACCTCTTTACATATGTGATGAACTCCATTATAGATTTTGTAAGGTAGCATATCTCAAATAGTGACATGTGCAGGGAATCTCTCAAGGTTCATGGCATCAAGACAACATCCTGCATTCTAAAATGAAATGAAACATTTCCAAGGGAAACATAGGTCCTCAAAACTTCAATTCAATATATATCACCAAATATTCTTGGCACAGGTATAAGAATTTCATCCCTTATATTAGTGAAATACTTGAATGTCTTATTTTGCAGTTACCCAAGATATATTTTTAGAGATGCTTCCTTTAGCTATGGATTAGCCATAATTCTAGAGACTTCAAATAATAATTTTTCATCATATCTCATTCAACACAATCATACTCACAACAGTGCAATGCAAGACATATCACTGCAGTATAGGCTATATGGCATTACAAACTTTGCAACTTCAGGGCAAAATTTCATATCATAGGAAATATCCCACACAGGTTACCCATTCTTTAGTAAATTAAATGAACTTGTTCCATTTCATTTCTTCTTCCAATACCAATATGGCTTGCGTGCTTCAAATCAGTAGATGCATATAACACTGCCCAAGAATTGTTGAAGATAATATATCACTTGAGAATTTCATCATTGAAATTGCTGTCTATAAGTAGGTGAAGGGAATCTCTATAAATGATGTCCTTAATGTTTTCTTTAAGGAACCCTCCATAACTTCATATAATGCATTTATTTCCAGAACATTGGCATAGTCCTTTGATGATACATTTTTTCACAAATCAATTTTTTCCATCAAGGCACACTAAGATCAGCCTTAATAACATCAAAGAAAATTTAATAAAAGTCTTAATACATAATTTTTCAATCAGTCCTATATTTGATTCTCATATACTCTACGATATTATCGCTAAAAGAAATTTAATTTCAAACAAAAATTTCAGAGAAAAATAATATATAACCTTCAATCTAATGTAATCAATCTTCAGAAGACTTTTCAAACTGAAGATACCTTTGCTAACGTTGTTACTAATTGAGGAATTTCAGACTACTTTGGATTATGTTCTCAAATTCTTTGGTCTTTATATCTTTCATATGAGGTATTTCAGCCTTACTATAGTAGACCAAATACCAATGGCTTTTATCCTTCTTTCATAGTTTTAGACTAGAGCTTCTAAAGGCACATACTCATATAGGAAATATAGAATTTTCTTAATAAATAGTGAGTCTTAACAATTTGGGATTTTTAGCTCTTAAATCCTCTACAAAATAGTTGGAATTATGTTCTTCCATCTCCAAATCATAACATATCGAAAACCCTTCATCCTAGAAATATTTCCACTAGGCATAACATAGTGGTAACAACAATTATGCGCAAATTTTGTGGAAATAATTAGTGACATACACATGTTCATGTTGCTATATTTTTTTGTAGTTTCCAAGCCATTGGTAGTGGATGGCACAGCGAAGTCACATGCCTTGTAACTAGCATATGATTAGTTGAGCCTGTCAGAGCTTGAACCTCCTTTGGTGCTCCAAGAGTTTGTAAATCATGGTATGGAAGTAACATCCTCATCTTTTTGTTGTTCAATCTTCAGTTGCATAATGCTTTCAACAATACTTTTCAAACTTATTTGGCCAGTAGTTAATGAATCAAACACTCTACCTTGGTTGCAGGTGGAGTTATTTTCAAGGTTTACATTGTTGGGGACACTGTTAAAGTAGTGAGAAGGTTCTCTTTACTTGATGTGGATGAAAGCGCATCTTTGGGCTATGGAGTGATTCCCTTTCCAAAGGTGTCAAGTGCTGCAGCTTCAGCTGATGATGCAGATTTAGATCCACATGTTAGGGGTGAGGTTTTCTTTTGAGCCTATGTGACAGATTGCAGGGATGTTTATTGCATTTGACTCTTTAATTATTGTCCTGCATTTTATGATTGATGTGTTTTAATGCTTGCAGAGTTGCCTCCACCTTTTTTGCTTGATAAACTTGCAACCGAACTCCATCAAAGACTGGTAAGTAGTGTTCATCTTTGGAACAATGGGTTAAATTAATTTGAAACCTGGTCTTCCTTTTGATGCCTTTTGAAATAAATTTTTTTGAATTTTTTTTTGTTGCCGTTGGTATTCCAATGGCTAGGTTTTTAAAAAAATATTTTTTTTCCATCGCTCTAGCGACACTTCATTTTTAAAAATAAATTTCCAAAGGTAATGTGACGTTTTAAAAAATATATCTTTACTGTTGCTATAGCAACACCTACATTGATAGCTTCACTCTTCCGACACATTTCTAACGTCTCCATAGCGACACATTGCTAACTTCTCTTGTAAGTAAGTATTGCTAACGTTGATCTTCTGACACTTTGCGAACATCACTCTTCTGACACTTTACAGACGTCGCTCTTCCGACACTTTGCAGACGTCGCTCTTCCGACACTTTTCTAACGTCGCTCTTTCGACACTTTACGAACGTTGCTCTTTCGACACCTTGTAGACGTCACTCTTCTGACACTTTTCTAACGTCGCTCTTTTGACACTTTGCAAACATCGCTCTTCTGACACATTGCTAAAGTCGCTTTTCCGACACTTTGCGAACATCGCTCTTCTGACACTTTGCGGAAAATGTGTCACTCTTTTGACACTGTATTGAAGTTTTGGAATTGCGACGTAATGACTAACCACGTTTTGTCCCGCCTCAATGTGTCACTCTTGGGACGCCTATGTGTTGGAAGAGAGACATTTTGGCTGTCGGAAATTGGGCCAAATGTGCTAGTGTGAGTCCCACATTCATGCTTGGAATATGGAATGGGGGTGATTGTCTGAAGAGAGATTTTTATCAACCAATATATGGTCGGGTGGAACGTGGAAGTCCCATCTCTGATTGGTTTTTACATTCATTAATGAATAGATCATTCCTTTGGTATTTTGTATGCATATGTACTGGTTATTATGTGGATTCTATTGTTGTTGTATCCATGGTATTTTTGTTGTTATTGTTTTTTCTATAAGCATGTACTTCAACAGTGATGATGTATGAATCTATATATGTTTTTACTTGTAAATGAATTCACATTGAATCGATGGTCAAATATATTGTATTGTAGCTAAAGATGTAAGGGAGAAATCATTCTTAGCAATTCTCATATAAGTATGAGATCCCTATGCTCATATCTGTTCTTTACATATGTAGCTTCAATATTTGTGACATGTTTGAAGAAATTCCTATTATGGCTAGGGGGGGTCTAGATCAGTTCTTATTGATGTGATTTCTTCTATATCATTGTCCTATTTTTATTTATCATATTTTAAATTCTCATGAAGTTTTGGGCAGAGCACTAGGTTTTGGGCCTAAAAAGGTGGCTCAATTCTTGCGGACAATGGCACGAAACTGAGTAATTGGGGCTCTGGATGCTAGGTTGCAAGACTCCGCATGCGTCTATGGCTCAAAGAGGTAAAAATTTCAGTGTGACTCCGGGGTAAGAGGCATGAATATTTGGGTTAGAGCCTAGGGGTGTCATTGATGATGAACAAAGTCTGTATGTTGTGTTTCCATCGGTTCCACTTCCTTAAGGTCATCTAGGAGGTTGAATCTCATTATAGTATCCTCTCATAAAATTTTTACTAGAGTTGGATGGTTACTAGGGCAGATGTGGGAAGAGGGTGTTACAGAGTGGTATCCGAGTGTGGTTGCACTCTCCTTGGGCGGTGTCTAGTTTCAGTTCTCTTTGGGTGATGTCTAGTTCTCATTCTCTTTGGTTGATATATGATACCATAGAGTGGTATCAAAGCATGGGTCAACCCTTGGACTAGATAGGAAGTGTGTTGGTCATGCTTTTTTGTTGGCTACATATGGGTTTCTCATACCTATGGTGCATGTTCTTGTTGCATTCGTGTTGTGTTGGCCATGGTGGGATTGGTGTCACCATGGAATGGATGATGGTTTTGTTGTCACATGTTGTTGTGTGTATGACTCGTTATGAATTGTTCATGCTTATGTATTTTCCATGAATGCTTGCTTACATGTTGCTACATGTTATACATGCTTTTCTTACTTATGCTAGGGTTACATATTGGTCATGCTTGTGTGTATTCCTTGTATTCTTGCTTGTGTGATTTTATATGTTGAACATGCATTGGTCATTCATTCTTGGTTATACATGTCATGTCAGCACATGTGGTCAAGTTTTCATTGGTACGGTTAAGGTTGTTTTGCATAAGGTCATTGTATGCAATTAGGTCATCATGATGATATTAGTATGTTATGATGCTAATGTGTTGGATGAGATAGAGTAGGAGATGCAGATCATTAAAGTGAAGTTGCAACAATGGACTTTGGGGTAAGATCATATTTTCATACAATTTTTTTATGCTTGGCATGCAGGTATGTGATTCATGGTTTATTGTAAGAATTAGGGTTACTTATATGTTTTTCATTCTATTATTATTCTAGTTACATATGTTATAAATGCTAGTTGACCAGTGTAGTCATATGCATTATGGTTATGTGTACGCCTTTCATTCTATTGATTTTATGGTTACAGACATGATAGATGTTATATAATTATTGTGATCATAAGTACATGTGTTGGTTACTAAAACATGGCATTAAATTGATGACTATGTTATATGTTGTTGTTGAATATGTTATATGTTAACTTGTAGTTAGCTCGATGATTATGTTATATGTCGTTGAAGAGAATGTTATATGTTAACTTATTGTTGTTATATGTTAGTTAACTTGGTGATTAGGGTTGTAGCATTAATATCTTGATTTTATATGTATCACATGCTAAATTGGATTTGCCTATGCAGATGATTATGGTTATGGAATTTAGGTATGAGTCGAATTAATTGTGATATTATGTCATACTAATCTAGGTTGATTATGCATCTGTGATTTCTATGAATGAATGACATATGTTTATGAGCTTATGATGTGAACATGTTACTTAGTTATTGTTATGGATATCATGATCTTATTTTTGTTTTAGATTATGTGTTTTGAAGTTATATCATGCTAACTAGATTGATTGTGTAGACAAGATAGCCTCCCCTTAGATATATTAAGGTATGAGTTTACTTATATCATATAATTGGTGCTTGAATGTTTGATTATGTCATATACTTGGTGTTTGATGGATTTGGTGTCTATTACATCATCTAGTTGATTTATTTAACATGGTATGTTTGCAAGTTGTTTGAAGGATATGAATATATGTGTCTATAACATTGCATGAAGGAATTATCTTGCTTTAATATGGTTGTGCTAACACATATGTGTTGAGACAGTTGATATGGACTGGAGTGTAAGTGTTGAGCAGTGGAAAAGGCATGAAATCACTGTGTATTTTCTCATTCTTTTACTATAGACATAATCCTTTTTACCTTAGAAAGGTGATTTATTATAAGAATTATGGTAGAATTGGAAAGATGTCTGTTTATTGTAAAAATATGACTAAA
Organism: Pinus albicaulis; assembly: GCA_034641835.2. Classification (NCBI taxonomy): domain Eukaryota; kingdom Viridiplantae; phylum Streptophyta; class Pinopsida; order Pinales; family Pinaceae; genus Pinus; species Pinus albicaulis. Next base: position 54,438 of record JAXQQM020060751.1, read on the forward strand.
GATTGCTTTTTGTTGATAAAAACAGGAATTAGACGAAGTGAACAATTGTACCAAAGGTGAAGCTAAGATGAATGCAACTGTTGTTCCTCCAGCGTTAGACCAAATCCTGCCAAAGATAAGGAAATTTGAACGCATCGCTAAGAAAAGGCAGGGGATATCTCGGCTTCGGTCAAAGTAAATCATATGATAACTAAAATAAGGGAAGCGAATCCCTTAGGATCCTTCGATCCTGAGGGATCGCTGTTCAAGCCTCATCTTATTCCTCGTCTTTTCCGTTAGAGTCTGATATATAAGTCAACGCCTTTAGTGATTAGGGAGTCGAATATTCTTGTATTCAAAACATTTCCTTTGTAATATTGTTTTATTGACCCTCGGCTTTAGAGAGTAGTCTCTGTAATACTCTATGCTCGATTAATATAAAATACGTGTTTCATTTCATCTCTCAAGTTCTGAAGTAGCCCAACAGTGTTTCACTGGTGCTAAGGGCCCGGCCCTGGTGAAATCACCATGATGTTGGTATTTCTAACCTTTTCTTACTGTTGTGTGAATTTTTGTTTAAATTCATTATGATTACAACCTTGATTGATTGCTATTGATTTGAATACAAATTCGTTGTGAGCATTAACGAACTGCACTGCTATTTTATCATTTGCAAGAAGGGTATTCGTTGTTTTATTTATCTTGCTAAAGCTGTTCTATATTCAATTCTAGTTGTTGTTCTATTGGTTTATGATTCTTTATGATTGACTGTTTTGTAGTGTTGGCTGTCGAAAGGGTTCAAATATTAAGATTAGTTGCCTGATTGCGTTAAGTTTAGAATTGTTGTTCAATTCATGTTTGCTGTTCCTTTCCTATTTATTTCTAATTCATATATTTAGATTAGCAGATAGATTGGTTACATTTGTTGTGTGCACATAGGAATTACGAGTTGCTATTCCTTTCCGGCTTTTGTTATTAGAGGAAGTTCCTTTCAGTTATTTTCATCAGCAAGTAGTTAGAGTTCGATTTCATTTTGATTTCTTCAAGAACAAGACCACCAACTGTAGAGGACATTGGTTACTGCTTCCAAGTTCCCAGATTGGTTATCTTGCCTCAATGTGATTTCAGTTGCATCAATTTCTAAGGGAAGGATTTATTTCTACTGTATCCCTGATCGATGTTTTGCAGATTGATGTAGTTAAGATTTCAGAGCATTTCCATTTATGTTACTGTAATTAGATTTCTTTACAAACATCCATTTACTCTTTAGAATTCTGTACTACATATTCATAGCATTACTCTTAGCTAATTGCAGCCTCAGATAGAGTACACTCTTGAAATAAAAATTCACTCCCATATTGATAATTAATGTAGGCTAATTAGGTGTTTAAAAGATACCTTATTATGCTCCAACATTTTGGCGCCGTTGCGGGGGAGAGTGTATGCCATTTCAGAGTGATGCATAATTGATTTTTTTTTCCTGCTTGTGAATAATTGGGTATTAAAGATGGAAGGTAAGAACCTACGCACCGGGCAAGAAACACACTTGCTCACAGCCTGCTTCACAGCAGAATCAGGTAAGATTATCTCTTTAGGTAGGAATGAAGGCTTGTTTTCTTGAATGAATAGACCAGCTAAGAAAAAAAAATTCCTCCTAAAATTGAAAAACCTAAGGGATCGGTGACCCTTGGGCGGACAAATTTTATTGACGAAATCCTTAAAAACACTGAATCTCAGCCATCAGTAGGACCTAGGAAAGTTATCTCTAGACAACCTACTAGTTCCCTTCAAGCTACAGAGTCACCATCTGAAGCCTTTGCTGAGATACATAGTCAAATAGTGGGAATTGAACAAGATTCCCAAGAAATTGAGAATCCCTGCATAATTTCCCCTCAAGAAGAGAACTCTACTAATCTCCGTGAAGGAGAAGGGGAAACAGGAGAAACAGAAGAACCAAAATATCCTATCAAAATAGTCCAAACAGTAAGCAGTCCAGATAAGGGAAGTGTTGTTAAACTCATTCAAAACCAAGGTCCTGAATCACCTCAAACAGTAGGTCAACAAGGAATACTTGTTGTTCCAGACCAAGGAAGTGTTGTCAAGGCCATTCCTGCTCCTTCTAGTCAGCCTAGGAATTCCTTTGAGATCCCGGAAGTATATTGGCACATCTTTGACCAAATGGCCCAGAACCAAAATCAGAACCAGCAGACACCCCAGCAAACCTCTACGCTGCAATATCCTATAGTAGATACTGTAGTCAATGCACCTATGAAGGCCATTACCCTTCAACATATTCCCATATTTCATGGCTTAACATCAGAAGATCCAGATGCATTTTTTTTTGAATTCGATGTGTTATGCAAGGGATATGATTATACCACTAATCCCCAAAAATTAAAACCATTTCCTTCTACATTAAAAGGAGCAGCCTTACGATGGTTTATGGGATTAGGTGGGGGTGTCATAACTTATTGGGATCAGATGAAAGCTGCATTTTTAAAAAAGTATCAAGATTATTGCAGGTCTCAAGAACTAAAAGATGAAATATTCCAAATGATAGCAAAACCAAATGAAACCTTGGAAGAATATGTGGAACGTTTTCAATACAATATTCAGAGATCTCCTTATGCATATTTACCCTTACCTGATAATGTGCTGAAAACTACATTAATTAGGGGAATGAAAGATCAATGGGTTGAAACATTGAATATTATGGGAAAAGGTGATATATATTAGGAAAGTTATGCTAACATCATTGATTTGTGTATCAGGAGTTCGAGGGGCAACACAAGGCTAAAATCAGCAGAACGTGATATGATTACAAGAGAAAATAAGACCTCCAATGAAGGTGTGACTTGTGCAGAGATTGGAAACCTGTTGGAAGATTTTAAAACAGATATATTAGGGACTCTAACAACGCAGTTTGAAATTATGCAAGACAAAAAAAAGCAAGTAGAAGTAGAGAAAAATTTGGTGATATTCTGTCCTAGATGCAGGAACAAACACAGCCACAAAGAGTGCCTGCTGGATGTAATCAAATTTTGCACCATTTTCACGAAAGATCACCCTATAGAAGCATGTCCCTCGCTTCCTGGCCTAAAATAAGTTTATAAGGAGGTAGAAGAAGAATCAGAAGTGGTATGTCTGCTTAATCAACACCGACAATGGCAACCACGACAATCAGGTATGCCAACTGATCCATTTTCTTCTTTTTAGCCTCCTCAATATAATGCTCAACAATATAATGGAATGTGGCAGAATCAACCACCTTTCCCCAATTAGTCACAACAGCCATTCCCTACAACATCATGGCCAAATCAAACAAATCAAACTAATTGGCCAAGTTTTCCTTTCTGCCCACCATTTTGGAAAAACAATACTTATCCAACATAATGGTCCCCCACTACTTCGCAGAGTCAGGCCTAGAAGTCAAGCTGGAAAAGACCTATGAATCAACCAGCTGGAAAAATCCGTCAAACTGCCAACTCCCTATACAAACCCCCAGACCAACTTAAGACCACAACTCCCAGCCCAGCCCAACCCAAACCCAAACAATAGGACAGTTCAGTATGTCCAAATAATGGAACCCCCAGAATTAGAAACTAAACTGAGGGAGTGTAATGACCTTCAATTAAGGTCTGGGCACATAGTAGAAATAGAGAGAAACAGTAATGTTCAATTGAAGATATGTTACCTGTAGAACAAACATTACAAAAAGAGAAGGAGGTTCAACAACAAAATCAAATACAAGTAACAACTTCCTCTCCACCGTTCCCAAAATGATTAATCATACCACGCCCATTAGAACATCCTAATTTTGATCTTTTGGGAGAACTAAAAAAAAATTGTATAAAAATCCCTCTCCTCCAAGCTATCCAAGACATCCCTATATATGCAAAAAACATTAAGGAATTATGCATAAAGAAGCCAAAGAGGAGAAAAACCACCAATCAAACTGTCCAAATAGTTGGTACTTTATCTGACTTATTATCAAGAATGGAAACACTCGTAAAATATGAAGACCTAGGAAATCCCATAGTGACAGTGTAAATCCATGGGAAATTGTTTCCAAATTCCTTAGTTGATTTGGGAGCAGAAATAAATACCCTAACAACCACCACTTGTCAAAAACTTGGCATTACATCACTAGAACCAACAACAACCTTATTGGAATTGGCCGACCAATCGGTAGTCAAACCAGAAGGTACACTACAAGATGTAATGGTATCAGTAGATTCCTGGGAATACCCTGCTGACTTCCTGGTTATCAATCCAAAGAACCGGCTACATGAACACCCATTAATCTTAGGTAGACCTTGGTTGGCAACTGTCGATGCCTATATTGGATGCCGACAAGGCAACATGACAATAACAAAGGGAAACTATTTCAAGAATTTAGCTTTATATCCCCCAACCCAGCCAAGCCTATCAATAATCAAAACAATAAAACAACCTGTATCATATCTTATGGAAAATATGAGATCTCCTGTAACTATAGAAAATGCTAGATCACCTCTAACTATAGAAAATGCTTTCGATTTTAAAGATCAAACAGAGGATGATATCATCAATATTTTTATTAATAAACCACAAATCAGATCCCATCTACAATGTCACATGATCAAGGCAGCATTTGATAATAAGGAAGAAGAAGATCCTCTAAAACACATTCCTGATCAAGTAATACCCACTATTTCTGTGTACAATAGTAAGATTGTAGAAATTGGGTCGGGAAAAACTCTAAACATTAACAAAAATCTGACTGCTGAACAAGAAGAGAAGTTGGTCCAACTATTGTGGAAATACAAAGTAGCCTTTGCATGGGATTACCCATACATGAAAGGAATTGACCCCCAATTGTGTACACACCACATCTATATTAAAAATTTGCGAGACCCATTCGCCAACCCCAAAGAAGACTAAACCATTACCTTAAAGATATTGTGAAAGCTGAATTACAAAATCTATTGGATGTTAATTTCATCTACCCAATATCTGATAGCAAGTGGGTCTCTCCATTAGTAGTGGTACCAAAGAAGAGCGGAAAGTGGAGAATATGTGTAGATTATCGTGAACTTAACAAGGCAACCAGAAAGACCACTTTCCCCTTCCTTTCATTGACCAGGTATTAGACACATTGGCAGAAAACAAATTATTTTCCTTCCTCGATGGCTTCAGTGGGTACAATCAAATCCAGATTGCCCCTGAAGACCAAGACAAAACTACTTTTACCTGTCCATGGGGGACATTTGCCTACCGAGTCTTACCTTTTGGTCTATGCAATGCCCCTGCTACATTCCAAGGGGCCATTCTCAGCATCTTTGTAGATTTAATAAATGAAGGGCTTGAAGTATATATGGATGACTTCACACCTTATGCGGATGATTTCGAGCCAACATTAGAAAATTTAGAAAAGGTGTTGCAAAGATGTATTGACACTAGGCTTTGTTTAAGCCATGAAAAGTGTCATATGATTATGACCGAAGGATTTATCTTAGGGAACTAAATTTTAGTAGCTGGAATTCAGGTGGACCCAGCTAAAATTCAAATAATTTTGTTAATACCGACACCCACCAGACAAATAGAGGTACGTAGCTTTCTTGGATTTTCTGGTTATTATAGGAGATTTATAGAACATTATTCTCGAATAGCTACACCTTTATATGCACTAAACGGAAATGTTGATTTTATTTGGACAGATAAATGTGACAATGCCTTCAACAATCTAAAAAAGCTTGTTTCAACAGCCCCAGTGCTGAGGGGCCCAAATTGGAATTTTTCATTCCAAATTTCATCAGATGCCTCAGACATAGCAATTCAAGCAGTACTTGGGCAGGAGGAATACAATAAACCATATGCAACCTATTATATTAGCAAAAATCTATCCCCTGCTGAATTAAATTATACTGTGACTGAGAAGGAATTTTTAGTTGTAGTACATGCTGTAAATAAGTTTAGACATTATATAATTGGGTATCCTGTAGTACTATATACTGATCACTCTGCCATTAAATTCTTAGCAAATAAACCGGTTAAAAATGGAAGAGTGACAAGATGGTTGATTTTATTGCAAGAATTTGACATTACAATCAAATACCGGCCTGGAAAAGAGAACCATGTAGTTGATTTTCTGTCAAGAATGCCAAAGCCAATAGATACAGAGGCAGTTGAAGACCGCTTTCCAGATGAACATTTGTTCGCTGTTACTGTCAGAACCCCATGGTATGCTGATATAGAAAATTATTTGGCAATAGGTAAACTACCTAAACATCTATCCCTTAATGAACGAAAGTAGATAATATAGCATAGTACCCGATTCTCTTGGATTGGGGGCTACCTATTTCATACAGGGGCAACTATGCAAATAAGAAGATGTGTTCGAGAAGACGAGGTATTTGATATTTTGAAAGCATGCCATGATGGGCAGTGTGGCGGGCATTTTGCAGATCGTAGAACTGCCCATAAGGTTTTATGAACAGGCTATTATTGGCCCACCATATTTAAAGATGCCAAAAAATTTGTGCAGACCTGTGATAGCTACCAAAGGGCAGGTCTCCCTGGGCAGTCTGATGAAATGAATTTGAACCCTCAACTAGTAATTGAACCATTTGAATGCCAGGCACTCAATTTTGTTGGCCTTATTAGCCCCCCATCAAACCAAAAAACATACATCCTAGTTGCAACTGAGTATGTTACTAAATGGGTCGAAGCAGAGGCACTTTCAAAAGCTACAAAGGAATCTGTAATACAATTTCTTTTCCAAATCTTTGTGCAATATGTCCTCCTAAGGGACATAATAACAGATGGAGGACCGTAGTTTGTAGGTAATAAACTAGCTGAAACACTACAAAATTACCACATTCAGCACAAGATTACAACCCGATACCACCCACAGGAAAATGGCCAAGTAGAGAGCATGAACAAAGTGATTGAATCTATATTAACAAAAATTGTTGCCTCACACAGACGTGATTGGGCCTACAGATTTCCAGAAGCATTATGGGCATATCGAAAAACGTGGAGACCCACTACGGGATATTCACCATATCAGTTGGTATTTGGAAAAGAGCCCATATTTCCAATAGAGTTTGAAATTCAGACATTAAGAACAACCCAAAAGGTGGGTCTCGATTTAAATGAAGCCCAGGCCAAAATACTGCAGCAAATTAATGAGTTAGATGAAATTAGGCTCTCTGCTCTTCAGCACACAACGTTAATTCAACAACAGAGAGAAAAATGGCATGACACCCTCATCAAAGAAAATATCTTCCATGAAGGAGACTGGGCACTCCTATATGACTCTATGTTTTAGGATTTTCCAGGGAAACTCCAAACACGATGGCTCGGGCCTTATGAAATACAAAAATTCCATGACAATGGAACTATTACATTAACCACCATTTATGGATCTGGACATTCCTTCAATGTAAACAGTCATCGAGTATGATTGTATCATAAACTAATTACCCGAGAATCATTTACCAACAACTACAGGAAGATTCTACCATGAAAATTCTGGCTGAAGGGGATAACTCCTCCTCGGGACCCATTTATTAAATCATTTCTTTATTTCTTTCTTTTTTAAACTTTTGTACATAAAGATTGTTCATTTATTTGGATTTTTTGTTTTATGGAATTCATTTTTTTCAAACCTCTGTTTATTTCGTTTATTTTGAGTTTTTGTTGTTTGTTTCATAGAATTTTTTTTTTTTTTTCAAAACCCTGTCTATTTCGTTAATTTGAGTTTTTTTTGTTCCTTTCTAAAGGAAAAACACTTCTGTTGTTCCTTTCAAAAGGAATAGAAGTTTTGCAGATTTTTGTTGTTCCTTTCGGAAGGAACAACATTTCCACAGATTGTTTCTGCAGTTCTTTTTAAAGGAACAACACCTTTTGAGTGGATTGTTTTTTGTTTTACATCAGCATTTTGAGGATTTTTGATGACTCTTCTAAGGGAAAAAATATTATTTATATAAAATCATACAAATTAAAGCTTACTGTAATCAACAAATCAAAATAAATCGTCATTTTTAAGAAAATTGTTTAGTAATGATAAGAAAAAGGAAAAAGGGACATAATCAATAACATGATTTTGTTGTTTTACTATCACTCAATTAATTTGATCGATTATCCTTATCACGTTGGTTCTTTCCCATATTTTAAAACTTTCTTTGATTTTTACTTATGGAGTAGGAATAAGGGCATATTATTTTCTATTGAGATGTTCAGACTTCTTCCACCATCCCTACTCTTAAGGAGTGCTAAGCCATCCTTTATGTATAAGTAGGAAAGTGCTATATGAAAAAGAAAAATATTTAGATATTTCATTAATAATTTTATGATTTGGCAGATGGAGGATAGGGGGTCTCATCAAGAGCCAACCTACCATGATCATAAGGAAGAAAGTGAAGTGGCATTCCCATCATGGCGACCACACCAGGGATATGGTCCAATGGAAAATTGAAAAAATTAAGAAGTCCTTGGAATAGGAGGTCTCATCACGAGCCAGCCTTCCCACTTTTCACTTCTTCCTGGTGAATGGCATTGTGATTTATTTGGTCACCAAGCCAGCACAATGGCCTCCATTATGACATTTAACAATCACTTCCTCAGTATAAATAAAGGACAATGGTTCTAAGGGTTAGAAAGCAACTTTGTCAAGGTTATGGACACTTGTGGGCAACAGAGCTCTGTTGATGGTATTGGAGTCACATTTATACACATCAATAGTAATATTAAACCCTTTTTCCTATATCTCTATTTAAATATCAAATGAAAGTATGAATCCTTAACCTTTTATTTTGAACCTATTATACATGAAAATCATCATAAATCGATCACATTAGTTTGAGTGGGTAATAAACGCATCTGTACTTATGTTTATCTTAAGCTGTCCCTTCTCCTTATCTTTGAATCATTACAAACGTTTCTATATCTATTTACGATTTATGACACACATTGATTTCAGTAAATGCTATAATTTGATTGATTGTATCATAATTATTCCTGCTTTTTCCTATTGTACAACTACTGTGCAACACTTGCCTCTCTTAATTGATGGTCGAGGATGACCCATCATCCTTCATGGGGGGGCGCAGATGTCTGCATGCAGATCCAATCCCAATATTTCTTTACCTGTATGTGAACCAAATCCCTACATTCTAGGGAATAACAAAAATTTAACGATATTATTCCAATTCACCGTGCTGTGCGGTTCCATTACAATCATTGTATGTTTGGAAAGAAGTAGCAGTGTGCAGAGATAATGGGAGGATGACCAATTCACAGTGAGCTGCAAGTGCTAGTTTTTTCTGATGTTGCACAAGAGATTTTGGAAAAATTGGGATGGATTACATATTTCACAAGGATGCAACAACCCCATGAGATAGTGGCCACCGAAGTTTTACAGAACTTGCAGGAAGGATACTCCATGGTCAGAGGAAGACAGATAGTTGTAACCGATGAAATAATTGCAGAGGCGTCTGGGCTACTAGCCCAAGGAACTATATGGACTCAGAAGAAGGTCAGGCTTCAAGAAGCCATGGATATTTTTCAGGATGACGGACAGACATTGGTCGTCAAAGGCAAAGGATTTCAGCTAACATCATTGGGAGAACCATGGATGGAATTGGCAAAGATATTGCAGGACTATATAACATGCAATGGAAGGAAAGACGTGGTAAGACCTAGCCACCTTAAGTTACTAGCTGTATTAAAACAGAAATACACTGTAAATTTGCCTACATTTTTAAATTCCTTACTGCATGATATTGCCCATAGTATAAGAAAAGCTCAGCACACAGACATGGTGGTCAGCCACCATTGCCTAATCAGATTAATAGTGAGTCGTAGTCTCACCCAACAACAGACCAGCTGGGAAGAGTTGATATTATCCATTGATGGAGGGCTAGCTTTACCTACCCCAAAACAGAAGACAATGGCTAGTTTGACAGTTGAGCCATCAATTCACAGACAGTCCCTCCGTTCCAAATGAAGTAGGGGAATGATAGAAGGAATTCTAGGCAGTAGTAGCCAGCCCTTAGAATTTCCCAGCTCAGAGGATGAACAACCTCCACAATTGGAAGGAGGAAGTCCTCATACTGATGAAGAAGAGGAAATGGAGGGAGAAATTCTCTACTCAGATGAAGAAGAAATGAGCCACCACACCAGTGGTGAGAAACAAACCAGTGTAGAAGAAGGAAATAATGAAGAAGAGGAAATTGAGGGAGAAATTCGATATTTGAATGAGGAAGAAGGTAGCTATCATACCTTTGAGGAAGCCGAAGATAATCATAGCAATGAAAGAGAAGGAACAGAGCCTCTGGAAAATACTATTGCAAGTTCACCACGAAGCCCTTTATGGGAAGACCAATTGGCCCAAATTCTAGCCAATATGAGTGACTATGTGCAACCTCATAGCCCTTTGGACCTTAACATTGATATAAATCAGTTGCAGGAGAACTTTGCTATCAACAAAGAAATAGCTAAAGAAATTCTGGATGAAACAAAAAACCCTAACGAAGTGATAGAATCAGCTAGGATTGCTTCCCCTAAAAAGCATGAACAAGAAAAGGAGAACACCGAAGCAATATCCCAACCTGAAAGGATTGCAGAGTCAATTGAGGATATAATTCCTGAAGAATTTAGCCAAGGGCATATGAATATTGAAGAAGAACCCCAAGAATAAAACCAAGAAGAGAACCCAACTGAAGGCACGGCTGATAAGGACCAAAACCCTGTTGAGCAAACAGGTTCAGAAAAAGGAAGAGTTATTCCATTAAGAAAAAGGAAGAAAGTAACGGAGATTGAAAAGCTTCGGAGGGAACGAATGAAGCTTCAAAGACTCATGGAAAAACTCAGGCAAACCATTAGGGTTTTTAGAATGAAAAAAATGCCCAAGCGAGCCCCCAAGAGAAGAACCATAGCCACCAAGCGAGCTTCCAAAAGGAGAAAAGTGGTCGCTAAGATGAACCCCCAAGTTGTAGAAGCTATGGTTGAGCCTAATTATGGAGATACAGAACAACAAACAACTGTTCTAGCACAAGCTATTCCAGAGGGACCCAGTTCAAGTGAAAACATGCAAGCTAGTAGTCATAATACTTTTAGTGACCCTACATTAGCCGGACTCTAAGAGGAGTTGGCACAAGCTCGACGGGAAAGTTAAAAGTTGGAAGAAGACACTGTCCCTAGGAAGAGATATCAAGATTTGCAGTAGCAGATGAAGACCATCCATGAAGTAGAAGCTGAAGCCCACGAGAAGTGTCGAAAAGCAGAGGAGAAGGCTGAAAAGGTAATGAATCAATTAAAATTATCCCAGAATTGAATGGACACTCTCTGCTCATTGTACATCGATATTTTAGCTTGTAGATGCCCTGCCAAGAACTATGCTTTATTTTTATTAGAAAGATATTTACAGATAAAGATTAAGGCAGTTAGGGTAGGAAAATATATAGAGCTAAAAACTATACATGACTTTGTAACATGCTGTAAACTCTATGGGATAAAGGTACAACGCCTCTTGTGTGAGTTTTATTTGCATAATCTAATACTGGAAAATGATTGTGAGATAAATCCTAGCCCTTTTGTGGGAGATATCCAATACCAAGCGTTTATTTCCTTTTCTGTTAATCAGTTAAAATGGCTTAAAGCCTATAATTTTTTTCAAAGGTAGGAAAATGAATTAGATTTGTGGGTTAGGAGTGAACCTCAGCACCCATTTCAATTTTGGGCTAGGCAGAAGAGTTTGATGACAAAGGAAGGTGTTATCCAAGCATTGGGGCCTGTCCATAAATCGATTATCTTGAATGGGATAGATTATTTCTTATCTATTAGAAACCAGGCTTACATAGTGGCTATGGTCCGATGGGGAATTTCCAATTGGAATGTGCAAAATAGAGAACCATTTAACTATAAAAACTTTGGGCTAGCTGCAGACCGCTTGGTTTCCTATAGTAATCTCATTTTGAAAGAAGGACCATTCTGGCTAGGGTGTAGGTTTCGAAGCCCCATTGCATGGTATCTTGCTACAGACTACAAAGCCATTTATGAACTACTTGAAGGACAAACAGAGCATGTTTTCGAAGCATTAGCTACACTGCATGGTTTTAGGCCTTTTGATGAAAAACCTTATCCGGCTTATTCTTTAACTGCTCTGCATGTGAACTATAGTTTTCATGAGGACATGAAAAAGATTAAGTAGGGGGGTATGTTGAGCAGTGGAAAAGGTATGAAATAACTGTGTATTTTCTCATTCTTTTACTATAGACATAATCCTTTTTACCTTAGAAAGATGATTTATTATAAGAATTATGGTAGAATTGGAAAGATGTATGTTTATTGTAAAAATATGACTAAAGATTGCTTTTTGTTGATAAAAATAGGAATTAGACGAAGTGAACAGCTATACCAAAGGTGAGGTTGAGATGAATGCAAATTCTGTTCCTCCAACGTTAGACCAAATCCTGCCAAAAACAAGGAAATCCGAACGCATCGCTAAGAAAAGGCAGGGGATAGCTCGGCTTCGGTCAAAGTAAACCATGTGATAACTAAAGGAAGGGAAGCGAATCCCTCAAGATCCTTTGATCCTGAGGGATCGTTGTTCAAGCCTCATATTTTTCCTCGTCTTGTCCATTAGGGTCTGATATATAAGGCAATGCCTTTAGTGATTAAAGGAGTCGAAGATTCTTGTATTAAAAAAAATTTCTTTGTAATATTGTGTTTTATTGACTCTCGGATTTAGAGAGCGGTCTCTGTAATACTTTATGCTCGATTAATATAAAACACACATTTCATTTCATCTCTCAAAGTTCTGAAGTAGCTCAGCGTTGTTTCACCGGTGCTAAGGGTCTGCGACCGGTGAAATCACCCCCCGCTATTTTTATTTCTAACCTTGCTTACCTGTTGTGTGAAGTTGTGTTTAAATTCATTACGATTATAGAGTTGATTGATTGCCGTTGAATTGAATACAAACATTCTTTTGTGAGCATTAACGAAATGGTAATCGTCATTTTTATCATTTGCAAGAAGGGTATTTGTTGTTTTATTTATCTTTCTAAAGTTGTTCTATATTCAATTCTAGTTGTTGTTCTATTGGTTTATGATTCTTTATGATTAATCGTTTCGTAGTATCGTTGTCGATGTGGTTGAAATATTAAGATTAGTTGCTCCGATTGCGTTAAGTTTAGAATTGTTGTTCAATTCATGTTTGTTGTTCCTTTCCTATTTATTTCGTATTCATAGATTCAAATTAGCGTATAGATTGGTTACATTGTTGTGTACGCATAGGGAATTACAAGTTGTTGTTCCTTTCCAAATTTTTGTTATTAGAGGAAGTTCCTTTCAGCTATTTTCATCATCAAGTAGTTTGAGTTTGATTTCATTTTGATTGCTTCAAGAACAAGACCACCAACCGTAGAGGACATTGGTTACCGCTTACAAGTTCCCGCATTTTTTATCTTTTCCTCGCGTATTTCATTTGCATCGATTTCTAAGGGGAAGGAGTTATTTTCCGTATCCCCGATCGATGTTTTGTAGATTGATGTAGTTAAGATTTTAGAGCATTTCCATTATGTTACCGTAATTAGATTTCTTTACAAGAATATATTTACTCTTGTATTTAGAATTCGTACTACATCTTCATAGCATTACTTTTAGTTAATTGTAGCCCAGACAGAGTACACTCTTGAAATAAAAAGTCACTCCCGATTGATAATTAATGTAGGCTAATTAGGTGTTTGAAAGATAACTTATTATGCTCCAACAAGAAGTAGGTGATATTTGTAGCATTATGTATTATGACCGTAGAATGTGAGTTAATCATCGACTCTCACATGGTCACTTCGTAAAAGTTTATTTCGAATTGATATATATGTTTTCGATGTTGATACATATGGTTTCCAAGTGTTTTCAGATAAAAGGTAGTGTGCCTGCATAATAAAGTAAGATAAATAGTATATTGTTATATTTATTCATGCAATCGACAGCTATACCACATGGCAAAGATGATGCAGGGATTACCCTCGGAAAGAGACCCAATGAAATCTTGAAGAAGGCTCTTGAGCCGAGCTATCGAAGTATCTTCAAGCATGCGGATTGAGTCGTGGTGTTTGTTTCCCGCCTCGTTCTTTTGATATTTTGTGGTTTGTTGCACTTCTGATTGCGTCTAGTGTATGTCCATGCCACTTTGTTGCGGTGTCATATTGATTTTATTTTCTCATGGTTGTCTTCTTGTTTTTTCTTGTTCTTCCCTTTTATGTTTTGAGGATCTTGTGAATTGGTTGGGAAAGATGAAAGTTAATGAACTTGGGGAGAGTTGTGGTACCCAAAATGTAATATAACACATGGATGAAGCTTTGCATGAGTAAGCATAGTAGAAAGTAACTCTATGACAACCGCTTGATCGTTGGGTCCATTGTGGTCAATGGACGATTGTAAGACATGAGAAAGGTAACCGTAAAAGGTAAAGCAAATGGATTCGAGGTGACAGATGTTTCGGCCAAGTTGGGAACCTGGTGGGTTCTCAATGTTGTGTATGTTAGAACAAACAAGGAAGTTCTATTAACCTTATGTTATCTGCAGTAATTATGTTGTGACCATGATTATTCCGGTATTTATATATGTATGTATGTATGTATGTATGTCGTTTCCATTTATATCATCATGGATCATGGTTGTTTGATGCTAAATTTTCATATGTATACATGTGTGTGTGTGTCGTTGTCCGACATGATGATGATTTTTTATGTTAATGATTATATATGTATCTATCTATCTATCTATGGCACCGTTTGATAGGGTTATCGCAACTTTCATATGGAGGAATGATTTCTCATGCAAACGTGAATAGCATGAATATATTCTTGGTCTTATGGGGAATCAAGTGCGAAGAGTAGCCCCGATAGATCTACAAGGTCAACATAATGTGGATATGAATTACTATTATATTATTGTACTATGAATATGTTTATGTTATAGGCAAAAGTGATGTTGAGGGGTACATCAATGAAGTGAAAGTAATGTGTTTTGTGACATGCTAGGATTAGCATGTGAACCAAGTTGCTTCGCAGTCAAAGGTGTATTCATGGACATGCAATACTACTGTTGTGTATATGTTGCACATGTTGTATATTTAGTGATTTTACCTATGGTGATGTGTACATGTAACATATTTAGTATTGTGTAGATATGATGTTGTATCCATGTTGTATATATGGTGTTGTGTGTATATTTCATATGCGAAGTATATGTATACATGTAGAAAGTATGTACATGTTGGATATGCAATATTGTGAACATATCATACTATCCACATCTTGGATATGTGGTTTTGTGTGCATATGGTATTGTGTGCATGTTGGATATGCAATTTGTGTATGTATGGTGCTATGTGAATGTTGCACTACAATTCTATGTACACATAGTGTTGTGTGCATGTTGTACATATGGTGCTATGTACATATGGTTTTGTGTGCATGATTGCACATGTGGTACCGTGTGCATGTGTTGTTGTGTACATGTTGTACATGTGGCTTTGGAGTGCAAAGGGTGTTGTGTACATGTCATGCATGTGGTGATGGGTACATGTGGTGTCATGTACATGTCATGAATGTGGTGTTGTGTACATGTGTGGTATTGTGTGCACATTTTATGGTTAGTGCGGTGTACATTTGGTATCGTGTACATGTTGTGCATGTGTTTCCATGCACATGTGATGCTGTGCACACATTATGCAGCATTGTTGTGTATAGGCGATATTGTGTACATGTTGTGCATATGATATTGGTATACATGGTATTGTGTGCATGTCATACATGTGTTTTCACATGTATACCATGTATCCGCATGGTGTATTCATGGTATCGCAACATGTGTATTCATTGTGTGGTACCGTATATGTATATCTATTTTGTTGTGCTTGTACAACGAATGAAGGTGTATGTGTTGTGTTGTATTGGTACACCGAGTGTAAGTGTATGTGTTGTATCCCTCATGTATGCATATGTATTGTGTTGTATATGTAGGCATATGTATTGTGTTGTATTGTACACCGGGTGTAGGTGTATGTGTTGTATGCCGCATGGGTTTGTGTATTGTATGGTGTTGTGTGTCATATGTGGGTATACATATTGTGAGGTACATTATTTATATGTGTACATAGTTGAAGAGAAGGCAAGGTGGTGTTTTTCATGTGTGGCAACCAATTCCTGTGTACAAAAGAAAAAGGAATAAGTAAGGACGGTGAGGGATAAGTATCAATATTTTATTTCAATATTATTATGCAAGTGAGTTTTATTATGATTTATGATGGTTGAATGTGATTTATGATTATGGTTTATGGTCATTTCATGTGATTCATGATTTTAGTTTATGATTTTTGTATTTTGAGCTAACCATATGTGATATGTTTATACATGGTGATTTGATCGTATCAGCTGGTTTGACTTGTGGTGAAAGGAAGTGGACATAATTTCAAGTGCACCTTATCGATTTACTACCAATGAGGTATGATGTGAATTTATTTCACCCTATTTTGAATCAAATGTGTTATGTGCTTGGTACAGAAGCACAAATGCTCCTATGTTTGAAACTAATTGCAATACCAGGGCAACAAAAACAAAAGGAATTGAAACATGCAACAACATGTTGGTAAAGCACTTCAAAGAGTAAAAATATTATGGGACACTAGTACTTTTAGGTCCCTATATTACTAGTGTAGTCCGTTATTGTTGTTAGTGTTACCCTTATTGTTATTGTTGTACCCTTTGGTGGTGACTCCATATTGTTATTATTGTGCCCCCATAAATGCCCACTATTGTTATCGTTGTTCCCTTACATTAGTGTTAGGTCAGCTAGGATTATATTGTGACCCCATGACTTTATATATAGAACAAGGTTATGTCATTTATCATCCAATAATTGTTCATTTATGTAATGTAAAGAAGGTTTCCCCTTGAAGAGGCTTACTTAAGTTGTTGATCTCACTTTTATTCTATTTTGTGAGCTAGATTCATAACAATTGGTATCGCAGCTTTGGATTCTATGGTTTCACGTTCAAACAAGTCATTGTGGAATTTTTGCTATAATTTTTTTCTACCAAGGTTAAGAAGCTAAAACAAAAACCCATTTGCAAGGAAATCCTTCAGACTTTTTTGTAAAAATTCATCTGTTCATGAATATGTTCCGAGATATGGATTTGTGGAAGTTAGGGTTTTTTCTGTGTCTACAAATTTCATCTCAAAGAGGTGACCTTGGGGAAAAAATCATAACTCTCTCTCAAAAGACTTCATATTGGAATTCTAGCAAAAGTGGCCGAAAGTAAACAGAATCGAAGTTTATTTTGTAACGATTTCATAGCCATGAGAAAAAAGTGACACGTGGCACACTCGCACAAGTTATCTCTGCTTTAACGAGAACTAATTAGAAGCCATTGTAGATTGGGAATATATTTGTCTTGAAGAATCCAAACTAATAATCTGTGGTATTGGAAAGAATATTCGTAGGATACTAGAGGAATATAGATAAAATCTAGGATCCGAAATTACAGATACATCATTTTCTCAATATCGAGCTCCTTGTGCGTTATGTTGTGTATTTTTTTAACGTATGTCTTGTTTAAAAAATTAGTTTGAAGTGATTCCATGGAATATTTATTGTTGATATTAGTATTGGTTCTAAAATGTCCATAAAACAATTCAACACACATTAAGACCTCAAAGGATCACTATAGACTCATGAATCCTAAGAAGCAACATGATATATCAAAATTACAATACCAAGGTACAAATTTCACTCTAAAGAAGAGTAACAAAAATGAAATGGAAGCTACGATGGATGGTTTGAAGAATGTGGAAGCTAAGATGGATGGTTTGAAGAAAAGCGTGAAAGCTAAGATGGATAGTTTGAATAATGGTATGGAAGCTAATATGGATACTTGGAAGCTAAGATCGATGAAAAAATGAAAGGTGAAATGGAAGATGAAGAATGATCTAAACGAAGACATGAAAGGTTTGAAGGAAGGTTTAACAAAGTTTATATAATAAATTATTCCTAATGGTGTAAAGGTAGTAGAGGAAACTCATGATGAGAACAAAATAAATTTTAATCGTGATTTCATAAACTCTAATGTTGGATTGAAGGCCCAAAATATTCCAAATATCGATATGAGAAAGTTTGATGGCAAGGATCCCGTAACATGGATACTAAGATGGAACAATATTTTGATCTCCATAATGTGTGCAAAACACACAAAAGGTATGCATTATGACCCCGATATTTAGAAAAAAATACATTTTTATGGTTTTGATGGATTTTTTCTCATAAAAAAATTGTCACTTGGTCAATTCTTGCGTATGAAATGACAGTACATTATGAGGATACAAAGAGTAACACCTTCTTTATCCAATTGATAAATCTCAAACAAAAGTTTTCAATGGTGGAGCACATTTAGGACTTCCAAAAATTGAATATAAGGGTAACCGATATTCTAGAGTAACACATGATTGATGTCTTCAGGGACTTTAAAGGATAACATCGAACACGAGGTTCACCTTGGGAACCCGATTCATTGGAGAAGGCATTCAAAGCAAAAATAAAAATTGAAAGTAAAATTATGGCGACGAGGAATCCTACCACCACATCTATAAAGACAAAAGTGTTTCTACCCAAGACTTCCACAACCTACAAGGTTGACATCACAACAATTGGAAGAAAAAAAGAGCGAAAGCATTGCTACATTTGTGATAGAAAATACACTAAAGGTCATAAGTGTGCCGAGAAGAAATTATTTTACATAGATTGTGAAGAGGAGGAAGAAAATGAACAAGAAACTTCAAAATAAGAGTGATATACACCAAGAACCAACTATAGAGAAAGAAGAAATGAGTCCAACCATATCCTATAATGCATTGGCAAGTAGGAATTACCACTCCTCAAACTCTCAAGATAGAAGGGCATATCAAGAAGAAAAATGTAATAATGTTGATTGATTCGAGTAGTATCCATAATTTTATTCATTGTAAGGTAGCCAAGCAATTGAATTTCTTCCTATACAAAGCACCGCAGTGTCATGATGGTCAAAGCAATGGAGGAACTATAAATTTCTCCGGAAAGTGTCAAAATATCAAGCTAACGATGGGGGAATATGTATTGAATATTCCAATGCTTTCCATTCCAATGGGAGGTGTTGATGTTATACTAGGAGTACAATGGTTACAATCTTTGGGGATGGTAGCTTTTTAATTTTAAGAACTTTTCTTGAAATGTTTTTGGAAGGAAAGAAGTTGAATTATTTGGGTATCGTAGGGAAGCCAAGAAATATAATATGCTCTAATATCATGACAAATATTCTAAATGAAGAAACAATGAGGCGTACTCATAATTATTCTCACTAGAAGTTTCAACATCAAAATCATCTATTTCTCTAGATCTCCAAAAAGTCTTAGACAATCATTCCAAGGTATTTGAAACTCCCAAAGGACTCCCCACCTATTCGTGATCATGATCATGCTATTTATTTGATTCTAGGAAGTGTTGCTCCAAACATCATGCCTGCGACATTCTTATGTTGAAAAGAGTGAACAGAACATATGATTGCATAAATGTTAGAGGTTGGTATAAGTCAACCTTGTCAAATTTCTTTCTCTCGCTCCAGTATTGGAGCACAAGAAGGAGGGATCATGGTGCATGTATCTAGATTACAGGAGTTCAATAACCTCACTATTAAATATAAATTTCCCATTCCCGTGATTGATGAATTATTAGATGAATTACATGGACCAATTTATTTTACCAAGTTGGATCTTCGTTCGTGATATCATCAAATTAGAAATAAGACCTCCAAGATATTCCAAAACAACATTTTGAACTAATGAGGGCCACAGAATTTTGGTCGTGCCTTTTGGCCTTACCAATGCACCTTCTACATTTCAAGGGTTGAAGAATTCCATTTTCAAACCCTTCTTTATAAAATTTGTGTTAGTATTTTTTGATGATATACTAATCTACAATAGGTATTGTAAGGATCATGTTCAACATGTTGATAGGGTGCTCAAACTATTGGAGGAGAAATAATTATATGAAAAATCCTCCAAATTGTTTCTTTTGGAGTACAAGAGGTGGAATATCTCGATCATATTATATCTCGTAGAGGGTGTTAAGGTATACCCAACAAAATTAAATCCATTAAGAATGGAAATTCCCCACAACCATAAAGAAGATGTGAGGATTTCAAGCTAACAGGTATTATCGCAAGAAGTTTTTTAAGAATTATGGGAGAATAACAACACCCAACACAATTATTGAAGAAAGATGCATTTTCACAGAATCTTTAGAAGCAAATCATGCCTTTAAACATCTTAAAGAGGCAATATGTCAAGCACTAGTCTTAGCTACGCCAAACTTCAAAAAATTCTATCGTGGAATGTGATGCTCCTCAGAAATGGAATTGGTGTTTTTTTAACAGCAAGAAGGAAGACCCAATTTATTTTGAAAGTCGTCCAATCAAAGGAAAGTATTTACGTAAAGCTATTTATGAGAAGGAAATGTTGGTAATACTACATGCACTAAATAAATGCCAATGTTATCTAATGGGAAGACACTTCAATGTAAAAACAGTATCATGATAGTCTTAAATACTTTTTGGAACAAAGAATATCTTCGTAAGAGAAGAAAATGAGTCACAAAGATCTTGGTTTATGACTTTGAAATCATCTACAAAAAAGGGAAGCTAAATGTTGTTGCAGATCCACTTCAAGAAACGATGAGGAGGTGAAGCATTTCTTTGTTCCATTTCTCTTATCCAACCATATTGGATAACCGAAGAAAGGGGGAGGAAAGGATGAATGAAAATAAGTGTGGACACTCGTTCAAAAGTTGTAGTACATCCGCATATCCGATACATTAAGTTGGAAAAAAATGAATCCTTATGTTACAAAGATCGCTTATATATTTGCATAAGAAATCCCAACTAAAACAAAATATTCTTTGGAATTTCACACCACTCCTCAGACACTTAGGATTTTTTTAAAATTACCACAAGGTGAAGAAACAATTTTTTTAGGATACCTTAAATTTGATAGTCAAAAGTTTTTGCGAATGTTTGGTTTTCCAAAAAAAATAAAGTTGAGATAATTAAGACCTTGTGTCCGCTACATCCTTTATCCATTCCAAGTCAATGTCAGAGGAGGTTTTAATGGATTTTATGATAGCTTTACCTAAGTCCGATGAAAGAGTGTCATCATGGTGGTAGTTGATAGGACCGACTCCATATGCACACTTTTGTGCATTATCTCATCCATTTAAATCAAGTACAATTGCTACTCGCATTTATGGAAACAATTCAAAAGCTACATGGAAACCCAAATATTACTAAAGCACTTCATTGGAAATTTTTGGATGAAATTATTTTCGTTTCTATACTCAACTAGCTCATAGCTCATCTTAGGTCATCCTCAATCCGATGGGAAAACTAAGATAGTGAAACAATTTTTTGGAAGGATATCTCCGCGTTGTTTTGTATCTAATAAATAAACACAATGGTTCAAGTGGTTACCTCTAGATGAATGGTGGTATAAATACTCCTTCCATAATGCACTAAAATGATCCCATTTATGGAACTTTATGATATCATCCATCGTCCATCACATTATATTTAAGAAAAATTTCTAAGGTTCAAGTGAATATCACATCAAGCATCAACAACAAGTTCTCCAACTCTTAAAGGATAACCTAAATTTGGCAATAAAAAATCGAAGGAAACAATAGACATATCAACATCGCAACGAGAGAATTTTTAATGTAGGAGACTGGTATTTTTACGCTACAACCATACAAACAAATGTCCTCAAGCAAGCTAAGAAGGATAATAAATTATCGCCAAAGTACTATGGTCCTTACAAGGTGTCGTAAAATATTGGTACTATGGCGTGCAACCGAAGCTTCTCGCTTCTTCCCGAGTGCACCCAATTTTCCATGTTTCATGCTTAATGAAGGTTATAGGTGACAAACTTATAGTTCAAACAATATTGCCAAAACTTGATGAGGAAGGAAAATCATATTAGAACTTGAAGCAAACACGTAAAGAATAACCGATAGCTATGAAATCTATCAAGCTTCATCTCTCGAGTATTTCATCAAATGGGAGAACTTACCCACCGAATATTCCACATGGAGTGATGATAATTTTGTACATGTTATCCGTAACTACTCAAGCAATGAGGACAACATTTCTTGAAGGAGAGGGGCATGTTAGTTCCCTATGTTACTAGTGTAGTCCATTATTGTTGTTAGTAGCCCCTTTATCATTATTGTTGTACCCTTGTAGTACCCACATCGTTATTATTGTGCCCCATAAAGCCCACTATTGTTATTGTTGTGCCCTTACATTATTATTGTTAGGTAAGCTAGGATTATGTTGTGACCCCATGGACTACTCTATAGAAAGTGAGGTTTTTTCATTTGTATCATCCAATAACAATTGTTCATTTATGTAATTTAAAGGAAGTCGAAGAGTTGATTTCTGGTTGTTGATCTCTATTTTCTTCTATTTTGTGAGTTAGTTTCATAACAAGTACCCAATAGTATCCATTGATTGCCATGAACATGCTATGATTGGTATGATGGTTTTGACAGTATATGCCTTGGATGTTTGAAATTTTTATGCAAGGAAGCCTCGGCCAAGGGATGTATCTCCAACGATAGTGATGTCGAGGAACTTGGAAGGTGAATGATTACATGGAAGGGGTGATCTCGATCACCCCGAGGGACTATGTAGTAGAGAAGGGAAGGTCGGGGATGGATTTTTTTGGTCATTAGTGTTTATAGATGGAAACTGAATGCACATTGGGAGTGCACTATGGAACAATGAGTCGATAACTATTCGCCGAGAGGAAAAGTGGTGCAGATTGTAGCGCCGGGCATTGGATGAAGCTTTGGCTCTAATAGTGGATTCTAGACTTCCTAGGAAGGAAGTGAATCATGGTACTAGTTTGAGGGTATTGGTGTGAGCCTCCGGATTCCCTCGTTCATAAGGCATCGCACCATTTTATTTGTTGGTTGAGAAAATGTGTATATGTGTATATGTGTATATTATTTTAAATATAATGAGTTGTGCTATAAAGCTCCATTACATGATATGATTTTTCATGATTTTTTTTTTTGAGAACGCTTTTTCATTGTAAATATTGCAACGAGTTGTGTTATAAAGCTCCATAGGAATTACGTTTTTTTTAGAAGGTTGCTGGTTTATAGGTGTCATTGAACACCGAGGACAATGTTCCCCCAAGTGTGAGGATTATGTAACAACCCCGGTGAAAATTCCATGTAATAAAAGTTAAAAATAATAACCATGATTGATGAGAGCATATTCCAAGCTAAATGTTAGGAAAACATCCATGGGTGTTCATTTGTTTTATTATGGCTAAGGAAATTGGCAAAGGCAAAGGCAAAGGATTTGGAAAGGAAAATGGCATATTTGCACATTTATTTATAAAAATAATGAAATTAGGAGAAAATGGAGATGAAAGGTCACAAGTTGCATGTGAGGAGGAAAATGAATGAAAATAATCAAAACTCGAAAAAATAGACACTTCCTCTATAAAAAGGCTTCTAAGAATCAGCTTGGTACCTTTGCTCGCCTTTAGTTTTGGAGCTCTCTCATTGCTCTCTCTCTCTCACTCTTGTACACTTAGAGTTTCTGGAGGAATTTGGCATTGGACCAATAAAGGCAAGAAAGGGTGAAGAAGGAGGAAGTAAGCAAGGAGCAACATGATTCAAGAAGCTACATTAGGATTCTTGACATTTATTATTTTGCATGTGTGTTTTCCTTTGCTAGGTTTGGTATGCATGGTATTGCATGTGGTTGTTTTCTTCGTCATGGCATGGGTTTTTCTAGGTGTGACAATGTTTCCAAATTTCAGCCATTCCATTTTCTGGGATAGCCATGGTGTTGTGGAGTTCTCATGTTTTGCTTAGATGGATTAGCATATGGATTCAAAACTCGAGTGATGTGCATCTTCGAACTATATGACACATAACCGGTTTATGTGTTGGGTTTCGTTTAGGGCCTAATGATTCGGGTTTGGATTGCGGTAAAGCCTCGAGAGGTTTTTCTCTCCATCATGCCTAGGAATCTCACTACAAGGAAAATACCTCTAGCGGGAGGTTATGTATGAGGTTTTTAGTGTTATAAAATCGGGTTGCACTGTCAAAAAAATATATGCTACCACATCCGTTTATATTATGAGGTTTTGTGAACTTTAATGTAAATTCAACACAACTAAAAACAAATGGGCGGTCGTGAGGTTATTACGTATGTTGTTTTCCTTGATTCACTAATCAAGATTTAACACATCGTTGCGTACTCATATGGATGGCGCCGCGTCGAAGAAGAATGCACGGCCATTAAGGTATAAAACAACACCGGCGTAGTCTTGCCGATACAATGCATAGGGCCGTTATAATTGGTCTTGGGATTTGAGTGGTGCCCATAGGTCGTATCAACGTGCCGTTGCGTAGACTTATAGAAACACACCTAGGTGCCCGTTGTCAAAATGCACCGAGATTTATAATTGGTATCGTATTCGTAAGTAAGAAAAAAATATGTCATACAAATAATAATTCCGTGCGTATAGAATCTTAACGCCCCAAAAGGTATAGTATTTCCACACAAATGCACCGAGATTTATAATTAGTATCGATATTCGTGCGATGCCTATAGGTCATCGCAAATGCACCGGTGCATATATACACAAAAATGCCATACATAGTATCACACAAATGCACCAAGATTTATAATTGGTATATGTATTCTGCAGCAAATAATAATAGGTCGTAAAAAGGGGAGCACCAAAGGCGTATATACAGACATAAACGCACTGTAGTGTCGTACCGCAAAACGCCTCATTATTTTTAACAGTTTTGGTATTTCATATGTCTCCTATAGGTCGTAAACGCACCGAGGCGCTCAAGAATACAAGCACACTAGTATAAGTATACACGCACCGGTTTTCATTTTGTGGTTTTTAGAAACATTGACCTGGTGATGCTTAATTATTGTGATTGTTTTAAATTCATTATTCATCAAAAGTCGACATATCTTATACAAATATTCATATTAATTAAATTTTTAATAATGTATCAATTTATATTTGGATTAATTTTTTATATCATATCATAATTATCAGGGTTTTTTAAAACGGTCATTCATCAAAAGTCACATACATATATATCTTATAACAATATTCATATGAATTAAATCTTTATTAGGGCATTTGAGAACGACAATGGAGAACGCAATAGCGACAATAGAGAATGCAATAGAATAAATTAAAACATTTTTATTATATATATATATATATATATATATATATATATATATATATATATATATATATATATATATATATATATATATATATATATGAATAAGACATTTTGTCATACAAAATGGGACAATTATTGTTATCCCTTTATCTTTCAATTGGGATACCATGTCCATTACATTAAAGAAAATATCCATTTTTACGTATATTTTTCAAAATACAATGCCTTACTTTGATATCCAAACATGTTGATCATCATTCTTCGCTTGAATCGCTATCACCGGCGAGAGCTACTTCCATGACTTGGGTTATTTCTGTGAATGTTTTATTCACATTGCTGATTGTTTTCTTCTTTCTTCTACCTTCCATCTACAAACACAAAAAAATAAACCGTAATGAGGTATATACATTGGTGATAATAATGAAAATTGCAATATTAAACAGCATACATCAATGTAAATCGAAAAGAAATGACGTACCAATGCAAAAATTGACCCTACAAACTATACACATTATTTCAAAACCATGTAACATGCGATCTTCAATATTTGATCCGTTGGTGCAACACTACACTTTATTTCCCTAAGTTTTATACCCCATAAAAAATTATATATTTAATATACAAGATTTATTTTTTCTATCAATTATACACTTCAGGCTAGGTAAAACAAGATCGATAGATGCTTACAAATTGCACACAATTATGCCGATATGCCAACATATACTCACAACCCATATTTAACCCAATTTCAATCAATTTCGATAATATTTTTCTTTATATGTTAGCACTCGTTTGAACACATTCAATGATGATTTTTGTAAAACAACTTTAAAAATGAAAAAAATAAATCTAGTTAAGTTGTTATAAGGAAGTAATACTACTCATAAACTTAGATATCACAATCGTTTTCTTCCTTGTCATCCTCGTTTTATGTGCCGAATGGGTTCCATTTTTTTCTTTTCCTCATAAGAAAATACTGAAAATTACTTAATACTAAATTTTTTTATTTATTGTACTTAATGACGAAAACTTCAATAAAATACATATTACATTTGAAGTACGTTGTTGTTGAGATGGCTCCCTCCCGCGATGCAATTTTCTCCATTTCTTTGACCATCTCCTTGTACAATCTTTTAGACATTCCTACTAGCATATTTCCTATATTAGCCTGCTCATCTTGAGATTTTCATAATCTTCCCGAAAATGTAACATGACAATAAACTATTTAATTTTATATTGATATATGAAAATTAAGTATAAGAAAAGTGATATTTATAAATACCCAGACAAACATCTAAAGGAATATTACTTTTTCATTCCTTCTTTTTTTGTTGTTGTATGTATTTGCTATTAAAAAAAGTCCCGATGTCTCATTGGACCAATTCTCTAGAAACTCTTCCTATAGTTTAGATAAAATTTGGTTCTTGGAATCATTGGATTGGTTTTTATATTGTATGGAAAGAACTTCTATACATTCTGCTTCCAATAGATCCCTCAAAATTTTGTAAAAATTTTCCACCTTTTGTTAATCTCCGCACCACCTGCATGAGCTAAGGAGCACCATTTTCATTGCATGTTCTAATTTTTTTTTTCTTTTCTTAGAACAACATTCCTTTTCGATTTTTTGGTCCATGTAGAAAATTAAATAGATGTGAATTAATAGACTGCTTGGTACATGTTATATAGTAATTTTAATTATATTATTAATGAAAACTAAAAAAAGAAACTCATATTGGATCGATAGTATTTTTTTCATTCACCTCGATTCATCCTTTTGCAATTTTTCCATCAAGCTTTTACGCTCTTTTCCGTCTTAGATCAGAAATAATCTTATCGAGCTTCGTCATTTTGTGGCTCCGCATGATACACAGTAAACAATACATATTAGTTAAACTTACATATAGTTCAAAAATAATATTTTTTGTAAAAAATTACAAAGAACTTGCCTTTTTTTCTTTTTCTTGATGTGTGTTATCAAATATTTTTGTTACTTGATCTTTTCATTCATTTCTTTATCAATCTCAAACCTATGCCATATCATTCATTACACATATTTATAAATAAATTGTCAACTTTTGAATAAAAAAATCTCAAAACACCTGGCAAGCATTCAAGGTGTACACACCGACGCCAAATATGTACATTCTTCCAAACGCACTACACAAATAGTATAATAGACCGTATGGTGCTCTATGTCAACAATGAGCAACTTGGCGTTACGTGGTCAATCATTGTACCGGGTTAACCATGATAAAACTATAAAATCGTCGATAAGTTAATTTTTTTAGCATAAACCGGTGCCATATTTTTTTACATATGGGGAATCGATAAAAATAAATTGTTTATTAAATTTTTATCACATTAATTAGGCGGTGCGCTTTGGACAATACGTAGAACCAAGGTTTCATTATACGCAAGTGTGCACTCCTGCCAAAAAAATAAGTTTTTAAATTCATGCAAGGGCCCACATGGATTGGGATCCGACTACGCTAATCATCTCGTTGGTTGGATTTCTTAGGTCTATATTTAGCTATACAAACCCTATAAATCTAAATTGAAAAGCCCTAATTTAGAAATCACAAAAGAGGGAGAAGAAAGGGCAGAAACAAAAAGAATGTAATTTTTTTTTTTTTTTACCCGAAACACAACATTTGTGGTGCGCTACAATGAAATAGCACACTCGTCGCATGTTTTACAAATGGCACACCGACATAATTTTTTCGCACTTGTGTGGTGCGCTAGGATGATAGAGCGACCCCAAGGCGCTCGTGGACACCGGGCGAATTTAAAATTTTTTTTTTTTTTTAATTTATGGCAATGTATATGGATGGGGATCCGACTATGCAGGTCCTCCCGTGGCTTGATGTCTTAGGCTTATATTTAGCAATAAAAAACCGTATAAATAAAAATTGAAAAACTCTAATTCTAAAATCAGCGTAAAGAGGGGAGAAGAAAGGGTTAAAAAAAAAAAAAATAGGGTTTGTTTCTAAAATGGTTTTTTGGTAAAACAACACGTTTATGTGTGCCACAATGAAATAGGGCACCGATTCAGTATGTTACATATGGCGACCGATAAAAACACAATTTTTTATTTTTAGTTTTATCATCGTATTTTCGTAAGGCGTCGGTATAACATAGCGCACTAGTGCACTATGTTACGCAGTGGCGCACCGACCAAAAAAAAAATCTTTTTTTTTTTAAGATCGATGCAAGGGCCAAGATGGATTGGGATCCGACTATGCAAGTCATCCCGTGCTGGATTTCTTATGACTATACAAATCCTACAAATCTAAATTGAAAATCCCTAATTCGAAACAAAAATAATCTAAAGGTTTGAGCTTAATTTTTTTTTTTTATTTTTTTATTTTGTTTCGAAAACCTTAAAAGGTTAAAAAACTACAAAAAAAGTAAAAAAAAACAATAAAATTTTATTTTGTTATTTTACTTCATAAACAACTACAAAAAAAAAGTAAAAAAAAACAATAGACTTTGATTTTTTTCTTTTACCGCATAAAAAACTCGTAGAAAAAAGTACAAAAAACAATAAAATTTACTCACATCGTTTGAAATTTTATGGTGCATAAGGTTTTAATCACCAGAGGTTTGGAATTTTGATTGTCTTAATACTGCTCGAACGTATTTCCCTACTCCGCATTCCTATCATGCTCCGTTTGCCTTGTGTATGTATCCCCGTAATCTCTAGTTGAATTTTTTTTTGCAAAAATAGTGAAATAATGAAAAGTGTTTAGTATTTAAAGAAATGTTTTATGAAATTAGATTTTTGAAAATATTTTTCTACCCATTTTT
Source organism: Pinus albicaulis (assembly GCA_034641835.2). Taxonomy (NCBI): domain Eukaryota; kingdom Viridiplantae; phylum Streptophyta; class Pinopsida; order Pinales; family Pinaceae; genus Pinus; species Pinus albicaulis. Next base: position 83,538 of record JAXQQM020060751.1, read on the forward strand.
CAATGCATCGTTTTTTTTTCACTTAAATAAAATACGGTTGCACTTTTTTTATTTGCGGTTATTCATTTACCGGTGCGTCTTAATCGAAACGCACTAGCGAAGGCCAGGTTATAACACGCACCGATGCGTAATACCAAAAACGCACCGTCGCGGTTATATGTACATTACGCACCGAAATTACATTTAGGTTTGTGCACCAAAATTTATTGTTGTTTTTCTCAAAATGAAGGAAGAAAATATCTTATATTATTATATGGAATGGACAATTCTTCAAAATCCACTGCTCTATAATAATTTTCAAAGTCCATCGCAGTAGTTCTCTCTATCCATCTCGAGACATAATATTTACTTCATATTTGTTTTATCTTTTCACTATATAATTGAATTTATGTTTTTTATCCATGCGCTCAATCATGCAAAACTTAATTAAATTTATAATGTATACAAATTGTTGGTTCATGCGTATTCAACATCGAGTTTAGATGCACAAAATATTCAAACTTCTCCAAAACGTCGAAGTTCTTATCGAGCCGCATACCACAAGGCGCGTTTGGTAGATGAAAATGGACACCGCTTTTCACCTCGCCAATTATAACAAAGATTGCATCTTTCTAGCGACAATCCCGGACAATGATGCAGTAGTTATAATTATAAGTTTTTGGTATATATATTGATTAATATGTAATTATTTCTACGTCAAACCAATTTATAATCATGCAATATTGTCAATCGTGTTACTAATTGATATCATTAATTTTGTACCAATCATGTTCAATTTTTTTTTTTTTTTAAATTATTAGGATTCTAGTGATGATGAACGACCTACCTACAATCTTCCATCGCACCCCATGACAATGTCAAATCAAGAGAATACTAAATAAAGAGAAAAAATCGAGAGGGAATTATGATTAAGAATGGTTGAATCAACCACCGATTCAATTCTTCGTTACGTCCAAATTCACCAATTAGGAATGACTACAACAATAGTAGTTCTTCACAAGATGGCAATGGAGGTAATCAAATAGAGGTTGATATGGATGATTACTTAAGGGATACGACTGCCATGGAGACAATGTTGTTAGATGCATTCCAAAATGATGATCACTAGGGATGATGTTTCGTATCGTCGACACATTTTTCGAAAGCCTGAATTTGCTTCCACCACCCTCTTTCGGGACCTCGCGTCACCAAAGTATACCTGGGCCAGAACAACGATGGCTACCGTACAACTTGAAAGAAAATTTTGGCTTACGAATGCATGTTTCTAAACTTTTTGAGGTAAGTTACCATAAAGTACTCCCCTTTATATAAATTTAAAATATAATTAGTACACCGCAATGAATATTACAAATGGTAAATTTTATGAACATTAATAATTATATCGACATTAATTTCATATTTATTAATATATTTTTCCATGATCACCAACTACAAGTTATTCAAAGATAAGGTTCTTCCGAGTGATAATGTCTTGCCTCGATACCGTGAAGAGGCAAATAAATTGTTGAAAATGTTGGGTGTTGAGGCACATATCATCATGCATGTCCAAATGATTGTATTCTATATAGAGGAGAATATGCAGACAATATGATGCACAGTTCAAATGATGGAAAATATAATCACGTCACTATAAACTCACATACTAGTCCTCCTTTAAGATATTGAGGCACATGCCTATAATCCCAAGGATTCAAAGGCTCTTTCTATTGCAAATAATTAGCTATGTTACAAGGATGTGAATGCTCACATTTAAGTGAGTTGGGAGTTATGTGAATCCTAATTGATTCAATATCCATGAAGTATATAGAGGATACATGGCCCAAAAAATTCAAGGATGAAGCAAAGTTCATTACGACTCATCATAGCCATGGATGGCATCAACCTATTATCTCCCTCTAGAACACCAACTATTTTGTTTGGACCGTAGGAGTGATCAATAACAATATCTCCCAATGGTTGTCCATGAAGAATGAACATCTTATGTTGGCTCTCATAGTCCTCGGTAGAAGACAAGTGAGGAATATGCATGTATACTTACAACCATCGGTAGATGAATTGAAGGAATTATGGGATGGAATAAATGGTATATGATGTATCAAGACCCATCACAAGAGAGGAGTTTTATTGTATGGCATATGTGCTTACATTACACATGATTATCCAAAGCTTAGGATTTTTCTCCGGTAAATTGTGTTTAATTGATTGATTTGTTTATATATGTAACAATATTCTTTCGTCGCATTAGTTATTTAATTCATTGTAATATTTGTTATGATCTTCAATATATTCTTTAACATGCCATGCATATTAATTAATGTATACAAATATAATCTCACGTGTCTTGTAACAAAAGGCTATTTTGATTTGGGAAATGTTGTGGACCTTCTCCTCAAAGCTAGATGGTCCAAGGAACTACGAAATCTAGTGTAAGATTTCTCTAGGTATTCCTACCAAGAACACCCTTATAGAAGAAAGCAAAGATCCGCTTTCAATGGTAAACGAGAGACAACCCAAAGGCCTCCAATAATGACACCTACCTGAATGGCTTAGAGCATATGAGAGAGAAGGAGAAGGAGTTCATAGAAATGTTCAATTCAAATGGGGAGACTATGTTCGATGATCCGCATTTCTTTGACACCTATGTTGAAAAATTTCCTTTGGGATGAAAAGGAAATCTATCTTTTATGACCTCCCATATTGGGAGCATTGTAAGATTTCCCACTTATTAGATCCCATGCATATATTTAAAAAATGTTTCATATTCTTTATGGAGGCAATAGTATCATTGAAACAAAGTGACACATTGGTTGTTAGGAAAGATCTTATTATTTCAAAACTAAAAAGAAACATTGGCCAAGACAAGTAGAAAGTACGTGGATCAGAGTAAGTGTAATTCTCACCCTCTAATTCATGGTTTTTCAAAGAAGGTGATGTCCCATGGATTTTGAAAAATATGATATATCTTTGGCAAAGGAATTTATAATGGATGTGAGGGTGCCAATTTCACATGGTGTCTTCACTACGGTGTCGCTTCACCATGGATGACCATTTGTCGGGTTGAAATTTCATGACCATTTGAATATTCTAAGAGTACGTATAATGTCAAAAGCATGATTTTATTATTTGTTATATTCATAAAGCCATAACTAATTTTGTATATTATTGCACGTATGTATAACTTTGCGGTGTCATTATCCTTTGTTCAGTGTATTTGTGAAACATGAATTCCCTAAGGACCTAGGACGCGCCATATCTAAATTATCTGCATTTGTACGTTGGATCACATTAAAGGAGATTCATGTGGCCGGTATTCCACCTACTTCAAGCAAGAGATAGTTGAGATTGTTTGTATGTTTGATAAGGAACTACCGATGAGTTTCATGGAATTAAGGTGTTCATTTTTTAATCCACTTGGTAGATGAGGTTGAATTAGTTGGGTTGTTTCTTATCATTGTATGTTCTTCTTAGAGAGTTACATGAAGAAATTTAAAGGTTTTGCTGAATAAAGGGAAAAAAACCGGAGGGTCTAGAGGGGCACATATCATATGAGCCTTTCTATTATGCCAAGAGTACATCAAGCAGACGACAACAGTATCAAGTGCGGATTTGGGACTATGAAATGGATGAAGAAAAAAGAGAAGGAGAGTTGCTCCTAAATCTAGTGGAAAGTGCTTGATAAAGAGTAAGTGACTTATAATTTGTCAAATTTACAAAAAGTAATTAATATTCATTTTGAACTTTTCATATAATGTATATTTTGATCTCTACTATACAATGTTGGTTTTATTTCATCAAAGGAATGCAAATTGAAGCAATCAATAACCATTCTTTACAATCAAGCGACCGACAACCATGGGTCACATTGTATGAATAAAATGTAGAAATGGGATAGTGACATGAAAGAATTCATACGGCTGAATGGTAGAAGTGTGCCTTATCCCGATCATTTAAAAGAAAATATGCTAAAAATATGCCTCAAAAGTTGGGTTACCACTGGAGTCAAAGAGAAATATCATAAGCACGGCCGTTACCCGTGTTGAAGAGGATGCGCTAAACATAGGGATTGGGTGCAACAAATCGGTAATAATCTTTTTAATATATATGTAAATTTGAAACTTACATTAAGACACATACACATTTCATATTTTAATCCGTTGGATTATTATTTATAAGACATACGACACTATCATTTTTTAAACTTTTTTATAATAGGTACTTGTTCCCATCTATGGACATATGGACACCATTTTCGCATGTAAAATTACGATGTTGGAAACATCACACAAGAATGTGAGTGGAAGTGGGGTTCGATCAATTCAGTCGATCTAGCCACCGTGATCAAACCTAGTACGAGGGACGTTATTACGCGTAAAGATACAAGAGATCATTGAAGTGAACTTTTTCTTCTTTTCCAAAGGTGTTATTTTTAGGTGCAAATGGTGGGACACCTTTGATTGGAATAATGTAAAGGAAGATCATACAAAGAGGGCCGATATGTATCAACCTAAAAAGATGTGGATGAAGCCAAGGGAGCCCTATTTTTTCCCTAAACACTACAACCAAGTGTTTTTTTACCCGTATGTGTTGGATTGTGATCGGTGGTTCGTATTGACACATGACCCTAGATCAAAACATATTTTTTAGAACAATAGTGTTATCATACCATGCGAACTAGAAAATAAGGATGGTGATCATGAGAACCGAGAGTGATATGGTACATGTGTTATTTCATCAATATTTATACTTTTTAAGATGGGTTTTTCGAAATATTAATATAATATGTATTTTGAATTAATTGGTAATTTGCATTGTAAGTTAATGTTAAAATCAATAATTCACTTGATAATTTGCATTAATTATGTTGATCTCAGAACAATGGCGTGTTGTATAAATTAATTCTTTTATTTTTGTATCTAAGATCATAATAAAATAATGATAATTCTAAAGTACATGAATTTATTTTCATTATAAATTTACTATGTTACAATAAATCATATTATTCTAGATTTATTATTTTGGAATTATTTAAAATTTACAATTTACAAATTCAAAAATTTTAATAAATTCATTTCACATTAATACAATTAAAAATTTTACAAATATTTTACATACAATTACAATTATAATTACAATTACAATTACAATTACAATTTTACAATTTCACGTGCAATTACAATTACAATTTTAGAATTTTACATATATACAATTTTACAATTTTTAAAAATTAAAAAAATTACAAAAAGCCATCGTACAAACATCAAATTTGACAAAAACACATTCTCCGCAAAATCGCTAATTGCATCATTTGATCATGATCATCTAAAACACAATTAACATTATATATTAACATCATCACAACAAAAACATCAAATATACATGTCATGTCAAATAACTTATGCTATCACATACGTATCTAACCGCAATATGCACATTAAATGAACATATCTATCATGACTAATGCGCATACACATCATGATGATCACAACCTATAAATTAAGTCGCGTAAAAGTTGTCGCACCCTATGACATGTTGCATTAGGGTTGTATGTCATGCGGCATGCCTCTCCACATTCGTAATAGCCTATCATTAGCCTCCTATGTCTTCGTAATGAGCGGCTCCGATGCCCTCCTCAACAATCAAAGCAATGAGCTGGTCGGCCAACTCCATCCTATATCTAGCATCACCAAGTCCACCGCACACCAAATAGAGCAGACCGATCTACACCAACCTCCCGATGATCATCCTCGACATCCGGCATGCCCTCATCAGGATCATCGCAGATCCACACCGGATCAAGTAGTGGTGGCGGTGATCTCCTCGCCATCAAAAGAGCCAATGTCCGTGAAAATATATACAAGTACACAACAATAATTAGATGATTTCATTACACAATTTAATAAAAAAAAGTTAAAGAACATGTTAGAATAAATTTAAATAAAGCGCACACACGAATATCCGGTGCGTCATCGACCGTGAAGAGGATTTTGGCACACCGCCAATCCAACCCCCGCATAAGGACAGACCATAATGAAGGGATGCTCATCAACGTTGGCTAGCAACTCTTAGTGCATCATCCTCGATATCCTCGCCGGAAAATATTGTCCTCCCTCTTGGGCATCATCTGCCCTCATACATGTGCATACGTGCCGGGGCAAAGAGCCTACGAGGCTTCACAAAGAAAACTAGGTCTCGTCTCTTGGAAACCTATCAAAAAATAAACAAAAAAATCTCTCGAAGAAAAAGGGAAGTTGACCCTCCCTTATGAATGAGCACGAAATCTATCTAATGTTGTACGTAATTTCCACAAAAAAATGGCAGAAAGCACTGCAAGTAGTGGTTGTAGTAAAGAATCAACATAATATAAAAGCGAGCAACTAATGTGTTGCTCATCACCGGTGTTGTGTGAAATGGTAGAAATGATAAGTAGAGACACTTGACTCTTCACGACCAAACGCACCAATACGTAATGTTCAAATGACTCCGAAAAAATCTGCTGGGAGATACTAAATGTGCTCCAATGTGTCTCCCCGTGAGTAAACTAACCGACTCCCCGCCACACGCCCAACCGGAACCTCGAGGGACGACACAAAATCCACCCCCTCTCCTCGATAGCCCCGTAATAAAATATACACCCTCCTCGCGTTGGGCCCATACCATTGGTCGATACCAACCCGTAAGGTTGTCGCTAGGGCATTCCACCTTCGGATAAGATGCCTCAAAACAACCATGGGACTTTGGGGAAGTAGCCTCCTCATAGAACTTGAGGAGGCCTACCTCCTTAGGAGCCCTTTGTTGTTTTTGTAATAAGGCGAGGGCACACATTTCTCTCCCTCCTCTTGCCTCCCATAGGAGAACCATGTTATAATGTTCCACCCGTTGTTGTTGTGCTTGCCCGCTTCTCTCTTTTTCATATCCGAGTGATTTACATATTAAACACAATTTTTTTATTAAATGACTCATGTATTTAGAAATATACGTATATAAATATTTTCTAAAAATAAATAAAACAAGAGCCTATATACCAAAACACACAAATACGCACCGGTCCCGGTGTGTGTTCTTCTTACGTGCAGCGCACTAGATACGGTGTCTCCACGATATTCGGCACCGAAAGCGTTGCTCCAAAACAAATTTTAGCGCACCGTTCACTACATGCGTTGCCGGGGAGAAATGCGCCGACTACACTACATGCCCGGGGCGTATATCTAAGCCGGCCGCACTACCATCCCGCCACCATACATAGTCGTCGTTGCGATTGTAAAAGGCCACACCACTAACACGGGCCAGCTACGTAAGCCGGTGTCGACAAAATATCCGCCCTAGGGTAGTTATACCTCCACAACGCACCGTCACCACTATTCAACATACAACGGTGTAGTTGTGTAAGCGACTACACAAAACTCTTATAAGGAAATTTTACATAACACAATGTGCCTTTGGTACCATCTTGGAACCTATGGCAGACACCTAGCACCCATTTACTTGTACGAACCGTTGACAATGTCGAATTGCAAGATGCGGTGCACCGATCACATTATGCGCTCACTTGTGGTGAATATGTCTCTCAACACACCATGTTGTCGCGATACCACATCGTCAACGATGCGCCCCGGGTAACCACCACACCGCAATTTTTAATTTTTTTTAAAATAACACGGCGCCTCTCGTGTACCGCCTGCATCCCGGTGTGTAGATACCGTTAGCACTAGTTATGTGCGGCCCTCGTAAATTTACATGTGCGCACCGCAAACCGGTGCGAGCGAACGTTCAGCACACCCCGTGACAAATTTTTTTTCATGGTTAATTTTAAGGTTTTTTGAAATTTAATCCTATTAAAAGGTTTTTATTTATGGAAAAACAACAAAAATACCCGTACATTTACCCATCGAGGAGGCATATTGGCTCGTAGAATTTGCAAAAAGAAAATTTTTCCACCGTTTTACAAAATTCAAGTCGGAGATTGGTGACAATGCACGTGCTAGTGTGATGCAATAAGTGCAAAGGGGAGCACGGATGCTCAGAAGTGCTCAACAAGGATAGTTTGCACTGATTCTTGAGAGTTCGTAGCACCGAAAAAGAGAAAATGCGCTCGTCAGATTTTTTATTTTTATTTAACCGTTCCGATGCGTGTGGCTGGCACAGTGTACGCGTTGCTCGCATGCCACCCCCGGCCGTTTTCGCACGCATTTTATGAAGCACCGCAGGCATATCCCAATGCACCGGATTTCATAGTACAATATGATGCAATCGGGAACGGTCCGATGAGCCAATGATTTATGCATTTTTTTGGCCGCAATTTTTTTTATTTAACCCTTTTCCCGTGCACGACGTTATGGGGATCCCGTACATTTTCTCATTCCGCCCCTGAAAGCATTTCTATCGCGTTGATTTCTTATGAGGCATCAAACACGTAGCCCAGCACGCACCATTGTTTTTCTCGTAATTAAATGCATCGGCAGTTGTGTGCACGGAGAGCACGGTTTCCGGTGTGCCATCGTTTGTGCGCTTTTTGGCCGGCATTTTTTTAATTTAACCATATGCCGGTGTGCCAAGTTTATGGGCACCCTAAGACTTTATTGATTTATTCATAACCGAGCAACATCTCTGTTTTCGTGCACGTTTTCGAAAGCACCGGTATGGTAGAGATGTATGAACCCAGATGTACAGGAATATGACGCACCCGGCGGGTAAGCGCGGGCGCGCGCTCCCGATGTGCCTATGTTTTGTGCGGTTTTTGGAAATAGTTTATTTATTTATTTAACCCCCCGTGCCGGCACGAAGGATTTGCAGGCTCGGTGCGGCTACGACCCCGGTGCATTTAAGAAGCACCCGGCGGTGTGTTTTAGTTTTTCGCGTGACGCAAGAGTGAGGCGCTGAATGCGCAAGTTATGTGAAGGACTAGTGATCTATGGACAAACACACCCCGAAGCGTGTGCCTAAGGCACGTGTTCCTGTGTCAATTTTTTAATCGCACTAGTGCGTTCTCATGTTTAACGACCTGCTTTTACGGATAAGACAACGCAGACAAATACATCCGCAAAAACTTCCGCCTACCAACCTCCTCTAGGAACTTCCGCTTAGAAACGAATGTCCGGGGGTATTTTTGTATGGGTCTGCAAAACATCCACTAGAGGGTATTTTTCTTTAGGTGTTCTGGTTTTGGATGTATGGTAATCCTAAAGCGTTATTTCTTCCTTTAGCCTAGTGACTTTGATCTTAATGTGGGTTACAAAGAATCCTAAGAGAGACTAGAGATAGGAAAAGTCTTCGATGGTTTTAGTGACGAGAATCGGTGGACATCCATGTTTGTGTTGGCTCAGTGACTCCGTGTAGATCACGATAAATCTTTGTTTATGTTGATGAGGGTGAGGTGTTTAGTCTCTGATGCCTAGATTGGTTCTTTCCTGGGCTTGGGTCTCACGTTCATGCTTGGAATATGTCATGGGGGTGATTGGCCTGGCGATTTGGACTTACCCAATATATGGTCAAGTGGAGTGGAAGTCCCATCTCTCGGTTGGTTTTTACATTCATTAATGAATAGCTCATTCCTTTGGTATTTGGTATGCATATGTGTACCGGTTATTATGTGGATTTTATTTATGTTTTATCCATGGTGTTTTCATTGTTATTATGCTAGTTATAAGCATGTAATTCATCAATGATGATGTATGGCTCTATCCATGTTTTAAATTGTAAATGAATGCAAGATTGTATCTATGGTCAAATATATTTTATTGCGGTTTATGATGTAAGGGAGAAATTCTTCTTAGAAATTCTCATATAAGTATGAGACCCCAATGCTCATATATGTTGTTTACATCTATAACTTCAATGCTTGTGACATATTTGAAAAAATTCCCGTCATGGCTACGAGGGGTCCAAGATGAGTTCTTATTAATGTGATTTATTTTGTATCATTGTCCTCGTTTTTATTTATCATCTCTCGAACTTTTCATGAAGTTCGGGTAGAGCACTCGGGTTCTAGGTTTGAAAATGTGCTCAAATCCCAAGGACGCGCACATAACTAAGTAATTAGGTCCCTAGACATTGGCATGCATGTTATGCCTACGGATATAGCCTCTTACATGTTGGCTTTGCAATCCCATGCTCGCGTTTATGACTCAACAGGTCAAAAGGTCAACGTGACCCGTGGGCAAGAGGTCCGAATGGTTGCTAGCTCCTGTGGTGTTATTGATGATGGGCTGCTGTCCGTACGTTGTATTTCTACTTCGCTTCACTTCCTTAATGTCACCTAGGAGGTTGAACTAATATAGTAGCCTATCGTCACATATTTACTCTCATTTGGCTAGTTACTTGGGTAGATGTGGAAGAGGGTATTACATGAGGGAAGTCTTATAGGTCCTATATCACCAAGGAGAGAGTAACGGGAAGATGGGAAAATATGTGAAGAAGGAACAATGCAAGGATGATTTCATTGGGACAAGTGTATGGCAGTCCAAATATATTAAGGATGGTTGTTAAGTGACTACTACAAAGAGTCTTAAGTGCAAGGATTGAGATGGAAATCAACTCGTATAATTATTAAGGTGAGGTGCATCACAACCAAGAGAGCTTGTATTTCTCTAGAACCCTAGTTCATTATCAAAGAAGGAAATTTTCATTGAAAATATGATAGTCTCCATGCCCCAAGTTTTCCTTCGGAGAAACATAGGTAGGAAAAGAGGGAAGAATTAACTAAGTGTTGAGGATAACAAGGCGGTTTAGGAGTTTTCACAAACAAGAGTTGTGAACAACTCACAAGATGACCCTATGTGTTCATTCATCGATGGATAAATTATTAGCTAGAAATCATATTGGAGAGTCATATTCAATGACCTAAAGGATAAATATTCATTGATAGAGTGTAGATTGGTTTCATCACAGAGTGGGAGCAAGGAACAAAAGATGTGTTCAAGACACACAAATTAAAAGGGATGTGTGGTGGCCACCATCAACAAGTAGGCCAAGTGTTTTCTTGTTTAGGGTTGATTGGAAGTCAAAGTGATTGATTCGAAACCCTATTTTGTATTCTTGTGCTGAGTTATTGTATGAGGGTAATTATCCCCTCGTATAGGAGCCCTAAAATGTTGTATTATAGTTTGTTAATATAAGAAAGAAGGGTTTGAAAAGTTAAAAATTGTCATGTGCACTAGATGATTCATTGATGTGTGTTTTTCAGCAAGAAATTAGTGATGTTGTGGCATTTAAGTTGGTTGTGTATGTAACAACCCTAGTTAAAAAAAAAACCAAGTAAAATATACAAGACCACAATGGATGAACAACTTATTCCAAGTTGAATGTTGTGTGAAACATACTAGTGGGTGTTCATTTCGCTTTGTTATGGATACAATTGGAAAAGGCTTTGGAAATGCATGAGGCATTAATTGGAATTTTATTTATGAAAATAATGTAAATTAGGAGAAAAGGGAGGTGAAAGGTCAGGTTGCATTTGAGGAGGAAAATGAAGCAAAATAATGGAAAATGAATAAAAATAGAGGATTAATTAATAAAAAGGCTTTTGAGGATCATTTGGTAAGATGTTTTCAAAGTAGCATTTTTTGAGCTCTCTCATTCTTCTCTCTCTCTATCATACTCTAGGATACTTATATTTTTTGGAGCACCCTTGGAGAATGGGAATACTTGGTGATTTGGAGCAACAAGACAAAGGAAGATTAGGAAAGTGCAAGCGACATCTTAGATCAACATCTACAACATGATTTGAGTCCGTGTACCGAGTTTCAAGTAGGTTTTCCTCACTATATTTGGCATGCATGGTGCATGCAAGTGGATTTACCTAGCCTTTCCATTTCCTAGATAGTCATGGTGTTGTGGGTTTATTTCTGTATTGATTTTTTTTGGTTGGTTCTCAAGGTTCCTTTTTTTGGGTTGAGTTATTATTTCCTGGAAGCCTTGGTTCGAAAATGCTCCGGAAGCCCAAGGTGTGGTTGGATTTACTAGTCCCGGAAACCCCGGTTGGACAAATGCTCTAGAAGCCTGTACGCTATGGTGAGTTACTAGTCTTGCAACTTCGGTTAAAGAAACATTCCTGAGCCCTAGAATAACTTGGATAGAGACCAATACGTCATGGATTTGATGTCTCGACCATGAGGTGGAATAACCGGTTGAGGGTTGAGGTGGTTTTGGCCTTCCGGAATCCCCAGATTGATTGTGATTGATGTGTTTGATGAGGTCCCACATTCATGCTTGGAATATGGTAAGGGGTGATTGTCGAAGTAATATTTGGCTCTTACCTAATCTATGGTTGAGTGGAACATGGAAGTCCCATTTTGGTTCGGTTTTTACATTCATTAATGAAGAGATCATTCTTTGGTATTTGGTGCATGAAATGTACTGGTAATTATGTGTATTCTATTGTTGTTGTACCCATGATATTTATGTTGTTATTATGTGTCGATTATACATGTATTTTATCGCTTATGATGTATGGCTCTATCCATGTTTTTACTCATAAATGAATGCATAATGTATAAATGGTCAAATAGATTGTATTGCAACTAATGAAGTAAGGAGAAAATGCTTCTTAGTGATTCTTATATAAGTATGAGACCCCTATACTTAAAATCTGATGTTTACACCGTAGGTTCAATATTTGTGACATGTTCGACAAAAATGGCTGTCATTTCGATAGGAAGCGTCTAGCCGAGTTCTTATTGATTTGATTGATTTTGTATCATTATTATAATTTTATTTATCAATCCCCAACTTTTCATGAAGTTTTGGATAGTGATCGGGGCTCGAGCCTACTAAGGTGGTTCAACCCGTAGTCAGAAGTGCCGTAATCGCAGCATTTGGGGCCCTAGCCATAGGCATGGTGTTGTCTCTTAGGATATAAAGCCGCTTGGTCGTAGGCATAAAATATTGCGCCTACGGCTATGGCTCAAAAAGGGTCAAATTATCAATGTGGACCTAAGGGTAAGAGGCCTGCAAGTGTTGGGTTGCCCCCTAAGGGTGTTTTTGATGTTGTACAAGGTCTTTTGATGTGTTTCCATTGGTTCGAATTCCTTAAGATCACCCAGAGGTTGAATCTCATTATAGTGGCCAATCGTCACATGTTTATCCCGGTTTTCCAATTACTCGGTAGATGTGGGAGGAATGTTTTACAAATTTAGAGATTCTAATACCCTAACCTAGATTCTCATATGTTGTGGAAACTCAACACCCATTATAGAGATTAGCTTATAGTGAAAAATGAAAACAACTAAGATCTCTTCCTTAAAGGTTGATTATGTTTATGCAAGATAGTAGGTTCCAATGATGAGGAAAATAAATAACGTTAGATTCACAAAAGAGACTTAGCAAGGATAAAAGTTTTATTGACAAGAAAACATGTTCATGAACCCAACTTCAAAAAAAAAATCTAGTAGACATTTTAATACAAAAATATGAGTTGAGAGCAAGGGAATAGATCTAGGCCTAAAACCCTAAGTTCTCTAGTAACAAAGTCACAGTCAAGAAAATCACCAATTGGAAGTTCTTGAGCTATCACAAATATTTGTTGGGATTTATATTATGGAAAAATGCTACAAAAGGAAAAAAATTGTTGGTTGGCTTTGGGAACAATTACGTGGTCGAGTTGAGCAAGAAGAGATGGTGAGGTAGCTAGTTTTAGTGTTAAATTACCTTTATTAAACTCTTAGATTGTTTTCGAGGTTGAGATAAGATTCTTCCTCTTATTTTTCATGTTTTATGATATAATACAAGTGTATACTAATCCATTGAGGAAAGTACAGCAAGAGGAAAATCTGGTCAACTTAAAAAATTATAAAATTCACTCAAGACCCACTCACATGGTAAAACATGAAGCAAAGGAGTGATTACACATAAATATAATCATCATTGGGTAAATAAATGCATTAAATATGACCATAAATGTTAAAAACCAAGTTGAATATATGTAAAAAAATCACATACTTGGGTTCAGCTTGGACAAATCTAGCTAACCTAGGAAAGTTGAGGTGAAATACTTCATTAATAAAATGATTTTACCTCCAAAGCACGAGAGCTAATTGATGTGACGACTAGGGAGTGTTATGAGCCTCTTTAATGTTCTTAGGGTATTTTTTGTATTACTTAATCACATAACTTCTTTTTTTAACTTTACCTTTACCTTTAGTTAACTTAGTGGGTAAAAGCATGGAGCTAGGTTACATTGTTTCTGCAAGAGAGGGTGTGTTTAGGTGAAAAGAGATCTCAAAAACAACTTTAAGCACTTTATAAAGTCATTTTTAAATGCATGATCGAGCTCCTTGAGCGCCAAAAAATAGCTCGATCGGGGGTTAAAAGCAAACCCTCAATTGAGATTTTTTTAACCCAACAACAATAGTAGCTCGACTGCTTCTCCCTATTTCATATTAAAAGGTGTGACTTGGTCTATGCAATTCATTTTCCATATCGTGATGCAAACGGGAGCTCGAAAGAGAATTCTCCTAGGTCTCGAACGACGAGATTGAAGCTAGACCGAGGGATTTAGATGTGGAGAAACCCAACCAACCTCCCCAACAACCCTCCAACATCCCGGAAGCTCAAACCAAGGTAGGTTTCCCTATTTTTTTTATCTTTTTTATTAAATTTCTCTTGCAAAATTAAATAAAATAATTTGGAAAAAAAAGCATACCATATAGAAGCCATAAAAACCACAAAAATACACCAAAAATAACCTTCAAAGGCAAAAACAAAGATCTCGTAAAACCACAAAACAAACCTAGACAACACCAAAACCATCAAGAAAACGCTTCAAAACCACCAAAAGAACTATAATTTAGGCTTTAATATTTTTTCTTACTTGCATGGCAGGATGTTTATTATTATTATTATTTTGAATGCTAAAAATTTATTTTCTAATTATTTTATGTTTTAAAAAATTTCGTTGAGAATTTAAAGGTGAAAAAATTGGCTTTTTGTTATTTAAAATGTATTGTAAATTTCGAATAAATTTGACCGAAAATATACCCAAAACTCCAAAAATTAAAAACAACCAAACTATAACCAATAAATAAATAATTAGAAGCTTGAAATTGACATGATGAATATGGTTTCCCATGGTGAACATCTATTTATCAAATAAGAAAAAATTTATTTCACTTCATTATTTTAAATATAAATTAATTTATAATTTAAATATTATTTAATAATAAATATATTCAATTAATTACTTAAATAAAATACTACCTTTAAAGTTAAAATCCAAAATGAGAATATATATATATATATATGTTTAACTATATAATTATAATATAACTATATATAACATCCAAAAGATATAACATAACATAATTAAGTATAATAATTACATATATAGTTAATAATATAACTATAACTCTCAAAGATTTGGGCATCAAAGAGGTAAATGTTTTTGGTGATTCTCAATCCATTATCAAAACTATAGTGAACAATTCTATTCCGTGAGATCTAAGATTCGCAAGGCCGATATCAAGAATCAAAAGTTTGGCAAACCTTTCCGTAAATTGAGTTTTTTCCATGTGCCGAGAGAGAATAACAACGATGCGTATCTCCGTTTCAACAAAGTACTCTCCTATCCATCGGTTCTCTTATGGGACAAAGACGAAACATGGGACCCATTGACTTAATCATTTAGTCGTCATGTTCTATTGCATTTTATTGTAGCAATTATTTCAGATTCACAAGTTTGGGCAAATCACGGAGATGGATTCCATTGTTGCACAAGAAGCTTCCCAGATTATAAGCATATGTGTCATGATGCTTGTGGTAGGAGAGGTAATTCCAGATTGCCTCCGAATTTTGTATTCCGATTTAAGGCATTCATGCCAAATTTCTAATATACTCCAATATCCGTTTTAAAAAAATAACATAACTATAACCATTTATTATATTATAATTATAATTATATATATTTAATATAGCATATAATTATATATAACATACTTAGATATAACATTTAACACACATATTCATTGTGGTTATTTATCATAATATAATTATATATATAGTTCTTATAACTATATACCATAAATTATAACGTAGCATGTAACATAACTATAGATATAGTTCACAACTATATAATTATATACCAATATATATTTAATTATTATAACTATAACATCACATAGATATATAATATATACCTATATATATATATATATTAATACAACATAGTTCTATAACTATTTAATACAACATAAAGTTATTTAACACACACACACATATATATATATATATAATGAACAATGAGTTGAAACCCTAGCAACCTACCCCAACAAAACTTATCTATTTGTAACACCGATTTGGTTCCTAGGAATTATGTCATCTCGCGTTTATAGCCTGCTTAGTGAGTCTCTATGGCAATAAAGATTTTCTTGCCTCCGTCACCATCCGCAATTTCTTCCATCTTTCAAGGTTGTTGTTGGTGATATGGGCCTCTCTAATGGTGGAGGGGTCCCTTCTTATCCTGAGTTAGAGTATTTAAATTCTCATATAATTTTTCGGTGATAGTTGGTGTATTGGTGCTCTCCTTTCCGTTGACGATTCTAGAATCATCCTCGTTACCGACCGTGATTTGTCATCCTTTCATGTAGGTTTTAACCTTGTGTTGCAAATTATCTACAAACAAATCTTAAAAACACAAAATAAACAATAGCGAGAGCATAAAACATAAAACATATATACACAGATATTTTTCCCCGATCCCAAATCGGGACGACCAACTTGATTTTTCATTATATTCTTTAGTACATAACACATATATATATACGTCGAAGCATACATAAACCCCAATCCATTAACCCTAGATTAGAACACAACCGTAGTTCACTTGACCGGATCTACAAAATACCATGGGCCAAAAACCATCATGCCCCAAAACCATGTGCAAACCATGCCAAACAAAACCATGGGTGGGTCCGCCCATTAGAAAATAAGGACCAAATTTTTTTCCGTGCCGCCGCCCCTGCATCAGAAGCACGCTCGTGAGACTTCACAGCTCCCCCACGCATGACTAGTCATGGAAATAATATAACACAAAACCAACATTCTCCCACTTGTTGTTTTCTTCCGTTAGCTGTGGAGCCGAGCTGTCAGTCTATATTTTAACACCCATTGTTTCTCTAAACCAAGGAACTTTCCGAGTGCTCATAGACTTTGTCAATGCATCCGCAACATTCTCCAAAGTGTCCACCTTTACCAGCGTAAAACCCTTTTTAGCTTCAACCATATATCCCACAAAGTGATATTGAACATCAATCATTTTGTCTGAAACGATAAGTAGGGTTCTTAGCCAAGAAAATTTCACTTCGGCTATCAATAGCCTATCCTTTATAAATTGTTGCACCAACCCCATACTTGAACACAATCTCTCGCAACCAAACCTTTCCTTTTCTTGCATGAGTGCCTTCCATGTATTCGCTCTCGTAGTTGAAAGAGTCACTACGACCGTTCTTTACTCATGCAATCGATCGCACCTCCAAATAGGCTAAACACATACCCACTCGTAGATCATCTTTGGTCCGCATCTCCACCGTCCGTATCAACAAAAAACCACGAATTTCCAACACTCTTTCCCAACTCGGTCTTCTCGGTAGCACAAGCCACAATCAATAGTACCACACAAATATCCGAAAACTCGCTTCACCGTTGTCCAATGCCTCCCCGGGTTTGACATAAACCTCGATCAATACTCCCACTCGCATGTGGTGCAATGTCCGGTCTAGTATAGACCATTTCATACATCAAAGGCCTAACGTACTTGCATAAGTAACATCAGACATATCCTCCTCTTCTCTTGCAGTTCCTGGGGACACCTGCTTAGCGTACATCTTTGTACCTATAGGAATCGAACATTCACCGGTTTACTATCCCGCATATTGAACCTCCTCGCAATATAGTCTCAACATACTTCCTCCTCGTTCTTAACCAAAGCTTCCTCTTCCCCGATCTCTCTTAATTTCCATGACCAAAATATATTTTAAAAGACCAAGATCCTTCATGTCGAATTAGAGAACAATCGGGTCTTCAAATCTTGGATGATTTCTTTGTCATTTCCAATCAACAACATATCATGCACATACAAGACCAAATAAATAACACTATCACCAATTAATTTAAAATAAACACATGATCCTCCTTTCTTATATAGCCAAGTCCCTCGTATATAGGTATCAAACTTTGATACCACATCCTCGGTGACCTGCTTAACTCATACAAGAGTCTTCAACTCGCATACCCGTTCTTTTCTTCCCCTTCACCATAAAAGCCTCAAAGTTGTTTCATGTAGATATCCTTCCAAATATCCATGAAGAAATGTTGTCTTCACATCCATCCGTTCTACCTCAAAATCAAATTCAACAGGAACAAGATAAAAAGTAATCTAATAGAAGTAACTTTAGCAATAGGAAAAAAAATATCACCAAAATCAATTCCCAAGACCGGGGAATAACGTTTGCTACCAACCAAGCTTTGTATTTCTCCACCTTGCTCTCTACATTCATCTTCTTCTTAAACACCCATTTTCTCCCCGATGGGCTTCCTTCCTGCACTGAAACTCCACCGCATCCCCATGCCTCATTTTTTTATGCAAGGATGCCATTTCATAAACCATGGCCTCCTTCCAAAGTTTTCCATCCCTCTAAATCTACAAACTCTCTCCTCGATGGTTCCGGATCACACGCTATAGTTAAGTGCAAAATTTGAATTGAAAGCAAACATGGACTATACCTTTCTAGTTGTCTTTTCCCAAGTTGATCTTCTCGCTGTACCGGTGTTCGTGGCTCTTCCTCTTCCGAGTCTTCTATCAGAGTCTCGATTCATCCTCCTTTAGCTCAAACTCTATCTTCGGTGCTCCTTTGGTAGGAATTCATGTTTAAGAACATCTTTCACCCTCTAAAATTACCTCACATCTTTGTTGTACACAACCTTCCTTGTTTCCCGGGTTCCAAAGCTTGTAACCCTTAAACCATCCTTATACCCAATAAAGATGCACCTTTCGCATTTATTATCCAATCCTGGTCATTTTCTCTCGGGAACATGCATATGCATCACATCCACATAACCTCGTACAAAGAAAGGGAGGGTTTCTTACCATCCATACCTCATGGGACTCTATCCTCCAATGCCGATGAAGGCGATCTATTAACCAAGTAACATGCGCTCCATCGCCTCCGCCTAGAATTCTTGTCCTAGCCTGGGCACCACCGAGCATGCTTTCTTGCCTTTTCCACTGCTCGTTCATTCTTTCGCAACTCCATTTTGCCGAGGTATGTATGATATTCTCTCCTCGCCGTGCTATACCACACTTCTGGCGAACTCTTCAAATTCCTTCGTTAACTCCCCACCATTACCGTCCTCAACACCTTTATCTTCTTCTCTCGTCCGTTCTTCTACCGCAGCCTTAAATTCTTTAAATTTTTCAAAGACTTCCGTATTTCTTCCTCAAGAAATATATCCATGTATTCCTTGATAAGTCATCTATGAATGAAACATAGTACACAGAATTACCCAAAGGATGGAACCGACACAGTCCAAACACATAACCGTGCACAAGCTCTAATATCTTGTTTTCCCTCTTAGCACCATATACACAATTTTTCACATAAATCAAAATCTAGAGAGCTATTAGACATACCTTCTACCATACCATTTCCATGCAACCGAAGGCCCTTCTCTCCAATATGTCCAAGTCTTTGATGCCCTAGCATGGTCTTTCTCTTCTAGAGACCGCTAGGCTTTCCGTCCACTTTCGGGAACCACGTAGCCGTTGCACCCATAAATAATAGTGCTACCCCGAAGCTTGTATAGAGTTCCAATCCAAAACTCCCCGCATTACCACGTTGCTCCCCAACCATCTTACACCGTTTTTTACACCTGAATCGTCCATCTTGCTTACGTAAATTAGATTTCCTCTCGGCTACGTGTGAATGTGCACGACGAGGAAGTGTTCTTAACTTTTCCACCTTGCAAACAAATAATTCTTTACGTCCGACGAGCCTTCCTATCATCACCTAAGAAGACATCATCGTCATCATATTTCTCATACTCGCGTAACCACTCCCTATGAGGAGTGAAGTGAAAGGATGAACCCGAGTCAATCAACCATGACTCATGCATCTACATATGTGTACTTGAAGAAGAAGCCAAATACACATGCCCACTTTCATCCGAGGTGGTTTTTTCCTCTGCGTGTTTATTAACGTTCGTTATCCCTTTCCCTTCAGGAGCTTTAGATTCCATTCCTTTCCGCATTTCAAACATTGACCTTTACAAAATTTCCAGGAGATTTCGATCTCCTCATAGATTTAGACTTCCCACTTGAAACCTTATACTTGTTTTCGTTCTTAGACCTTCCTCGTACAAATAAGGCATCTCCATTTTGACCCTCCATATTTCCTTCGTCTCATTTCCTCCGACAACAAGGTCGAGACAATATCATCAAAATTCAAGGTAGTTGTATTGCTACCTATTGCAATAACCGTACTATCCTGTGCACGAGTCCTAGAGAACACAACAAATCGATGCATGTATCTTCATCTCGAGATTTTAATATCAATGATGACAACCGACTTACCACATTATTGAAGGTGTTCGATGCTCGTCACCGTGTCTCCATCCTTCATCCTCAGCAGGCTGCATTTTTCCATAGGAAAAATTTATTTACCAAAGACTTAGATTGGTACAAAGTCCCTAGTTTGTCCCACAAGGTCTTCACCGTAGCTTCCCCATATACATTCAACAATACTAACCGAGACATACAACCATATCATAGGCTCTCGCTTCGATCCAAACCTTCTTCCAATCTTCACTCCGACATTGTCGTTGGTTTAGTACTTGATCTACCGCGATCCACCGATCTTTATCCACCAAACAGATCCTCCATATTGAGCTTCCAATACCAAAACTTTGACCATTAAATTTCTCGATTTTCATCTTCCTCACCGCACGCCCATCTTCTTCACCGCAAGAATCGATCCCATGCATCTCCCACTTAACAGTCTACCTTAGGCTCCGAGTAAAAAACCCCTCAACAAAGAAAGGCGTCCCTTGGAAGCCGAAACCGCTCCGATACCAAAAGTAGGTTTTAACCCTATACGTAAATTATCTACAAATGAATCTTTTAAAAACAAAAATAAACAATAGCAAGAGCATAAAACATAAAAAATTTATATACACAGAGATTTCCCCCGGATCCCAAATCGGGATGACCAATGATTTTTCATTATATTCATTTTATATACAACACATATATATACATGCCAAAGTATACATAAACCCCAATCCATTAACCCCGGATTAGAACATAACCGTAGTTCACTTGACCCGATCTACAAAGTCACCAGGGGCTAAAAACCATCATGCGCCAAATTGTGTGCACCCATGTGACAAAACCATGGGCCGGTCCGCCCATCGGAAAATAAGGACCAAAACATTTTCCGGGGTGCTGCCCGTACCCGATAGGGGGCCATCGCCCTCTCGTGACCCCTTCGTACATTGCACCCAACTCAAGATACGGTGGGGCTATCGCACCCCCCCCCCCCCCCCCCCCCCCCACGCATGACTAGTCGTGGAAAGAATATAACACAAAACCAACATCTCGGCATACACTAATATCAAGTCCTACAAAGCTTATTTATTTTTGGAAATTTTGGGGATCCTAACAAGGAAACTATTATATTTTGTAGATCTTTTGGAACCTTTTCTAACCATTCTCATTTCTCGCATGAGAATGCTCTACCGATAACTTTACTTCACCTTCCTTATTGAGAAAAATATTATCTCTTCGCTGCCCGAAGGCTCCGTTGGGATCATCGTAGTTGACATCAACATCCCGTATCTAATGGAGTGGTGGATGTTGCGTAGATAGAACCTTCTATAAGGTTTCATATTTTGAGGGTGCATCAAGCTCTTTTGCTGCCGCCGGGGTGTAGGATCTCCATAAAGGGGTTTACAATCATTAGTTCTGAAACAAACACAAGAGGCCTCTAATCCTCATCAAACAAATCATCTCTCCCCGGATCAAAAATTTTCTCTCCTCTTTCTTCATTCCTCTTCTCTCCCTCATTTTTATCTCCATCTCTCCCTTGTCACCCCCTCTCCATGTCTCCACCTCTATAACTCTAGGTCTTTGTTCTCCCCTCCCGTATATAATTGGAGCTAATATATATCCTAATATAGTAATATATACTATAATATAAAAAATTTAATATTATATTAATCCAAAATTAATAATACTAATAATATTAATATTAAAATTCTAATATTAATATGATATTTCATAATAATAATACTAATAATATATTTTTTAATATTAATATTAGATTTAATGAGGTTTTTACATGACATGATAACAAAAAATTATAATAAAATGCATCAAATTAATATTTTCAAATATGGACAACTTTTATTACAAAGGATTTTTTATTCTTTGTGCTAAATTAACCTTTTTTCTTTTGATTTAAGAAATCTATATTGACACTAGTGAAGAGTAAATATGTTTAAAATCTTATATAATTTGGAATTTTAATGGTTAAAACTTTTTGTGGAAGGAAATTTATGATCCATTCAAATTCAAGGTATATGATACAAGATATTTTTGGAGCACAAAAAAACATACTTACACATTGCCTCCATACATCGGGTCATGGAATGCACCTCTTGGCACAATAACATAACAATTTTCATTGTTCATAACCTAGATCCAATTGAATTTTCAATTTTAGTAGAATAATACCATATGAACTTGGTTAAATTATTAATGGATTAAATTTTGTAACTTTGTTGATTCTAAATATATGGGATTCACATAAGGATCCTATCCCGAAATTTTTTATTTTTAAAAAAGGCTCGATCGAGCCCTTGGTTAACCACGTAAATAGCTCAATCAACCTATATGAATTTATGGTCTAAGCACTCGATCGAGATTCTTAGGTCCTAAAAAGCACAATTTTAGCACCCCTTCTCGGGCAGATTTCTCTACAACACCATTTTGTACTCTAGCGGACCTAGGGAAATGTTTTTTCCTTAAATGGTGGAGTTTATCATGTTGGATTCATGAAGGAATCTCTATTCAATGGCATATGATTTTTCCATTTTCAAATTCATAAGAAATTTTTCATCAAATTTCTTTAAACATAATGTTGCTTGAAATATTTTTTAACGGTTTCAAAGAGGTTGAATAAAAATCAATAACATAAAATATACACAATGAAAAAAATTCAAAAAAAATGACACTATATTTGTTTAAGTAGTCCTCTTCAAAAGAGTACTATTAGTTTTTCAATTTATTTAAATATTTGAAAAAGAACTTATGAACACATGTTTCTCGCAAAATATAATTGAACAATTACTTCACCAACTTCAAATATATATATATAATTACCATTTTAGACTAAATTATGTTATGCGAACACACGCATACCTCTTAAGATGTGCGAAAATTTTCAAGGACAAACATTTCATTTAATGGAAAATTGACATAATAAACTAAACTAATTATTTTTGCAAAGAATATCATTAGGATAAAACATTGTTCTCACAAATTGTGTTTTTACTCCGAATCAAAAATTCATAATGCTTGTTATGAATTTTGAGGGCTTCAATTTGATAAAAGAGTAAAATTTTGAAATTTACCGCTACATTTGGCCAAAAATTGTAACCCATATTCATGCATTGACCTTGTTGTTACATAATAAAAATCAAGAAAATGATTATGATTGAGAGTAAAAAATCATAGTTCCTTCATGTTTCTAACTTGTGCATCGAGAGAGTGTTGTAAGTCTCTGGTTAAGGCCTAGAAGTATGTTACAAGAATCCATTATGACTTAGTGGAGCGACACACTAAGAGGGCCAAAACATGAGCTCAAGAAAGATTTCTTGAGGCCATAACATTGGACTGAGGCTTAATTGGGTGTTATAACATTAGATAGAGGGTTAGTAGAGCACTAAACATGCCCAAGAATGAAGAAAATTTAGCTTGAAGGCCAAGTTCAAGGGCTATAACACTTTCGTAGGTCCAATAAAGTGAAATAACACCAGTTTAATGGTTAATGGTGATTATAGTAACCATACAAGGAAAATTTTGAGAGAAATACTCAAGAGAGGGATTTTCTTATGTCAATAATATTGCATTAAGGCTCAACAAGAAATTATAACACGCTTCAGGCTCAATAATTCACTAAATATAAGTTTCAAGGTTAGACTTTGAGGCAATAGGATTGAGTTTAAGGGTCATTGGGGCACTATAGCACTAGAAAAACGCTGAAGAAGGAACAATACTACCCTTTAAAACCCAAAATTGCAAAGAAACCTGCTGAAATTTTTCTCCAGTGACACTCTCAATAGGCTAAAGACCGTAGGATTCCTTTATGATAGACAAAGCTTAGTGCCTCAATGTTACTATATCGACCAACAAGCTTAATCGTACCCATAAGCCTTCCTCCACTATCCCAAGTCAATGCAGAGTTTGTCATATCTTAAAAGTTTTAGCTATATTTTACAAGGTAACTTCTAAGTTGATTTAACTATGTTGGCCCCTCAAATTCAAATTTACGAATAAAGTGTTAGGAGGAATTGAGGAGGGTTTTTATAGTAGTTACAACAATTTCTCGGCGTAGTAGGAGACTTGAATTCGACTATTTTTCAAAAAATATATTCCAAATCATGTGGGATCATTGTAATTTATAACATTTATTGTTTTTCCATAAGGGCACCACTACTTAGAATTGCGGAATGATGAGTTACATGACTTCCCTTTTCTCATTTCTTTATTTCACTTGAGGATGATGTAGAAGGATATAATTTTTAAAAGGGGACAACATATTCACTTGAACTCTAATGTTTCCTAAAAAGAGAGACATTTCATGATAGTAAAATATCAAGCATAAAAGATGAGTTTCTAGTGTTTCCCTACCGTTATCAAGTGTCCATCTCCTCGATATAGTAACCTGGAATCACGGGCATTGATTTGTGGCCAACGATCTCCATAGAATTTTCAATGATGCTTGTATGTTTTATCTATCAAGAAACCGTTCTCAAGACTTTATCTTTTCTATTTATTGACAATTATTCATTTGTTATGCTTTTCTTTTCTCACCGTGTATAATTTTCCACAAGGTGGATGAGGGATCCTAAAGAAAATGGGGATTATTCCTTATAAAAACTTTAAATATTGCTTACTATTGACATGTATCCTTAGTATATGTAACAAACCCGGTAAAAAATCCATGTAATAAAGTTAATATAGGAAAAGTGAGACCATGGTCATGGGACATGTTTTCCAAGATGAACGTTGGGAAACATATCCTAGTGTGGGTTTTGGGCTGTTTTATTATGGCTAAGGGAAATTGTCAAAGGCTTTGGAAAGTCAAGAGGCATTAATTGGAATTTATTTATGAAAAATAAATGAAATAGGATAAAAGGAAGGTGAAAGGTCATAGATTTTCTTGAGAATGAAATTGAAGGAAAATAATGAAAATTGAAGAAATTAGAGGCCATAGTGATAAAAATGATTATGAGGATCAAATCTTTTTCGCCTAATTTTGAGTTTCTCTATCCTCTCACTCTCGCATGCTCTTCGCACTTAGAGTTTTCTTGGATAACTTTAGAATTGGATTAAGGAAGCAAAGGAATGAAAATAAGGCAAAGGGAAGCAAATATTAAAAGAGTTGGATCAAGCGGCTATAGCGGGATTAATTGCCGATATTTATTTGCATGTGTGATTTTCTTTATATTTTTGGTATGCATGGCACATGCATGTGTGTATTTGTCTTCTTTGTTGTCATTGACATGGGTTTTTCTAGGTTTGACAAAGGATTTTCACCTTGCCTCGCCATTTCCAAATAGCCATGGTGTGATGGGGTTCTCGTACTGGGTTAAGATGGATTTTTGGATGGTTTAGAAACTAAGTGGGGTGGTCTCAGGAGAGGAACACAAGGCCTAGGAATCCCCGGGATTGGTGAAGGTTGGATTATAGTAAAGTCATATTGTCCGTAATTTTAGTGGGCCTAGGAATCCCTCAACCGGTGAATGGCAGACATATTACCAGAGCTCTAGAGGCGTATGCCCTCATTAGGACTAGGAATCCTTAGTCATTAAATGGTGGGATACAGGGAAAGCCTAAAGGGTGGAGTCTTGTTAGCTCTTAGGAATCCTTGATCGATGAATGGTGGGATATATGGTAAAGTATAGATACTAGAGACGAACAAATTTCTCATGGTTTAGGTGGAGAGATATGGGGGTATCCATGCTTGTATAGTCCTATTGTTCCCCGGACTAGTATATGGTGGGATTCCTGTGAATACCAGAGCTATGTTTCTTGTTTGGGCCTAGGAATCCCTAGCAAGATTGTGGTAAATCTTAGCTTCATAGATGAGGGCTTGGACCCAGGAATCCCTGCTGTGATTACGGAAATCCCGAGGAAGCCCTAGTTGATTTTTGTAAGTTCCACATTCATGTCAGAATATGGAATGGGGGTGATTGGCTCAAAGAAAGACGGTTCATCCCGATCTATGGTTGGGTGCTACATGGAATTCCTTGACCGTTTCATTTTTCATATGTTAATAAGAGCTCTTTTTACTCTTGTGTATTATGTGTAAATGTGTTGTCATTATGCTATCTTAATGGATGTTCTATCATTTCTATTGTATTGGTTATGTGTTGGTTATGGGCATGGGATTATAACAGACATGATTTACGGCTCTCTTTATCTTTGTTTAGTAAATGAATGAACAATGAATGCATGACCCAATAGATTATATTACAATTACTATGAGAGGGCACCAAACCTTCTTGAAAAATAATAAATAAGTATGGAGCCCCTATGCTCATATGTGTTTATATGGACATGTATATTACATGTTCATGATTTTTTTGACATAATGTCCGTCTTGGCTAGGCCTTGCCGCATCGAAGTCCTTGTTCAAGTTCTGAATTAGAGGCCTTGTCATTATGTTATTTATCATTTCAATAAGTTTCATGAAGTCGCGTATGCCTAAGTCCCGACCCTAAAAAAGCTACTCATAATTTAGTCACTGCACATAACTTCCGGAAAAGTCTAAAGTCTCATGTATGCGATATTGTGAATGTGACCGGAGGGCTTCATCTATATGGAGGTATTTTCACAAAGCAGCAACTAGGGATATACATCATTCAAACAAAAAACATTTCTCAAAGTTCGAGCACCTAGAAGGGTTGGTTGTCTCCCCGAAGGCCTGTAGTATCCGAGAAAGGTTAGATTGGTATTTTTCTGTCGATTCCACTTCCTTAATCGTACTTTGGGATTTGAATCATATCATAGTAACTCTTTGTCACATGTTTACCTAGGTGGACCGGTTAGCTTGGGTAAATGTGGGAGGAGGGTGTTGCTGGGCAGTACCGCAGTGGGTTTCATTCTCTTTGGGTGGTGTCCGGTTTTTGTTCTCTTTGTGTGATACCTCGATACTCGCTTTCGCAGTGGTATTAGAGCATGATTCACCCCTTGGATTGGATGGGAAGAATGTTTTTTTTGTGCATACATTTTGGCTGAATATGTGTTCATTATACTTGTGGTTTATGTGTTTTTCATGTGTGCATGGAAGTAGTTGTTGTTATAATTGTGTTTTCACATAGAATTTGACGATTTTGTTTTCGTGATGTGTTCATCATGAACTCATGTTGGCTGAATATGCATTGTTGGGCATGACCGTTTTCTATGTGGAAATATGCATGTTGTGTTATGGTTTTGACAAATACTACGCATAAGGTCATGGTATATAGTTGGTTTTTTCATTCATCATATTGATATATTGATTATGATTATGATTATACATGTATCATTCTAATCCGGTTGATCTTCGCAGTATGAGATATCCTCCCCCGAACTATACTAGAGTATGTTGGTTATGTTTATGTTTTTGGTTTAGCCGACATGGTATACTTGTAGGAAGAATATCAAATATGACTAGCAATATGGTAGACTATAGTTCACAGGATTCTCCTTATATATTATATGAGTAGCATGGTGATAGGTACTATCCTAATATAGAAGACACTTTGATAATTTTGAAGGAAAAATAAAAAGGTAAGGTAGAAAATGATAGGATCATTCAAGAACAGGAGAAAAAGTGGTAGTTAATGGCAAATGCTGCCCCGCATTATTTCATATTTGCATAGCAGGACTACTTAGTATCAATCATGGACAGAGGACAGACTAATGGAGCATATGGAAGTCGGGCCTCATGGTGGTCACAGGTCGGATAGATATGAAATTATCAGTGTGATGGACGGTTCTTGGACACACTACACAGGGAGAGGTTATGACACAGTTCTATTCTAGTTCTAGTTATGACAGTATTATGATCATCATTATCATCCTTACATGAGGAATGATAGGGGATATTTTCTAGATGAGATCAAGAAATCAAAACCACCTACCTCGTATGGTTATTTGAATAATCCAAAACGTGTAGAGGCATGATTACATGGGGTGAAGAAATTCTTGTTGCATGATTACACATGTAACATGAAGTTCAGAATAGATATCTTCAAATTTCGAGAAGGAAAGTATACATTTGTGGGAATACGTGAAGTGTGTCGCAGACATTAGGAAAGAGGAGCCGATTTGGCATGAATTCAAGAGACTTTTCGGTGAATAAATATTTGTCAAAGAGGTACTAAGATGATAAATCCAAGGAGTTCTATGAGCTAAATATGGGATCAATGATAGATGAGGAGTACATGACTAAGTTATTAGAGTTACCGAGGTATGTACCATATCTTAAGGACGAGAAATCCAAAGTTTAGATATTTTTCAGCGGATTACCATTAGCATTTATATATCGGATTGAGTATAATGAACCTTAGTCACTAGAAGAAGTCATTGGTAGGTTGAAGAACTATTATGAACAAAGAAAAGTGCAAGACAGTAGTCTCGCATATAAAGGGAAATAAAAAGCCAAAGGTAAATGACAACCAAAAAAGAACAAGGCCTCAGATGCAAGTGAGAAGGAGCATGTTGTTCCTTATAATAAGTTCAATGTAGTTAAATAGGTACATGGTTCAAAGGGTGCCCGTAGAACAACAAAATGGAGGTGATAGTAAAGGATGGTTGCATTATTGGACACGTGGTAAGGAGCACCTTAAGAGAGATCTCCTGCAGCACTAGGGTGCCATACCTCATATCTATAGGGTGCATAGGAGGCGCATACTATTGGGGGACGTTGGGCAGAGAATTTCGAATCTATGCAAAGGTTGGATAACATACATGCATATCACCAGTTTCTATTATCAAGATGGACAAGTATGTTTCTCTATGCTCAATTTTTTCTATTTTGATTAACCTTGGATCTAATTATTGTTATGTTAACCCTAACTTGGTGTATATAAGTGTGGTTTGAGTAAATAAGTGCATGTATAATCTTGCTAGTGTAGTTGGCTACAGTACAAAGAAGATATCTCATCATTGGGTAAGAGCTTATGCATTTGAACCAAATGGTATGCCTAAAACGTCGCATTTTAATACTTCCATTGAAATCATATAGTATGATTTTTGATATGGATTGGCTATATTCTTACAGGACCAAGGTAGACTACTATGATAAGCCTATTTAATACTTAGATGACAATGGAGAACAAATAATTCATAGTGGTAAGAAGAAAGCTACATCATTCAAAATGGTTACAACTTTGCGTACAAAGTACCGTAGGAAAGGGTGTGTGTGTTATTTGAAGTAAATGTTTCTAGTGATAAACATAAGGATGTTGAGAATGCATAAGTTTTGAATAAGTACCCGTCTACACGCTCAGGATGTATTTCCTATAGAGATTTACACTTCGCCTCACATGGAAGTGGAATTCCTTTCATTGAGTTAGTACTGTAGGAACAACACCGCATCGAAGGCAATAACATGATGAGCACTCCAAAGTTAGTAGAATTTAATTTACAATTGAAATAAATGCTTGGAAAATGGTACATTAGGCCAAGTGTGTCGTCATAGGTCGATTAGTATTTTTTATGAAGAAAATGGATGGTACTCGTGTTATACATTGATTACAGTAGTTAAAAAAGGTTTCGTCACTCTAATTTATTGGGATAAATTAGAGCATGTATTTTAATATCAACTGGGGTTTTAGTATTATAAGAACATCAAAGTATATGGATCTTAGATGTATCTAGTTATATCATAGTTGTGGACAAAATAAACCTAGAACATCCTTAACAATGCTCAATTGTATCATGTGAATCTATTCTATGAAAGCATATGAAAAAGTGAACAATGATCTTATTCAACTTTAGATAACACTAAGAGGCCCTTATCTCGCAGGTCATGATTTTCCTTCCCTTATTGCTTTTAGTCATTCAACAAAACATTTTCACTTATCTAGATTGGTCAAAGATATAAATCTAATATAGGAAATCATGTGAAAAAGTGAACAACTATTTCAATTCAATCCTAGTTAATAAAGAAGAGGCTCTAACTTAGAACTCGGTTTGTCCTTATTTATTTGAATATAATCATTCAAAAGAAACCATTTTCACTAACTAAATGTCCATGGCATGTAAGTGAGTTTATACAATAAATATTCACAAATGATTAAAATAAGAACATAATCTTAACACAGAAAATGAAAATTCTAACATATATTTACAACAATGCACAAATGTAAATAGAATGCTCTCTTGATCCACTTAGAGTGAGCTCAATTCTCCCAAGAGAAAAGTAACAAACTATTCCATAAATTTAAATACATTGCATTAAAGAAACTTACATGTAAAACTATAGAATTGATTTTTTGTAAAAAGAAGGCTTTACTCCATCTCATCATAAGTTGGATACATGCTCCAAGAGTCCTCTATTTGGAATGGAGGAGACACTCCTATTTATACATAAACTTGAGATAACTAACAAATATTTGAGATCCATAAATCTCTCCTAGCTCCACACAAATATCTCATGTGGTTACAACCATGTCCTAACACTTAGCAAGTAACATCTCTACAAATCCTCTCACAAATATCTAATATCTTTGATAGAAATCTTATCAAAACTTCCATGATTCTTCTCCATGAAGTGTGCTTGAAGGAATCTCCCAATTCTTCATCAAATCTAGAAATTCGAATTCTGAGGCTTGCGGTCAAATATCATTTATGCTGAAGTCTTCAATTACACCTACAAAATATCATGAAACTCATCCAACTTTCTATATATAAGTGAACACATATTATTTTCCAATATTTAATCATAAATTCACTCAAAAACACTAAAAAAGATGCATTGAAAATTATAATTCTAAAACTAATGTAATCATGAAATTAGTTTATGGGAAAGAGAAATATGGTTTAAAAGTGAAGTGAAATTGAAGTGAAAGTTTGTAAAAATATGGTATTTGGGCGACCCAACACTTCGAATCGAAGGTGTTGCATTTCCCCATGCAACCTTGCATTGGATTTCTTGATCTATGTGATGGAGTCTTCCTTTCGATGTGTAGCAACATTGTTTTCCCATAGTTGGTTCCCTCAGTGAAACCATAAATATTGCAAGTGTTGGTTCTTGTGTGACAACGCTTTCCTTTTTATTCTTCTTCTTACTACAACAAAGAATGATCCTGAAAATTCAACCATATGAATACATTCCAAATGATGATTTGGTAATGCGTGCATCAACCATTCAATAATTTTAGCCTCCTTTGCTTGAAATTGTTGTGCAAAACATGCTTTGTAATTAGGCTATGTATAACTTACTGAAAATTTATGTTTCTATGGCTGCAAAAAATATTTGGAACATCCTCCACATGGTAGTTTTCCTTAGGAATGTATCATTCACATGAAAACCAATGATGCATTATGGAATTCAATCAACGTATTTATAAGAACAACAACTTTAAATTGGGAAAAGCATGTTGGTCAATAGTATATGAGGTTATGAAATATGGGATTGAAAAATAGTGTAATGAATATAAGGAATGATGAATATCCCCCCACCCATCCCCTATCGACCCTCAACCGAAAGTCTTTTCCATCCTTGGAAAATGTAGCAAATAAGGAAGACATAAAATGACATGAAATAGGGAAGGATATGAAAGGACAAATATATAAATTTTCCAAATATATGTATTTTAGCATTCAATGAATTATTGATTAAAGAGTGGAGAACAACATACCTTCACTTACTTGAGAAGGTCCCGAGCTATTCATATGAGATATATTTATATGGTCGTTATTGTTGGATCATCGATCTTGAAGTGAAATAATCAATATTCTTGGTTGCATGAACTTATAATGAGATCCGAAATTGGTACATTTGTACCATCTTATTGTCAGAACTAACCGGTTATGTCGAACTCTCGAGCTAAATTTTGATTTATTGTAACACTCGGTGACAAATCGTTGTGGGTATCATGGAACCATGTAGTCTTCATTCATATCCACATCATGGCATAGTTCTTTTCTATGTGAATAAATTTTGTTGATGTCAAATATAGAAAGAAATTTTGTATTACCGACCATTAATGAATGTCGTTAACCAACACGAGATCGCTCACCATTAATGTCGATGAGATTCAATATTCCCAAATACATCTTACTAGGTATGAATAAATGAGTTGAAGTTGAGTCACTCAGGAAGATCCTAAAAACATGGGACATTGATGTATTCCCATTGTTCATTAGCGAGAGAAATTTCCATTGCTGCATGCAAGCCTTAAGGTACTAAAAATAACTCTGGCTCTCAAAACCCAAATAATGTGCTCAAGTCGATGGGTCAAGACTTACCAAAAGGAACGCCTTAATTAATCCCACATCATCTAACGTGAGTATAAAATAATGATTTAGAGGACCATGGATGGGAAGGTTTTCATTTATGAAGAAGGATTTATTTTACAAAGGAAAATGACAATGGGGTAACTCAAAGATTGTAAGTGTGAGCTTAATGACTTTATTTATGGCTTAGAGATGAAATGTAAGTGAGATAGGAAAATATGAAATTTTCAAGGGAAAATTCTTTGTAGTCTCTGTTAGCCTCTCTCATAAAACAATAATAAATCCAAAAATAAAATAAATAAATTAAATACTAAAAGTTAGGAATTTATGCCTAACTCTTTAGATTGGGTTGTTCCTCTAAGATAGAGTTAGTTTAGTAGCTCCTATATTGGTGTGTGTTTGCTGAGAAATTATCTCAACCAAGGTGTCCAAGATAGCACACACTATCTTGAGACATTGTCTCCTCATCTATTTAATTGTAACATCACATTCTTTTAATAATGAGAACATGTGAGGAAGTCATGAGGTCAAGCCTTTTCCGCCAATATTTAGTCTCTCGGTTTATTATGTGTGTTTTTTGTATTTTTATGAGTTGATTTGATTCTCAATATGTGGCATCGTAGCCGGGAAAGATACTTGTTTTGAATCCGCAAGTTTGTATATACATATATTGTGTGTGTTGTGAATGTGCAGAATACACACATCGGGGAAAGGTGTCGATAGTCATTGCAAGAGAGTATTCCTTCTACGTTAGCAGTTAAATTTAAGTTTACTCACGAGGAAAAAGGCTAGTGTATGCGTGTAAGAGAGGGCACACTACAATAGAGAGATAAGACTTGATGCCCAACCAACACACGTTGAACTCGGCGCCTGGCCGAGCCATATCTGGGCTGCAGTTTGTGAAATTCGACGAAATTACCGTGAAATTACAAATGTAGCACTTTTATGAAGGTTCGTTGAGGTCATAGAATGCTGGATCCGTGTTTGGCCGATGGTAAATGTTGAATGGTGTAATTAACACAAATTCCCGTAACGCAGCTAATGAAGTCGACATCAACACAGTGATGGGCTCTTGATGTCTCCGAGATCGTACTGTAGCCCTGTGATAAAGGAACTATGGCACCAGAATTTTAAGAGATCTTGGTTGATTTCGCATGTCCGTGGGTGAACCACATTGCGGCCACCGCTCACCGGTGCTGCATACGGAAACGTTGGATCAATCTCTACCGGGCCGATGGTCCATCTGACAAACGCATTCGGTATGTCGATCATCAATGCCGAGAGGAGAATTACTCTGCGATCCGAACCTCGAAATCAAAGGTGATAAATTGTGAAGAAATTCTTGTTATAGGTCGTTGTACCAAAGGACGTAGCTCGATTACCATATGCATTATAAAGAAATTATTTAAAAAAATAAAAAATCGTGTAGTGATGTGCGCACAAATGTCCTTGAGGGACTCATATGCCTTCTAAAAACAACTTCGATATTTGCGTAGAGAATTTTTTCATGCACTATGAGATTAAATCGGTGAATAGCAACATGGTTTAATAAATCGCTAAATCAAAGCTTAGAAACATTGCATGTTTAATTGCACACTTTTGAATGAGAGAGTGTTTCAGTAAATTGTCCATGAAGTAGTGGATCAACCACATTATTCTCGAAAGAATAAGCTTGGGCCAAAGAGAAATTTAATATTTTACCGTACTAATTTGAAAGTGTGGGATCCGCATTTTTTTTCTCATAAATGTTGGAAGCACATTTGGAGATCTTGCTTGAGAGGTCAACAATGGGATGAGAGTGGGTGCACTTGGACAAATTAGCGTAGAAAATTGGAAAGGTATGTTAAGTAAAGTTATGGGGTGAACATATCATATGTTGACATTTTTTGTTTTCTTAACCAAAATCAAATTTATAGACAAGTATTTTTATGAAATGATATGTCAACATGTTGCTCAACATTAGAGTGAAAATGTTGTAAATGCGGAGGTATAAATGAATGGAAAATGAAATGCGCTATTCGGTGTGAAATAAAATGAAGTATACATTTTTATGATACTATTATGAAAAAATATGGATTCTTGCGCTTTGGTTAAGCCATTTTTGGACCAAATTAGGTTGGTAGTGGGAGGATTCTTTTGGTTTGTGTTTTAATATTAAAGAGCACAATTGCGTGATGATGTAGAATCTTCATTTTACCATCAAGTGTGATAGCATTCCAGATGGACATGATGTATGAGTTTTACATTATTCACTTGCGTAAATTGAAAACATGAATAGCTTACATTCGTAGATAGGTGAAGAGATGTAAGTGGATGTACCATTTATAATGTGCAGCTTGTATGGTGCATGAAATTACAAAAAGAGATAAGGGAACCTGACCACACGTAGATATTGAAGGTGAGATGATATGTTTTATTTTAAATCCGGTTTGAAGATGATATTTGTGGAATTGTGTTGCATACAATTGAAGAAAATCTCAAAGAAAAGTAGACTGCGTTGTTAAAAGTACTAATGAAAGAGACTAGTAATAGTTTCTTAATGGAAAGCAAAGTGTGGAGCAAATTTAACCTTCAAGAATTCCAACAGAGATTGGATAAAAAGGATGTATGTCTTCTTAAAAAGTGCAAGATGAGTTGAAGCTCAGGAGGAGCAGAGGAATGTGAATGTGAATGTGAAACTTCACTTTTTAATTTTCTTATTTAAAAATGGGCTTCGTATTTTTTCATAGGTGGATAAATCTTGAAATTTCATATCATTTAAAAAAAAGAAAACAAAGGAGGTTCTTTCATTTTGTTTTAGGGGCTTCATAAATTCTTTACAAAAAAGGGTAATCATAAAGTTTTTTCTTTTTCTTTTGAAGGGATAGAATGGTCATACAATAAAAAATAATTGTAATGATGAGGGTATGTTTTTGTGTGAAAAAAGAAGTAAATTTTTTGGAGAGACACTATGAGTGTTTTGTAAGTTTGGAGTGATAAGTTTTTTTCAAAGGAAAACTCATTGTTGTATGAGGTTGAGTCAGGCTGAAGACATTTTTTTCCAAGAAGTTCTCGAACTTTGTTTCCATGAAGATGTTGTGAAGATGAACGATTATGTACTCCAAATTTTAATAAAGCATATATTTTTTGTGGTGATTATGTCCTAGATCCACCCGAAATTGAATAAGGGGATCTTAGGTACACGAAGAATGTGTTGATGATGGTGCATGCTTCATGATGTTGCTTTTGATTTGTGTCTAGTTTTGACACATAAATGATCTCATTTAAGAAAGTTCAATGCCAACAAGCACAATATTCATAACAAAGTAGCTACAAGGAAGGATAATTAAGCTCAACACCTACATTTGCGTCAATACAACAAATAATCAAAGTTTTCAACATCAACATTCTAACTCAACAAGAAAATTCACTCAATACAATCAAGTTAATGAACCCGCAAACTCCAACATTTCAAAGCGAAGTTCACATCAATATAATCAAGTTAATGAGCATGCAACCTCCAACGTTTCAAAGCATAGTCTACATCAACATTATTGAACTTGTAATAAAACTCAAATTGCATTGAATTTTAAGGGTGCATTCTCTGAAATCGACACCCAAGTTTTGAATTAAGTCTAATTAATTCAAATTGAATTCATTGTAGTGAGTCATTAAAATCATTAAGAATTTTTGGGTTCATTTTCGACATTGTTTGACACCCTTTATTTAACAGAATCAAGTGAATGCATGAGTTTTAACTCTAAAGCAAACAAGCAACAAGTTCACACATCTCCTACAAGAGTTCAAGCAATAAATTTTTACAAATCTAGCAAGTGTTCCAAGTGTGCTTTAAATAAGCAACAAATCAATTGAGTGTGCCATTCAAGCCACATAGCAAGTGAGCTCTCTCATTCAAGTAACAAAATCTCAAGTGAAATGTAGCTCAGCATGACATCTACGACAAGAGAGCCCGAATTCAAGAGAGCTTAGCCCGTATGGCACAACACATCCATTGTTAAAAATTCTTCATAATTTGATCCTCTCAAGTGATCAAGACATGGTGCAAATCAAAGAAAGGAAAATCTTCGATGATCTTTCATTTGCATCTACAATAAACAAATAAAACCATTGAGTTTCTTCAACAGAGTCGCAACTACAACGAAATGAGTTGCAATAGAAGTGTGATGCTTCGTAGTCTTTGAACCATAAAGCTAAAGATGATTATAAGTCATTCATCCAACAAACAGTGTTGAAGTTGTTCCAATTCAACTTTCTTCCAAGCTAATCATCAAGCCATGGGAATAAATTCAAAGTAACAAGAATCGACGAGGCTTAGGATATGTCAACGATGACACCAACTTGCATATCCCAAATTATTCCAAGCCAATACCAGCGATGCGGGATTTCTTGCACAAATCACCTCAACAAGTTCTAAGAAAGTTGCGAACAAAATGCACGCAACCCGAAGTTGCAACAAACCGAATGTTCTCATTGGCTGAAGAACTGCTCATATGGAAGATCGTTGTTTTGATCTCCATCTCAGTCACGATTGTGGCAAGCCCAATCATTCCTCGCAGAATTCTCACAACCAACAACAATCAAGCTCGCATTGGAAGATAAATTATGAATGGATTGATCCTTGGGAATGGTCATCCATAGTCAAAAGATTATCTCGCTCTAAACCGAATACAATCACACATAGTGTAGCCGATAGAAAAGAAGATGGTACTCCTCATGCGCTTGAATGGAGGAGTACACCAAAGGCAACACCCTACACCCGAAGGGGGAGTTCGTGAATACTTTCCGCAGAAGTGTCTCTCCTTTCACCGACAAAGGGGGGAAAATGTTAATGAAATTGACGGTGGTTGTCAAACTGAAAACTTATTAAAACCAACAAAAGGCCTGAAGGCGGCCTTCCGTAGCCGTTGGGAATCTTCAACAGCCAGCAGCATCAACAAATTCACCAAGGCGGGGCCGATAGCAAAGAAGTAGTGAGCAATTTTCAATACAACAAAAGAAACAGAGAGTTGTTTTTGACATCACTGCCTAGTGGGTGTTGAACAAATTTTTTCAAATGGACAAAGGATGTTGATTTCACGCAAAGGATAGATGGATCATTTTGCAACTTGGCACGTGAAGGAGTTGTCTAGAAAATTCAAAGATGAATCAGACATGCAAACACTCATGGTCTCTTCCGTACTGCGCTTTTCAACATCCAAATTTTGGCGGTTTTTCAAGCAATGTTTTTTGAGGATCAACATGAGAACTTGGAAGATGGTTCCCCATTCTTATTTTGTATTTATCATTGAAGGGGAGAATGTTACCTCTCTCATAAAACAATAATAAATCCAAAAATAAAATAAATATTAGAAGTTAGGAATTTATGCCTAACTCTTTAGATCAAGTTGTTCCTCTCCAAGATAGGAGTTAGTTTAGGCTCCTATATTGGTGTGTGTTTGGTTGAGAAATTATCTCAACCAAGGTGTCCAAGATAGCACGCACTATTCGAGACATTGTCTCCTCATCTATTTAATTGTAACACTCCATTATTTTAATAATGAGAAAAATATGTGAGGAAGCCATGCGGAGTACAAAGCCTTTTCCGCCACTATTTAGTCTCTCGGTTTATTATGTGTGTTTTCTATATTTTACGAGTTGATTTGATTGGGCTACCATGATCTATAGTAGGAAGATGGAAATTCATGGATGGATTGTATGCTTGTAGAGGAAATGAATGAGTAGCAATGGATGTGAATTGATATGGACTTGACGTTCTCATGTTCTTCTTGAAAAAGAAATTTCTTTTTGAGAACCACTCGTGCATAAATTGGATTCGTATTCACCATCCGGAACCTATAAAATTCAACACTAATCTTCAATAAAACGTACCTCGAAGAGAGGTGATTAGTATCTCTTCATATGATATATACGCAACAAATTTATAAATAGTGCTAATAAAACAAATTCAAGGAAGACAGATAAAATGAAATGCACTTTTACCTATTAGGCGGTACCGGGACAAGTTGTCATTACTTTGTTTATAATGTCTTCGTTTGATGCCTAATTTTAGTGATTCAAAAACTAAGTTAAAGAAAATTCATATCACAAACAGGATTTTAATGAATTAATGGTTTTTCAAAGTCCAATTGTTGCAAAACAAGCATTTTAAAAATGACTATTTTATTGTCTCAAATGATGATGAAAACTACATCAATTGCAGTGCTCGTCGATATCTTTCCAACAACATTTAAATTGCCTCAAACGAACGGTTTATGAGAGAAAGTTATACCCTTTAAAGTTTTAGAAAAACAATGAAAATGGGGCATGGTGGCCAGCATGGCAACATCGAGGCACCAAGTGGCAAATCGATGTGGCCACCGACTAGTCAATATTGACTAGACAATTTTCGTGACTAGATAGACCAATGTTGGGTTGTCACCTCGGCAGCAAATTATCGAACAATTAATGTTAAAATGTTTCATAGTTAATAATAATTGTTTTGTCGACGATTTTAACTCACGAACTACTATCAACAACAATTTAAGCACTTTACCACTAAATCACAAGGCACCCATGTGATTCTAAGTAGGCGCGAGAATGGTTTTCCATTACGGGACAAGAAGGTGATACATGGGAAGGTGACTCAAGAAGCAAGTGGTTACCTAACTCGCGTGAAAAATGGTGAGGACTCCATGATTTTCACGGGTAATAACACCTCTTTCGCGCCTCCCTTCAATGATCCATGCCGAGGGTGATGTCCTCGTCCGACTCTTGTCCCGAAATTTCGGGTTAATCCTTCCCCGTGTCTTTTCTTTTCCTTCGGGGAGGATGTGGGTGTCATATCTAAGCTCTGCCTTCTCCGAAGAAGCGTCCGGCCCACCCTTGCTTTGTCGTCAATCTTAAGGGAGGGTTGTTCTTTGTCCACATATTCCGAACAAGATGACTCGGGGTGGGAATTTTCGGTCACGATCGATACCTTGCCGACACACCCTCACCTCACATCCTCCATCGTTTGGTGATGCTCATCCCCTGTGAACTCTATTGGGAGTGATATTGAGATGCTTCTATGTCTCGATTCCATATTGGAACCTCTAACGGTGGACACCGGGTCCTTCCTCTCCACCCATCCTAATTAGCCCTTATTCTAGGTCCAATGTCACCGTCCGACAAGGAAAGGATAGATAGAAGAGGAAAACAAACCGTAGCATTCATGTCGTTTAATAAATGATCTACCCGACAGAAATTTTTGGGATGTTCCCCGTATCTCATGTCATTGGTCGTGTTCTTAGAGATTTGGACCTCTCTTCCGTCCCATCATGAAGGTTGTGTCTTTTAATCTTCGAGGGTTGGGGAGTCACTATGAAATTTTTTTCTTTTAAAAATTTTGTATATTTTTCCAAGCCTTCATAATTTTGATCCAAGAAACGATGATGCCCGCCGACCGTACCATCGTTTTCTACCGAACCATGCTACTGCAGTGGCAATATCGCTGGGGGGATGCTATTGGACTATCAAGCGGTTTAGTCGCCTGGCGGATATGTGGTGGCTCACTATGAAAGCATATGGTTTTTTTGGTGGAATCCTACTCTCTGCGGTTTCCGTCGGTGGTTTTGGCCGTAATCTATACATTTTGAATATTTATACTCCTTATATTGATAAATTACCCTTTGGAAAAGGTTGGAACGTTGTGGCTTCTTCTTGTTACAGAACTCCATTTTTCAGGGGACTCAACTTCACATTTCATGTGAATGAAATTTGGAGGACAAGGGGAGGATTGATCCTCACGCATGAGATTCGTGAAATTATGATGGATGCAAACTTGATAGACACCCCCGCTTGTGGTTAACTTCCCTACATGGTTCAATGGGATAAAGTGGAAGGAGTTCAAGTAAGTAAGCACATCGATCGTACCGGCGATTAGTTTTTGGCCTCTATCTATGATGCGGGTATCTTGGATTTTGCCGAAGATATTACTTATTTAGACCATAGACCGATTACCTTGTTATGGGAATTTGAGATAAAACACGATGGATGTACTTTTTAAAATTCAATAGAATGTGGTTGGATGATGAGGATTTCAATATTCTAATAAAGGGCTATATTAAACAACATAAGAGGGACGAGGGGACCTCGTTATGGCACACCTCTCCAACACTTTGAGGGGATTGAAGAAGGTGGTGGGTATATGGGAAAAGGAAAAGGAAGCAGAAAAGTTAAGGAAAGGACTTAGACTCATACATATGGAGAGGTCTAGGATTCTTAGTGAGGTGGTGCAAGGAAGACAAGCCGATTTCGGGAAAACTCAAAATACTCGGAAAAGAATACCGCCACACTTAATTAGAGAGGAGAAGTCGTTGCGGCTTAAGAGCCATGCAATTTGGTCGAAAGGTGTGATAAAAACATGAAGTTTTTCCATAATTTTTCATCAAGTAAAGAGGAGAGCAAATGCTATATGGGAAATAGAGGAGTGGGGTTCAACTATATGCCCGACTAAAGACATAAAAAGGCCGTAGTGGATTATTTTGGAAACCCATATACATGGTGGAGGTACAAATGACTAATGAACAATCGGAAATGCCACAAATGGTTACCTCGTCATGTTGGAAATGAAGATTTACAAAGATTCAATGGAAAGATATACCCCGAGGAGATAAAGATTGTATTAAAATATTTCGTAGTTGACAAGAGTTTGGGGCCGGATGGGTGGACCCTGACTTCTTCCTTCACTTCTATGAAGATTTCATTATTGACCTCGACGTACATGGTGGAGGAAGCAAGGGTGAGTGGGCGATTCATGGGGCCATTAACTCAACCTTCATAGCTTTAATTCTTAAGAAGAAAGGAAAGCTATCTTTCAATGACTATAGACCAATCTCATTATGTAATACACTCGTATAAAATAATTTCCAAGGTTATTGCGAAAAGATTGAAAGGTCTTGTATTAAAATATATTACGCCGGAGAAATCGTTTTCTCGAAACATAGAAGTATTCATGATGCATTTGCGCGACACAAGAAATTGTTCATACCATTGAGTCCAAGAAGATGGAATTTGTGGTGATGAAGATCGATTTAAATAAGGCATATGATAGAGTCGATTGGTGCAAGAAGTGAGACTTGTCCTTTTCAAAATTGGTCTAGACCAAGATGTCGTATCGTGATAATGGGATGCATGTAATATTCCTTTCAGACTTCTCATGAATCATGCATGAAAAACGAAATTCCGTGAGTATACAGTAAGAAATAAAGGAAATGAACACTGATCCCGTAGATACATCCATCTAGCATCTAAGTACAAGAGGAGATTAGAAAGAAATGAAACTAGGCGGGTTAAACACCTCCCACACTAGTGTAGCTGAAAATGACAAAAACCCAAACTACATTTTGTATGTGGAATGATGAATGCAAACTCTCCCAATGAGGCTCCTCAAAGGAAAGAGGTGGGATTCCCGCCCCGGAACACCCAAGCAAATGTGAACCGCAACTTTGCTAAGCAAAGAACAATTCTGGACAAGCAAGAATAATAATCTACAACATGAAGAAAATGTTGCCATCCTCTTTCCTTATATAAGACATGAGTTTTCTCGCCTTGGCCCCACTCAATTAGGTTACTTCTAACCCGAGTTACATCTCCCTCCAAGATTGCGTTATTCATCCTTGGATTCCTCCTCCACTAAAAACCGCGTTGTTGACTTAGTCAAAGAAGCTTGATCTTATCTTTGTTCACACATGGAGGTGTTTTATTGAGCTAGAAAGAGTGTCTCCTTTCACACTTGGACTATTTTTATCCTCCTTAGGAGACTTATGGGCTTTTCTACCCATTTATTTACCGACTAGAGCCGCCGATAACTCTAATGTTCCATTTAGCTTGGAGATTAAAATTTTGGAACATTAAGGCCTCCTCCTCCAAAATCTTTGCTTGTTCTCAAGAAAATGCATAAGGAGAACAAAATTTCTCCTTTTCCTCATATGGCCTCCATCAATAGCCTCCATCATCGCATCAAGAGAATCTGCAAATATATTTTCATCCAATGCTTCCTCCCAAGTGTGCAAAACCAAAGTGTCCGCATCAATCAAAGGTGTAAAGTGTGAATGGAAACTCGCTAGTTGTCTCATGGCTCTCCATAAAGTAGGAGTGATGATCATCATGGTGAATGATGCCGATAAGACCCATACGATTCCCAATTTTGTTTTGCATATAAAAATGCCTTTCTAATTAATCATCCGAAAAAGGGTCCTCAATTTTAAAATCGTTAAATATCAAAATGCCACATATCGAGACTTATATCTCAAATATTAGATTTGAGATATTAGAATAAATTTCTTATTAGTGTATGAAAACCATACAACCCCATATTTCTATCTCTCATGCGGAAAGCCTTTATAAATCATTTCACCATGATTTATAAAGCCATACAACCAATTACATAAGCGAGCTTTACTTTTCAACCAATGGTCAAAACCATATGATAAAATCCAACGCATCTCGAATGCTCTTCACACTTTAAAACCAAGTAAACCTCATACTAAGGTTTCTTTCACAAGTGAAAATCCTTTTCGAAAGCCCCACAAATGCACTTTTGCTAAACAAGCATCGCCCCCGACCATGTATATTAAAACCAAGGCTTATCATAGCATTTAATTCATGCGGACATTTCAATTTCAAAGTTCGAATTGGTTTATTTAATACCAATGCATATTAATCAACAAATATCATATGGAGCCTCACGCCTTAATTAGTCGCCAACACATATGAATATTCACTCATATATAACTTTGACTTTGATTAAAAATCAAACACCGATAATAAACAACATTTGGGCCCACGGCATATTACCTTTCATTAAATGTCGAATGGATCCGATGGACCAGGTTTCATCGTGTCCCAAACCACAATTACACGCCCATTCGAAGATCATCACGCAAGTTAGGTGCACGAGACTAACTCTTAGAAATTGCGCGATATAAATGGTTTTCGAAAACCACTTATGGCTACATCAACCAAAGACATATATTGCGTTAATTCCACTTACCACTCTTATGGTTGCGCGATGCCGTTGGGTTTCTTTTTCAAAACCGTCCTTCCGTTTCTCCTTACGGTTCCGCTTCCTCTTGTTCAAGGTTCCATTCCACACATCCTTTTTCTCGATTCTCGAACCCGTTCCTTTGCTATACTTACTTCATTGCTCAAGCCATTGAAGTCCCGGTCTTCTACACCATCACTACATTCATATTCACTTAACGCACCATCCTTTTGCACAGACACTTATCCAAATCACCGCGCCATTTATCTTCGATCGTGTTCAACTTTTATACACAAATTACGAAGACTACACCATCGCTACCATCGCCTTAAAAATATACAAACAAAGCTTTAGAACGAATCCCTCCATCATTCGATTCCCCGATTTCTTGTATTGAACCCTTTACACAAAGAGTTACACACATTTGATAAAGAAGTTAGATTCGATTGGTTCAATTAACACAACGCGTATATCATATAACCCCATATCGAATTCTAGATTAGGAACGTCTCCTTTATCGTGGTCATCGATCCTTGGGTGATCGTACATGACCGGTAAGCTTCTCGCAACTTCCCTCAAAGGCATATGAACCCTTGTTGCATTCAACTTAAATCCCACGATTGATACTAATGCTGCCCATTAATCAACATCGATTTTTCAATTACATACGCAGCATCATTAAAATCCAACTTTCAAAGTTCTATTCGTCACGCTTAATCATAGAGATTCAGGACATTTTCACATTTAAATTAATCAATTAAAAACTCACGTAAAATCGAATGTATTCTTTCATATAAATTAATTCTCTTACAAACTCCTTCTCGTTCTTGGCTCGATCTTCAATTCGATGGCCTTCTATCTTCACTATTAAAAGTGTACCCGCTCTCTGTGTCCTGGTTTTCCGAATGTCATTGAGGCTTACATTTATACAAATTGGTAATCAATTGATTCAACTCCTCTAATGACTCAACAAAACTCGCTGAATTCCTCAATTTAGCCTAAATTTAGCCTAACTCCTTACATTTGTTGAAATTCGACTCTTCACATTCCTAGAAAATTGACTTCCCCTCATGTTCTCCAATGATTTGGGAACATTTATAATTCCTCACTATATTTAATTAAAGTCACTCTAATTATTTAAGGATTACATGAGAAATTCTTAAAAACATCGAATTCCCCCTATGTCTACTTAAATACAAAGTATTTTATTGTGCCTAATGCCTCGCATCAGTTGAATGAGTGCCTCTTTCACCCATGCTATCATCCAAATGAAGTG
The DNA here is from genome assembly GCA_034641835.2 of Pinus albicaulis. NCBI lineage: Eukaryota > Viridiplantae > Streptophyta > Pinopsida > Pinales > Pinaceae > Pinus > Pinus albicaulis. The sequence continues at coordinate 128,532 of JAXQQM020060751.1, forward strand.
AGTCACCCTCCAACATGGGAACTCATGAAAATTATCCTCCACCGTGGCTCCCGAAATGTAGGTGGGTTGAATAAATGTACATGATAGGAAAGAGGGCCTATCCCAGTCGTCCTCCTCTCCACTCATGATAAGTGTAGTGGCATGTCGATCTTGGGTCGAAACATGATTGCCCTCCAATGGCAAGAATAAGATTGAGCCTCCAATGACTCTTCCTCCACAATCATGAGACATGCCAACCCAAACCATTCCATTCAAGATGAATGGCACATCATCACCACATGGCATCCAACCGTAAAATGGTTGAAGGTTATGTGCAAGTTTGGATGATACATATGGTCTCCCCGGGTGGATACAACGCAATTCTTTCAACTGGGCCGATGTAGAGCATCAAGTGGTAAGTTGTCCTCCCAAGAATTTGCAGCTATGCATGTTAGCTCATCTACTATGAAGTAGGTTACAATATACTCACCTCTACTGTGAAATCAAAGAAATACAACACTTTCCCAAAGTCATGTAAATATGGGTCATCAACATCACAAGATTTGGCCCTAAAGTGACCATGAAACCCATAAATAATCTTGCTCTCATGTGGAGCAAATGCACTCGTTTACATATGGTGAGAAAGTACAAATACTCAATAGATTAATCAACAAGTACATCAATTTCTTTCTTACCATGCATCATGTGGGAGCTGAAAATGAGATCCATGTATAAGTTCCCCCATGTGGATCCCCCTCATAAAGATCTCAAGAAGAAATAATACATATACTCCCGGAACACTCCATCAATAAGAATACACTCCCATGTGAGTGTTGTAGGCCTTAAGAATAAGGCTCCATGACTCCTCCCTTAACATTCCACATGCCAAAGCCATCCACCATCATGCGTCGCTATGTGAGAAGATCTTCTTGGACATGGAAGTCTCTCATGATCCTCCAATACCGAAGGGTAGCTTCCTTACACCATGTGAATGTGCCTTTCTTCTTCGTAAATATCATGAAAAGTATGGGAAGAATTTTTCTCATACTTCTCCCCAAGTTCAACCATAGCAATGCAAATAACTTTTTTTGTCGCCTCATCTCTCCCTCATACAAGCCATAGAGTAAGATCATGAAAGTCAACTTGTATGATGCCCCATACCAACAAGTCTTCTCGTTGCTCTATCATGGGTGCCATGCCATCCAATTGGTTTTTCTCTCCATAAAAATCTTCCCTTGAACAAAACACATCAGAATACATGGAAGCAAGATACAATAAGTAAAAAGTTACCAAATGACAATCGTGAGAGTGAATCATGGTCCCTCTCATGGAACCAAATACAAGGCATCCTTGACTCCGCATCAAAATAAGAAATAACAAGTGCTTTTCCGCCCACTTGTTTTCTTCCATAGTCATCTCATAAGATGAAAACATGAAGTTACAATATGGTGTCATTGGTGCACACTAAGAAACATATGGCTTCCCCCACAGCCTCATAAAAAATATAGCCAAGATCACGGGCACAAGTAGTCATAAGTACATCATCATACAATATGCAAGAAGAGATAATTATTCTTGTTGCATGTTGCTCAAACAAATCTTAAAGAAGTACAATACAAAACTTGAAATTATACCTCCTCTTTCATGTACTTACAGTCTTGAGTTGAAAATGGCTCAACTAGAAATTCTCCCTCACTCCCAATGAGTAGGAAGGTGGCCGTGACATCCTCTCTATCACCATTTGGGCTATGCATCTCCACACCGATATATGTCCCGTTGGATGCCCTCCCAAGTGAACTCCTCCATCAAATGGAAATATGCATCAAAGTGCATAGAAGAGAATTCCTCCCCGTGCCGCATGTAGCAGCTTCTCCTTGAGACTAGAAGATCTAGTCAAGAAGATCCTACCATAGGAATAGATGACCACCATCATCCACCATGTATCTATCATCTCCATCCTAGTCATCAAGAATCATGCATGCACCAAGATCCTTGGAGTACTCTACCAAGAGCTAAGATCTCCAATAAGGATCAATCCTCCTAAGATACAAATACTGCAGATCCGGCATGTGAAGCCTCTCCTCATGTCGTCGCCCTCGCTACTTTGACATCCCCCATGCCAAAGTCTTCTCCTCCTTCGAACTCTTCACCTCTCCAAAATCTAAGAGTGGTGAATCTAAATACAAGATGTCTTCTATCAACTCCGCATCGTGGCCTCCCGTGGAATACCTCCATGTAGTGAGACATCAATGTCAAGAGTAGATCGCTCATGTGATTGGACAACTTGCTCGCCCAACACAACCGCCTTGCCTATTTCTTGCACTAGTTCTTTGAAATAGGTGTGTGTACCTCTCATCAAATGATGATGCTCTTCCTCCCTTCCTCCTTCTTCAAATATAATGCTGCACAATCATGTCAGTTTCATCGATCGTGCTTGGACCTCCATGGCGAGATCCGGGACTTTTCGGAAAAATCCGCAAGAATCCCTCCCGTTGGAGCATGTGCTCCTCCTTCTCTCGCATGAGGCAATCGGATGTGCTCTAGATGTGATAGCATTGTTGCCGTCATCTCAGATAAATGTGTATGGGAAATATCTCAATAGTTGATCCTCCCCGTGAAAAGGAGATCCCCATGCCCTCTTGTTCAAGAATGTGAACCGGAGGTCTTGCTTCCGCAATATGTAATGCAAGATGTCGATTTTCCTATAGTTTCCCGAAATGGGGTTTCCTCCATCACATGCAAGGGTTTTGTTTTCTCAAGTTTTCCTTGCTCATGTGCCTTAGGAAGTTTTTCTCACCAAACCTCCCCATCAATGTTTCTATGAATCTTGCAGACAGTGCACTTTAAAGAACAAAATTCAAAATCCACCATGCATGAGCCTTACCAAATGCAGCCGCAACTCGATAGCTTTCCATATGGAAATATTGTGCACCGCAACAGGATTCTAGTTACTTCACCCAAGTCTACCGAACATGTAGGTGATCCAGCAAAGTAGATAGAATAAATCTATCTCGCATCCTATTGTTGGCTCTTCTACACTTGGATCTTGGTAAAACTCTTTGGAAATTAGTATGATCTCTAAACCTCTCGCCTTTATATTCATACTCCGGGTAAAAAAAAAATCACTAAGAGTTCTTCTCTTAGTAATTTTTCCTCCTCCCATCCATCTCAAGATAGCTCGGGTCACTGGGATCGCGCCTCGTGCATCATGGAGTGCGTATGCATGCTCACACTCACCATGAAAATCTATATTCAGCTCTAGATTCAACCTCCTTTGTAGATCCCATCTCCAATCTCATCTTCTTCAGCCTCTCCTTGAAAGCTCTTCATAGATTTTGGAAAGTTTTGTAAGCTTGTATTCCTTTCTTCCTACACATATCGAAGCTTTCTGCTTCTATCCATCTCTCCCTCTCGATAGCCGATCTCACAGCCGAGCGCAGATCATGCTTGATACCACCGTAATACTTCTTTTTTAGGACCGCTCATGAATCATGCATGAAAAACGCATTTTAAACATATGCAATAAAATGTTGAAATTATCAATTGATCTCGTAGATACATCCATCTAGCATCTAAGTATACAAGAGGATATCAGAAATAAAATGAAACTAGGTGGGTTAAACAAACCTCCCCACACTAGTGTAGCTGAAAATGACTAAAAACCCTAAACTGCATTTTACCGGGAGTTGTCGCATCAATGGACTCGCGTGTACTTCAAAGAGGGTTTTAACATAAAAACATGCGATGAGAAGAATAGATCTACTCATATATTAATTAATAACACATGGCCGTAGACATAGTCTTCTCATAAAAATACAAGAGAACCCGACAAGGGTTTCTTGTCAAATACTCGTATACAAATGTGATCTTCTAAAATAATCAATAACGTATGTCAATCGAAGCACAAGAGAATAGAAGGCTGAATGATTATTGATCTGATGTAGACTTCTCAAGGGCTTCCTCCCATGAATGATGAACCTTCAATCACAAGGAAATCTCCGTCGACGGAGCCACCAAACCATGCAATGAACACTCCGTCCAAAATAAATCTTAATTTCTACATGTTAAAAACAAGATCGGGAATGTATGGAAAATGTGTGGTCTGATACCACAGATCTGAAATAAGCTGAGCTCTCAAATGGAGCCTTCTCAAGTGAAGGAAACCTTCCTCCACCGAGAAACTAGCTCGTGTCAGATTCCAACTTTTCCACCGTTGCACCCAAAGAATACCGCATAATCTCCCGCAAAGCTAAGCCGATGTGTATGGTTGAAGCTTGCCGAAAATATAATGTGGAATGATGAATGCAAACTCTCCCAATGAGGCTCCTCAAAGGAAAGAGGTGGATTCCTATTTCTAGAACACCTGAAGTATGGTCAAAGATCGGCAACTTTGCTGGCGAAGAAATTTATCAACAATTTTTGCAAGAAAGTACTAATAATATACAACATGAATAATAATGTTTCATCCTCTTCCCTATATAAGACATGATTTTTCTTGCCCTTGGCCCCACTCAATTAGGTTACTTCTAACCCGAGTTACCTCTCCCTCCAAAATTGCGTATTCATCCTTGGATTCCTCCTCCACTAAAACTATGTTGTTGACTTAGTCAAAGCAAATTTTGATCTTATCTATGTTCACACATGGAGGTGTTTTACGAGCTAGAAAGAGTGTCTCTCTGCTTCACACTTGAGTGTTTTATCCTCCTTAGGAGACTTTTCGCTTTTCACCTATTTATTTACCGGGCTAGAGTCGCTAACTCTAATGTTCCAAAAGCCATTTAGCTGAGGCTAAAATCTTGGAACATTACAATGTATAAGCAACACTTCTATGGCCATTATAAATGGTTCTCGTCACAAATTTTTTTCCACCCAAGCAGAGGGAAGCATGACAGATGCGCCTTCCCACTATTATTTATCTTAATGATGCACGCTTTGAGCATAAAGGATAAAAAGGCGAATAAATAGGGAATTTTAGGTATTGATATTGGTTCAAGAAAGGTAGCAACCTGCCACTTTTTGTAGATGACATTCTAATTTTTGGCATGTTGTGAGGAAAAGTTGGGAGGCACTACAAGACAGCGGAGCGAAATGATGACAAGTGAAGGTAAATTATGTTTATATTTTAAGCTCGGAGAAGATAGGGTCTTTAATGAATTATCAACTATGTTCAATTTCAACAAGGCCTTTGACTCGATGTGACCACATATCTAGGTTTCAAGATGAAAGCCTTAAAATACACTTCGAGGATTGAAATGGCTCATCAACAAATATCGGAAAAAACTAAACATTTGGTCAACTAAATGGTTATCCAGGGAGGTAGATTGACTCGAGCATAGGTTGTATTCCAACAATTCACTATTTACCTGGCACATCTTTACATTTTCCGAAATAAGATTCTGAATGAAATTAAAAAGATTATGGACGATTCAGATTCGGGGAGGGGGCGTGAAAGATCCATCCATTTAACAAGGTAAGGACAGAATTCCAAAATACAGTGGGTTGGGGACTCGATCTAGACGTGTTTGGAAAATCTTTATCGTCAAATCCCTATTGCGATGCTTTCATTTCAAAGGAATTTGGCAAGAGATTATCGTGCAAAAATATCTCTGACAGATAATGGAGGATCTTGTCATCTCGGGATGGAAGGAAGGTAGAAGTAGATCAAACATATGGAAGGGTTTTGCAGTGTAAACATGGCCTTTAATAAATGAAAATCCGAGATGGCACTTTGGGCCATAAAATTCTTATTGGTCGTCGTAATATGCTAGGGATTGAAAATCCACAAAATTTAAATGAGGAGATTGTGCATATATTAAATCAAAGGGGTTTCTTCATTTGCACAGATTATTCATGATTGGGATCATGAGGCCCCAAGAGATGGAAAACAAGAAAAAAGTGGGACCAATGAGAGGTGGGAAATGAAATGAAACGGGTTCACAAAATCTCTGAAGTTCTTTGGACTCTCAGGTCAAATGAGGGAGATAGGCTTTTATGGAGAGGTATAAGAACAAATGAGGGGTTGAAAGCGTAGGAAATATATTTTGTATTGATACACAATAAGTTGAATCAAGAACCGTATAGTCGGTTTAAGGTATTATGAGAGTCAAAGTACAAGTTAAAATGATCACATTCTTATGGCTAGTATGGAGAGATAAGAACTTAACATGGAAACCTGCAAAGAAAATGTTGGGAAGGTTCAGTTGTGCATTTTAATTGGTGAATAATCGGAGGATAACTCACATCTTTTCTATCTATGAAGATTGCACATAATTTTGCACTTATGCGCAAATATGCATATACAACCCTCATAATATAGAACTGCTTTTGAGGACCGCATCAAATGGTGGTTACAAAGAGGTAAGAACCACAGTGGTCATTCCCATCCTTCATTGGTGACATCTATGTAATACAGAAATAAAATTATTTATGACAACCATGCTCTCCTATAAAACTACTTTTCAAATTTATAGTTCATGGGAAAGTCTAAAAATCATTTTAAGCCACCTATTGACTTATCTAAAAGATTACGCCCTCATGAGGTACACTACTCCAACCAGTTTTTTTTGATTGCATCACAAAACTCTATGTGTGGATGCGTGCCTAGGTAATGATATCATCCTCTTGCTTGGCTACAAATCTCATCGATGGAGGAATTGGCCCAAATACGAAGGCACTGTTTGCCTCTTGGGGCCCATGTGTTCGCTGGGCCATTATATTTGAAAAGCTGGGTTTTCGTGGATTCCAAAATCCTTATTGACCACATGAACCGTAAATCCACATTAAACCCGGCTATGTTATCTCATTGGTCGTAGAGAATATACACTTTAAAGAGGGACTTTCACTCCTCCATTTCCTTTTGGTCATGTCTACAGTAGAAAATAATGTAGTTGATCGACTATCAAAAAGAGGACCGGACGGAACGGTTGGAGAAATGCATTATGAGTTATTCAACTCAAATGGTCCAAGAGCAATGGGGAAGGTTAATTTCATATGATGGCCGGTGATGCTCCAGCATGCATCGATCGAAGGTTAAATCCCCAAAAATGCCAGGACCACCGATGTCATGTACCGTTTTTAGTATCATTTTGTCCCATTTTTGTAAAATTTAGGTAAATGCTACCAAGTCGCCTGCGATGGGATGGAAAACAATGTTAAATGTTTTTTGGGATGAGAAGTATTTTCTTTTTTTTTTTTATAAGGTTTTAATGGAGGAATGCGAGCAGATTGAATGTAATTGCAAAATCTTTATGGCCTTAAAGTTAATGTAATTGCAAAAACTTTGTGCCTTAAAATTTCTTGTACTGCAATATATAAACCAAAATATTTTTTCAGGTTTAAAAAAATTAATTAATGTGACAAATTAGTTAACAGTTCGACAACATGACCAATGACAACCAACTAAGTTTCGAAATTTTTGCTCATCAACTGATTTTTGACTATTAAACCACACGCGCTGACTTGTAAACAACCACCGAGATGCTTGTTTTCCATTCGAAATCATTCTCTTTCCCCCGAAAGATGACCCGTCAAACGAAATTGAGCGTTGTCTTATACCAATTCTCCATTCATTGATCCGGAGCAAGCTTTGATAGAATCTAGGTTGTTTTTATTTGCAAGTTCGATGGGGGGGCCGAAGCCATGGAGAATCTTTAGGCGCTGTTTCATTTTTAACTTGCGTGTGAGGACTGTTCGCTGAAACCCTCTTTGTACGTAAATATCGGTCCTGTCCTCCAACGTGAGCTTTATTGATGTGTTTTATTATTATTTTTGTTTGGCTTTTAATTATTCATGTTTTATTCTTTATGTTTCCAGCACAACTCGTTGGTTTGTTGAATTGGTTATGTGTTGTTTGCTCTTTTTATTTAACTTTTTTGTTGTTTTGGTATTATTTAGTATTTAGTATTGGTTTTTGTGTTATTTGTGTTTTTATTATTTTAATATGTGGTATTTTTATTTTCTTATTAGTTTTAGTATTTTTCAGTAAGTTTTACGTTTTTTAAATGTTATTTTGTATATATATAAATTTGTTTTTAGTTATGTTTTGGTTTGTTTTGGGTTGATTTTTATTATTTTTAAATTTTTACGGATTTATTTTGTTTTTTTTTAATAGTTTGTTGTTTTGTTTTGAGGTTCTTTTTAATTGGCTTTTTTAGAAAAAAAAATATGAAAAATTAGGAAAAAATTAGAAAATTTAATTAAGATTTTTATTCATATTATTTTTTAAATAATAAATAAAAAATCAATTCTAAGTATTTTGAGACAAATTTATGTGAGTTGGAGATGAAAATTTCAACATATTTTCAAAATAAATAAATTTGCTCACAGCCATTTTTTTAGATCTATGAATTTTATTGTGAAATTTCAAAGCTAACTTATTCAATTTTTCTTTTCTAATCTTCTACTGCCGCACAAGGCGCAAGAAGAGCATACTTAGAAGTTTTTGTCAATTTTCATATGAATTGAAATTTGATATTTGAAAACAACTTAAGAAGAATTGATCTCAAACCTCAAATTTTAAAACTCTAAACTCCACTTACTCTCTTTCTTTACAAACATCCATTTTATTGTAGATATTTATGCCAATGGTTAGTGAACAAGGTGGCTCTTATTACACTACCGAATGAAAATTTCAAAAAATAAGTGAAAGCAAATTTCAAAACAAGAACACTATCAAACTTGGTTTTATTTGTTCATTATATCCTCGTTGAGATTCAACAAGAAGACCCTAGTGAAAATTAAGCACCTACACTATGATGGAGCCTTAGGCTATTTTTAGGTGTATGTCTATTTATAGATGTATGTGCATAATCTATTTATAGAATGCATGTCTATTTACAGATGCATGTCGACTATTGTTATCCCTTAATATACTGACAAGAAACTATATTCCATTCTCAATGAACATTTAGAAATAGTTAAATCGAAGTGGAAAAATCGCTAGCTAAAATAACTTATGAAAAGGTTGGTTGGTGGGACATGCAGGCCGACTTAGCGCTAACCGAGTGATTCGAAGTTGTAACAAGATGGAAGTGCAAAGTAAAAAAGTTGTAAAGTATTTTAACTTAGTTAAGTGAGTTAAACTCATTTTTGCTAGTTGTCAATCGAAGATACACTAGAAGAGAGGACTGCTGAATTAATTATTAATTAATTCACAATCAATGGTCTCACATGCAACCGAAGATTTACTATTATTAATCGCATGCATGTTAGATCCAAGGAGACCCAAATGAGTTCTAGGTGGAAAGGACAAACCATCGGGCCAGACATTATTCGGTTGCACACATGTAAACACACACACACACTGGATGTGCCCATGAGTATTGTACCAAGGCAAGATTGCATTCATTCATGGATTGCTATTAGCAGTGAATTGCACAAAGGAGGCAAGTTGTCCTGAGACAAAGAATAGACTAAGGAACTTGCCAAATTTTGTAATAAAGTGTGAGATAATTAGCTCATATATTGAGGGCTCTTGATTGTTTCTAGTATGTAATTTTTTCATGATCCATGATATAATATACCATAGAAGATTGTGGGGATTTTAGCTATAAGCTTTCCTGGTAAAACTATTTATGTTAGGTGTGATTGATCTTTCTTCAATATTGAACTGGCAATTTTGTTTCTAGTTCCGCAAAGATTTGTCGAAGCAATTTTGTATTTAATAGTAGCACATTGTTAGATCGGGGGGAGATTCCAAGACATACTTGTATTTTGTATAGTTTCTACATGGTATCTAGCTGGGAAATTGGCAAAGAGGAAGGTGAGCCGAGTGTGTTGGTGGAAAGAATTTGAATTTGCGTAAAACTTCTTGGTGCTGGTTAACCCATTCAAGATCGAAATGGATTTCAATGGCTTGAGGTTAGGGTATGCACTCAAGGGCACCAAACTACATTTCTTGGAAGGACAGCACGGAGGCAAAAGATTTCCCTGAATATAATGGCTTGGGAAGGAATTCATTGACAATGATGTTCCTAAGCCCTCGTTAATCCAAACATTTATGCAGAACGCAATAGAATAAACACATAACCATAAATACAGATGCAAAACAGAAGCATACTTCATTTCATTAATATCAAAGAATCGAAATTTGCTTATAGACAAAATAATGGAAATAAAACTAGCCAAGGCGCTGTAGCCATTCTCAGAAGAGATGTGGCGCGCGGTGCCTCGAACCGGAGTTACAATGAGGCTCAAGGGCCTATTTATTATTTAGAAACAATGGGAAATCCTAAACAAACAAAATACCGAACCCTAGGAGATGAAGCGTCAAACTATGGGCCCCGTTTGGGTAAATTGGGCTTCAACTTCCCAGGGGCGTAACTTTGGCATATGATCTCCACTTGACGTGTACCATACCCGATTAGAAAGATCTATCTAAGGACTACAAATTTTGAATGAGCAACATCAATCCATGGACCCATGTTGCTCTCCGTTTTCCAAGAAACGCTACTTAGGCCTCAAAACGTACCGAGTTCGAGACCCGAAACTACCAAAAATAGTAAGTTGGGGTCGAAACCGAAAACTCGAAAGAGACAATGGTGGGCTCTAAGTGAACAGGGTGTGTGACCACCAATATCCACCGATCATTCTTCCCCTAGGGAAGCAATGGTCCCCATTGCGTTAAGTTCTCCCATGAGATGAGGAAATTTATGCCGAACTTGGTCCCCGGTGAACTACTTCTCTTAGTGAGGTCATTGTACTTTCGACAATCCGATACAATGGGATCTTCCTTCACAAGTGGGCAGCCTTGATTTGCATGTCCATCACACAATATGTGTTGGCTCGTTCCATGCAACACTGGTTTAACTCGTTGGTGTGAGTGTTCGTAATGTCCGAGGTGTTCGGTGAGAGGTGGAAGTAAGGACGAAGGCGATCCACACGAAGACCGGTGCGTACTCGCTAATGGTGGAATACCGAGTTTCGAAGACATTGCCCCGCGCCCTTGGTGACAGTGTATGGCCCGTATCGAGCTAAGCTAAGCAGGTCCAAAGGAGGCGCTTCTTCTCGCAAATGTAGCTATACTTTATCGCCCACTCGGAAGGTTGTGTGGCAATCTTTGCCGATCATGGCGTTGCTTGTACTTAGCATTGGCTCGTCCAATATATCATGAACCCGTTGGCGGTGTGTTGAATGTGCTCAATGAAGCTACGATTGTCAACTTCAAATCGACATGAGTTGAATCGGCTCGAGTAGCCGTAAATGGCATGGCTACGTCAATGGGACATAGTGGTTGGAATCGAAGCCCACCTCGAAAGGGGCTATGAAGCACTGAACTGTGAGGAGCTCCGATTATAACTTATGTTGTACATAGGGGAGGCTCTCGTCCCATGTGTGTGGATGCTTTGAATTGTACATGCGTGTAATGTGTACAATCATTCTATCGACGAACTCGTCCGGCCATCTTTTAGGGACTAGAAGATGTGGACTTGGTGAGCTTGGTATCCAACATTGACCCGCAGTTTGGACCAAAATGTGTCGAGGAACCTCGCTATCCCGATTTGATATGACAGATCGCGGGGTCCCAAATTTCACCCACACTCGTTCAAAGAAGAGTTTAGCAAATGGTCACCGTGATATTCTTCGCAGCTGCCATAATGGCCATCTTTGAGAATCATTACCGACCACGAAAACACAAGCCTTATCGCTTAGTAGAAGGCAAAGCTCCGACATGTAATCCATGGAGATGGATTCCAAGGTCGACTAGGGGTAGGTAGCAGAGTATATAGCCTTGCTTCTCGATGGTCGTATTGGCAATGGCACAAGTGTTGTAGGATCCGATGTGCTTCTCGACATTCTTCGAAGGTTCGGCCAATAGAAATGCTTCGGGCAGATTGCTACTATTTTCTCGACCCCAAAATTCCCATCGAATCGAATATAGTGTGCTTCCCATATCATCTTGGCACACTCACTTGAAGGAACACAAAGGTGTCCTGTGTGACATAAAAGTGCATCTTAGAGGTGAAAATTTGGAACTCAGGCACCCCCAAGAGTGCCTTGCAAGTGTGGCCAAATTCCGGGTCACTCTCATAGAGAAGCTACCAATTAGGAAGTCCTTCTGCAGCCTGGGCGGGGTGCCGAGCACTTCGTGGTGACGCCACACCTAAGTGGCCTGGCCAAGGTGCCTGCAACATGATTGGTGCTACCCTTTTCTGTACTTGATGTTCAAAAATGAAATTAGTTGTAGTTATGTGGAGCACTTCTAATGGTGATCATCTCCGCAACTTCCCTTGTGTATGTATGAACCCATAGGGGCCGTGTCCGTGTGAATGATTGCTTCTTCAAATGTACGTTTCCATTGTCGATAAGCTCGCACAATGGAACACATTTCTTTCGTCATAAGGGATATTTACACTATGTCAGACAATGTCTCACTATGATATGCCACTAGATGTCCATGTTGAGGAAGAACCCGCTTCAATAAGACAGTCGTAGGCATCCGTATCGATCTCAAATGGTTGTCGTAAGTCCGAAAGTGATCACTAGGCGAACAAAGGCGATTTTTCAATTTTGTGAACGCACCCTATCGAGGTTCCGACCAAAAGAATTTTTCTCTCGCTTCTCCCTGATGACTTGACCTCAAGGGCCAAGTGATATGGAGAGAATCCTGTGTCACGCAGTCCTCCTGTGAGAAATTAGCAAGACCCGCAAAGTCAAAGGGTTTCGTTATAGTGGTTGGGGTCGTCAATCCCCCGAATGACTTGGATCTGGTCGGGATCCACATGCACCCCTTTCATCAATAATGTATCCCAGAGTATTGAACCCGGGTCATGCTAAAAGTGCACTTCTCCAACTGTGGCCACAACTTGTGTTGCCGTAGTGTCGAGACTCATGATGTGGTGAAGGTGCTCTTCCAAGTCTAGCTAAAGATCATAATGTTATCCAAGTACACCACCACAAATGAGGCTGTTGTTGAATGGCCGCAAGATGTCGCTCCATCATCCTCATGAAGGTTGTGGGAGCATTCGTCAACCCGAAAGGCATGACCGCCATTCGAAAGGCCTTCCTGGCTTTGAAGGTAGTATTTCACATCGGAGGGTTAAATCTAAGACACAGATACCTCGACTTCAAGTCAATCTTGCTGAAATATTTTTCACCTTTGAGTTGGTCCAGAAGGTCATCAATCCGTGGGATCGGTACCCATTACGAATAAGACATTGTTCCGCCGCCCGACAGTTACTGCCGTAGTCTCCATGTCCCATCCATATTCTCGTACCAACACACCCAAATTCCCACAACGGCAATGAAATTGGCTCTGGATGTGGCCTGAGGCAGCAGCTCCCGAATCCGCCTTGATTTCATCGTTCTCCGGTAATCGCAGCGCCGATATATTGGTCCATTGGGTAGCTAAGACCGGGGGTCGCATCAACTGTGTGCTTGACCCCGAGCGTTGCGCAGGAACCCCCGTGAGTGAGGTGAAGATGTCCCCATACTCCTCCACAACCTTATCCATTTGTTGTTGTCATGTAGAGGAGCCCCGTTCGGAGGTCATGGCCACAGCCTTCTTCTTGGCTCGGGGGGCGATCACTCAGAAAACGAATTTCCGGGTTTGGGAAATGAGCTATCGCATTTTTTGCAAGTAACCAAAGAGATAGCGTGAAAAGAGGTGCTACCTCCGGTATCTGCATAAACTTATTTCCAAAGTAACAATAACAAACACAGGTCGAGACTCATACGCATGACGCTTCCACAAGTATGGTTTTCCTAATAATACATTAGAAACATCAATAGGATCAACGTCACATAATACCTCATCCATGAAGGGCTTGATGCTATAGGGAAGGCGACACCGCCGGGCCGACGTGGAGATCTCGTCCCTAGTGAAGCCACCGATGGTGTATGGATGTGGGTGAGCTTGGCACCGGCAAGCCCAAATGCCTATGGCGTTCGCTGAAATGAGGTTCTTTTGGCTCCAATTGTTGACAATGGACCGTATCGGGAGCCCTTTACCCACATCTAGGAGTGGAAGAGACGTTCCTCCTCCTGATCTTCCGGTTCCTCCTTCTAGATCTTCGTAGTGGCACAAAGGGCATTGGGATCCGCATCAATAATCTTTTTCCTTTTTCATTCCCCTTGTCGTTCCTCGATTCAAAGTTGGAGCATGCATCTGACTCGTGTGTCCGCATCTCACCACCGACCGCTGGGTTCCTCGACACTCACTTGTGTTGTGAGAGTGGGAGCCTTCATGGAACCTCACACCACTTTCCCGTGTCCTTCTTTGGCTTTGCGGTTTTGTTCTTTCGCTCGTGGCTTCGATGTTGTCTTGAGTTGCCATGCCTCGGCTCGTCCTTTGTTCGTGGTTTGGGAGCACCTTTCCCTTTCTTTTGATTCGCATCCAAAGTCTCGCTTCTTTGTTTGAATTTCGCTCAATCTTCGGCATCATACCAAAGATGTCGTACCAAGCGAGGAGATGTCGAGGAACTCCATTTCCTCCCCGAATGTATCTCTGTACAATCGTGATACTTTACACCCGTATGTTTCTCTCGAATCTTTGATACCCAACTTGGTGTGTGGTATGCAATGTATTCGCTACCCTCATGCACATCTTCGATCCCTTTGTTGTCGTAGCGTGGTCCATTGTATGTACTTGTCCTCATAGCTCCCAACGGGATAGTATTGTTCCTTGATGGTGTCGGCAGTAAATACCCTGGGCGGGTACACCGAGAACGTAGAGGGTTCGTCTCGTCCTTTCTCACAAAGGTTTCCCACCGCCCGACATGGGGAAGCCGAGGAGTGCAAACCAATCTTCTCCCCCGTTTTAAAAATTCATGAATCGAGAAATATCCTTCTAATAGATTCAACACTCTATCTACGACATCCGCATCTATTTGACCCTTCAAATATGGGATTGTGTACCTACCAGACCTTAAAAGGAGTCGCACCTCCGCAGTGGTCGTTGGATGCAGATGCACCGCTTGCTGGGTGGTTGTTGAAGGATCCGGGCAAAGTTATCCATCATCGCGTTCTTTTGTTTTTCAAGGGCCTCTCAAGTTAACATTTTGATGTGATCTCCTCGCTCCCTCATCTTTCTTTTTGTCCCCCATGGCATCCGTCGTGTTTGCAAGGCTGATCTGCAAAGTTTCCACCGCATCGAGCCCTAACCCTTATACCCCGACCTCGTTGGGGACATGCAAAGAAGGATCGAGAAAGAAGACCCCTTTGATACCACCGATCTAGATTTATGCAAGAATGCAATAGAATAAAAGCATATAACCAAGGGGGTCAACAGAGATGCAGGCTGAAATAACACTTCATTTCATTAATATCAAAGAACTCGAAATAATGGAAATAAAACTAATAGGGCACGGTAGCTATCTCTCGAGAAGAGATGTGGCGGCTGTGCCTCTCGAACCGAGTTGCCAATGAGGCTCGAGGGCCTATTTATTATTTAGAAACAATGGGAAATCCTAAAACAGCAAAAACCCCAACCCTAGGAGATGGCGCTGTAACCATGGGCCCCATTTGGGTAAATTGGTGTTTCAACTTCCTGTGGGCGTAACTTTGGTATACGATTCGTTTGACGTGTACCATACCTCGTTAGAAATATCTATCCAAGGACTACACCCCCGAACGAGCAACATCGATCCATGTGGACTCCATGCTGCTCTCTCGTTTTCCCAAAAAACATCGTTTAGGCCTCAAAACGGCCCGAAAGTTCAGACTCGAAAAACTCGCTATAAAATAGTAAGTTGTGCCTAAAATTTAAAAATCAGCAGAGCAATGGTGGGGCCCCAAGTGGAATAGGAAGGTGACCACCAATATCCACCTGTATCCACCGTCTGCTACGTATCGCCAATCTTGATGCATGGAAAAGAAATTGGAAAAGGCGAGGTGAGGATCCTATCGAGGGAGTACAAGACCACATTTTCCAAGCTCCATGGGAAATCCACACCATATGCTATGTGTAAGGCTTTACGAATCTACTCCAAAGCAGTTGTTAACCATAGGAATTGGTGCTCAAATATAAACTCGAAAGATCAAGATGGAAAGGGCGACACCATTCCAAAGTATCTCGTCAAAGTTTTTCCAATGCTCAGATGAACTGAGAGTGTGGGAATAACTATTGCCGATGATGACGGTGAGCTTGGATCTCTTGGGACTTCCAAGAGTTGTCATTGTGAAGACTCGCTCAACGAACAAGAAAATTATTAATTGGGAATGACTATGGTCGATCTAATGCAGAAGAGCAGGAACACCGAAGATGGCTCGCATCAAAGCAAGATGATGAAGAGGATTGTGCTTTGGCCGCCAAGGTGAAGAAGGGGAAGGGGAAGAAAATTCCATTCTAAATATGACTCCAAAGGCAAGAAGCTAGATATGTCCAAGGTGAAGTGTTTTCACCGACATGAACATCGGCATCTTGCTACTAACTATCCGTAAAAGAAGAAGAACAAAAAGGCGTCGGAGTCGTAGCGGTGAGGCCCTTACCTTGAAATTTGAGCTTTACCTCTCCTTTATTGCATGCATGGTGTCAAGTTCACTGGGATTGATGTGGTATTCGATACAGGCTCTTTCACATGGCGGGAGATATGGTAACTTTTCTAAGGACTTGAGCAGAAATATCTCCAAATGCACATAGAGATGGGTGATGACGGATGGCACAATTTACCGGGATTGCAACATTACTCAAAGGGATTCGTGTAAACCATTTCGGCCAAAATACAATATGCATGTTCCAGGTATGAAGACAAATTTGGTCTCTACGTAATGTTATGACGAGGCTATGACGTTGTTTTTAGTGATGGAAAGCTTTCATGAGACATCAAACAACGGGGTCAAGCCAAGAGAATAGGGACTCGAGTTAAGAATATCACAAGTTGGAGGTAGATGGGATGCGCCGCCATGATGGGCAAGAATGAAAAAGTGGTGAGCCGTGATGTAGGAAAATGCTACAATATACAATTGGGCCATCTTCATCATGGAGCCTTGAAATTCATGCAACAAATATCTACCTGACTTCCAATGGGAACACTTGCTCGCTTATATTAGTGAAATGGTTGTACCATGGGGAAGCACAAATTCCACTTTTCAAGAGAAGGAGAAATGTGCTTCTGGGATCCTTGAGAGAATTCACACAGACACATGTGGGGACCATTTCGGTTGCTTCAACAATAAACATAAGTACTATGTAATATTTGTTGATTAATTTTCTTGTAAATATTGGATCTTTTCATGCAAAATATGGATCAAACATTCTCAAAGTTTTGTGAGTTTTAGGCATTGGTGGAGAAAGAGTTGGGGAAGTAGGTGAAGGCTCTTAGGAGGGATAATGGTGGAGAATACATCTTTAATGAATTCAATAACTTCGCAACAAATAAGGAATTCAAGAGAACTCGTAGTGCCTCATAACCCACAAGAAAATGGGGTCACGCAGAGGAAGAATAGAATGATCATGGCTGCAAAGGATGAGCAATGTTGCTTGATCATATACCAAAGAATTTGTGGGCTTTAAGCATGCAACACCGTGTTTTATATGTGCAAAATCGTTGTCTCATAGAGTATTTGGCATGAGTACACTCGAAGAAGAATTCACCGGTAAGAAACCGATGTTTTACACTTTAAGATTTTTGCCCATTTGTTTATGTGCATGTGACCAAGGACGCCGTAATAGTTGGAGCCAACTACCGAATATGGGAATTTTGTGGGTAGAAAAAACACCCCATAATTATCATGTGTATTTTCCAAACAAGAGAATGACTGTATGGACGGGATATAAAATTCGATGGAGGGAAAGCTACAAAAGTGTTGTTGCTTGAGAGGGAGCTAGACTTGCATGCGAAGGAGGAATCATACCCAAAGATGAGTCTCAAGATGTGGATCATCCACATATGAGTAGGTCTATGGAGTGGGGAGTTCAATTGATGCGTATCCATCCATCGAAATGGCAGTATGGCGTACCACGGATGTTGATAGGCCGAGAGTTAATGCTGCACAAAATGTAGGAGCCCCTAAGACAAAGATATTATCCCAACCGACGATCGGATTCATGGCTCTCATGAGCAAATTTATCGTGACTAAACCATATTCTTCGTAGCTAAAGGTGATACCACATGGGTAGATTCAATGGTGGAGGAGTATGACTTCATTGTCAAACAAAGGCTTGGGAAATTGTTCCAAGGTCAAATTGATAAATCAAAGGGTAGGTTCGAGATGGATCTACAAGGTAAAGCAAGCGGGTTGATGGGGAGGTGGAGAACACAAGGCCATATTTGTGTGTCTGTGCTTCTCGCGCATCGAGGGGGATAGATTATGAAGAGACCTTGCACATGCTGTAAGGTATTCTTCCATAAGATCCATCCTTTCTCTCTCGCTAAATGGGCTAGCACATTCATATGGATGTGAAAACTAAGTTTCTAAATGGGATCATCGAGGAAGAGGTGTACATAGAGCAGCCTAAAGGTCAAGATCTTCAATGCTGAGTCGCATGTGTGCCAACTCAAACAGCGTTGTATGGGTCACAAGCACTCCGTGCTTGGTACACTCGCATAGACAATTATTTCATCGGATTGGGCTTCACCAAAAGTGAAGTAGATGCAAACCTATACCAAATTGTGGTGGAGGGTAAGCTTTTAATCATTGTTCTTTATTTTGATGATTTAATATTGACTCGGTGATGCTTATAGTCGATACACTCGTGCAAGTATGATCTTGAAAGGGAGTTCTAAATGAAGGATATGTGCCTCTTCATTAATTCCTTGACTGTAAATATCATAGCCGAGATGGTGAACTTTTTGTGCTTCAAGGCAAGTATGCAAGGAAGATACCGGGTAAGTTTCACATGGAGGGTCTTAAGCCTACCAAGCTCTTTGGAAGGTGATTAAGCATGTCCCGAGATACTCCGAGGGGCACATCGCAGTATGGTTTATGGTATATTTACCTGGAGTGAGTGAAGTTGCATGGCTTCACGGATGCATTGGGAGGGCGATCTACCTGATAGAAAGAGCACATCAGAGGGATCTTTAGTATCGAGTCTATAGTTTTTTCTTGGTATAGTAGGAAGCATGTGTCCGTGGCACTCGCCCAGCAGTATGCATTACATGGCGTTGATTCAAGCCGCATGTGAGGCTATATGGATGAAAAAAATCTTGGTTGGTTTGTTTGGTTCTCATATGGATCCGACACAATGCTGATTCATTGTGATAATCGCAGTTGCATTAAACTCTCTATTAATCCCGTGTTTCATGATAGATCTAAGCATATAGATATCCACTATCATAATCTCGGAGATTGTGTGTAGAGGAGAATCATGTTGCTTCCGCACATTACCACCAAGATCGGGATGCAAATATTCTCAAGGAAGGCACTCACCAGAGCAAATTAAAAATACCATAGAGACAGGACCTGGGTGAAGGATAATCCATTTCTTGTTGAGAGGGCGGTTGAGATCTGACCCGGGAAGATCCGTGTGAAAATTAAGCCACCTACACTAGGATGGAGCCTTAGGCTATTTTTAGGTGTATGTCTATTTATAGATGCATGTCCACTATTATTATCCCTTAACATTAGTTGGACAATAAACTATATTCTATTCTCAATGAGCATTTGGAAATAGTTAACCGAAGTGGAAAATCAATTAGCTAAAGGAATTTCGAGTGAAGTGGTTGGTTGGTGGGATAGGTAGGTTAACTTAGCTGTAACCGAGTTATTCGAAGTTGTAACAGGTTAGAAGTGCAAACTTGTGCAAGTTAAAGTAGTTTAACTCAGCTAAGTGAGTTAAACTCGTTGTGCTAGTTGTAATCGAAGATACAATAGCTGAGATCAAGTGAATTAATTATTAATTAATTCACAATCGTTGGTCTCACATGCAAATCAAGACTTACTATTATTAATTTCATGCATGTCGTATCCAATGGAGACCCAATTGAGTTCTAAGTGGGAAGTAAACTATCGATTGTGATGTTATCCATTGCACACATGAAATCACACAAGCATTGGATGTGCCCATGAGGATTTCACAAGAAAGGCGTACAAGATTCATTCATTCAAGTATTGCTATCAGCAGAGATTTCACAAAGGAGTGTGTTGTCCGGAGACAACAATGGGTCGAGGAACTTGACAATTTTTGTATGACAAAGGTGAGACAATTAGCTAATGTACTTAGGGCTCTTGGACCGGAGCTTTGTATGTAATTGTTTCATGATCCATGATATCATATAAAAATAGAAGATAGTGGGGTTTTTAGTTATAAACTTTCTCCGGTAAAATTATCTGTGTTGTGTGTGATTGATCTTTCTTCATGATATTGTAATTGGTGATTTTGTTTTTAATTCCGAAAATATTTGTAGAAGCGATTATGTATTTAATAGTAGCACATTATTAACATCGTGGGAATTCAGATGTAGATATTTATTTTTTATAATTTCTACAATCCTACTTATTTGAACAAGAAAAGTCATTCTCTTAGTATAAGAGAATTTCCAATGCATCCATTTGCGTAACACGATCATAAGTAGACTCACATCTCGAGTTTGAAAAATATACCTTAATGAATACTGACATGAAATGTTAGTCGATCATAAATATTTGTTATTAAGGAATGTGGAAAAATGGAGTGGTGTTGTAGCCTAATGACAAGTTGAAACCAAGTTTGAATGTGATCTTTAAGTCTTTGGTTCTCGTCAACTCGTCATACTAGAAAATTCTTCTTGTAGAATTTGTTCAAAATTGTGAATGCACAAGGGATCTTATGATATACATGCTATAAATTCTTCAATTTTTGGCTATAATGTTTGATCTTCATCGCATGTGATCCATGACTCATTGGTCTCCTTCCAAAGACAACTAAAATAAGCTTTTAGGTTCTCTTTCGTGGATCCTCTTTATGAATGTTTTGTTCATATTCTATCTTCCGAAATGAAGATTAATTCCTAGTGGTCATTCTAAATTGGGGACAATGATTTAAGAATATCCTTGTGGTGGCATACCCACCTTCTCTAAACGAATTCTTTAACATCATGTTTTCTAGATCTTGTTTTTCAAATGGGCTAGTAGTTAGTGGGGTTTGTTTTGGGTATCTACTTTCCTAATTTATATGTCTAATCATAAACCTTCTAACTAGCTTTGTCTAAATATACTTCCCTCGTTAACGGCACCAAAAATGTCACTAATTTCTATTGGGATAAATTAGAGCATTTATTTTAATATCAATCGGGGTCGTAGTCTTAGAAGCAAACCAAAGAATATGGATCTTAGATGTAGCTAGTTCTATCCTATTTGCATGAAATAAACCTAGAATATCCTTAACAATGCTCAATTATTGTAGCATGTGAATCTACTCTATGAAAGCATATGAAAAAGTTAACAATGATCCTAGTTGTCCTTCCTTATCGTCTTCTATTCATTCAACAAACCATTTTCACTTATCTAGATTACCACAAAAGCATAGAAATAAAGAATATAAATGTAATCTAAGAAAGCATGTGAAAAAGTGAAACAATGATATCAATTAAATCCTAGTTAACAAAGAAGAGACTCTAACTTAGAACCTCATTTGTCTTGCTTTATTTGAAACACTCGTTATCGATGAAATAGGTAACCTGTACGTACCTTCTTTTTTGACGAGGGCAGAAAACACCCGATTTTGAAAAGTGGTAATGTAGATCAAAAAAAAATTAAGCATGTTTTCGCACTTTAATTTTTTTTTTTTAATTTCCATGATGTTTTTTATGTCGATTTTGAATAGTGGTGGCATATCATTAACAATTTTTTTTTAGAGGATTGATTTTGACACTATACATTTTCTAATGTTTTCTTCTCGTGAGATGTTTATTTTTAAGTGCATTTATGTACTTGTGTTTTAAAAAGAAAAAAAATAAAATAATTTTTTTTTAAATAAAAATTTGTAATGATATCTTCACTTTTTCACATAAATAAAAAATGAAAAAGGGTCAATATTATAAAGTTTATATTTTCTACAAGTTTATGTATTTCTAATTAATTTTTCAATGCACATCAAACAATTGTCGCTAAAAAACCAATATTTTGAACGATATGACAAAAAAATACAAATTTTCAATACAAATAGAATGCAAAATACACTTTTAGAAAAATTTTCTTTAAAAACATGTTAAATAAACTAATTTTTGGGAAAATCTTTAACAAAAAACTTACAAAAATAGTATTTTTATTGAAATTTTATGTCAAAAAATAATAGTAAGCACATGTTTTTGCAAAAAATAATGATTCTTCTCATAAAATATCAAAGTTTAAACATTACAAGTAAAATTGATTAATAGATCTCAAAAATGAGCTTTTTGCAAGCATAACTTAGAGATCCTTAACAATATCAACTAATACATGTTCAACATCATCTAGAACATCATTGATGGCTTCTTCCACAACATTTTCTACTTCATTTTGGTCATTTTCATATTCTAATGATCTTTCATGTTTGCAAATCTTCCAAAGTGTCCCTTTACAATAATTCCATTTAATGGTGGTTGAGATTCCTTTGATTTTTTTGCCACACGTGATTCATTAAAATCCCCTTTCCTCAAACCAATCTCTTTCTTCACATCCGGAAGGAATTCAAGAGTGTTAATTTCTTTGCTAACAAATTTTCATCAAGACCGGGTCTTTCTCAATGGCAATGCAATTTCTTCCTTTTGCAAAACATGCTAGTGTTGTACCTAATCATCAAGTAAAAAGAAATAAGTAAGAAAATTAGTATAAAGACATAAAAAGTAAAAAATAAAATATTTAAATTTAAATTTGTACAATAAAAAAACTTACCCGAACCTAAAAATAGATCCAAACCCAATCTTCGTCATCGAAAGGTGTCACCTCGTCGTTCCGCCCCCCGATTGGTGGATGGAAATTTCCAGGACCGCCTGCCACCGTGGGGTCGGAGGCAGTCAAGGCCCTCGACGATGCCACCTAGTCGGCCTCCGCCCAACCGGGGACGATTCTCGTGGCCTCTTCGTGTGCCCGCTGGGGGTGACTCGAATCTCTCCTCTGCCCACCGGATCGATTCTCGGGACCGCCCTCTCGTCGAGCCGGCGTGATTCTCACAATCACCCTCTCGCGCACCGGGCCTGGAGTAGGAAGCGGCGACGCTGCCGAGGGCTGTCCAACCCGCCCCTCGGCCCCCGGGCCGGTGGGAGCGCGCACCGCGCCCCTCGATGGCACCACCCGGCTAGCCTCTAGCCCTCGGCTAGGTAGAGGGAGATTCCGACAGAATCTCCCTTGGCCGGGCGAGGTTGATTTCGAGAATCACCCCCGACCGGGCGAGGGCGATTCCAAGAATCCGTCCCCCGGTTTTATTTTTTTAAAACATATTTTTTTAATTTTTTTTTTTATTGTTATTTTATATTTTTTTAAAATTTTAATCGAATACATTTTTTTTATATTAAACAATACATTTTTTTTATTAAAATAGTTTTTGTTTAAAAAAAATAAATTTTTTAAATAGTTTGTGTTTGGAAAATACACACACACACACACACACACAATTTGGCGCCCGTCGGGGGCCTGGGGTCGAAGGCACGTCGCGCCTCTCGACGGCCGCCCAACCGGCCTCTAGCCTCAAATGACAGTTTTTTTTTCTTATATTAAACAATACATTTTTTATTATAATAGTTTTTGTTTAAAATTAAAATTTTTTAAACAGCTAAAGCTTGAAAATAAAATAAAAATAAAAATAATTGCGCCCGCTCAGGCCGGAGGCATAGCAACCTCGACGGTGCTGCCACACCCGACCGACCTCTAGCCCCCCCGCCACGGGGGTGATTCTCGAAATGGCCTCCGCCCAGCAAGGGGTGATTCTCGAATTGCACTCCGTCGAGCTTCTGGTGATTCTCGTAATCACCCCCCCGACCCGCCATAGGGGTGATTCTCGCAACTGGTCCCTCTCGCCTGGCCGAGAGGGGTGATTCTCTAATCGCTTCCCTTCGCCCGCTCGTGACGTACCCCGATCGCCCCTCTCCGCCCAACCGGGGGTGATTCTCGTAATTTCCCCTCCACCCAGCCTGGGGTGATTCTCGCACCCTCCGCCCACTCCGTGCTACCCGCCCGCCCACTGCCCCCCCCGAATGGGCGGGGCAGCGCATTCCGAAAATCCACCCCCGCTGGTGGAGGGCGATTCCGATAATCACCATCGGCCGGGTGAGGGGAGATTCCGTGAATCACCCCCTACCGGGCAAAGGGAAATTCTAAGAATCAATCCCAGTCGTGGCCAAGGTGACCCCCCGAGAATCACCCTATGTGCGCAGGGCGATTCCGAGAATCACCTCACCGCGTAGGTGACCCGAGAATCACCCCTCCGCCCAGCCGGGGTGACTCTCGAAATCGCCCTCCGCCCATCCCGGGGCTGCAGGCCCAACGGCAGGCGTCATCGAGGGTCGCCTGCACTTCGCTCTAGCCCCCGACAAAGCGGCAAATTAATTTCATTTTTTTATTTTATTTTTTAAACACAAACTATTTAAAAAAATTTAATTTTTTTTTAAACAAAAAAATGCGATAATAAAAGAAATGTATTATTTAAAATAATAATAAAAAACACTATTCATTTAAAATTTTAAAATATAAAAAAACAATAAAAACAAATTATAAATTATAAATAAAAAATAAAATATTTTTTTTATTTTAATTTTTTTAAAATTAAAACAATTATTATTTTAAAAAAATAAAATAAATAAACATGTTTTAAAATATAAACAAACATGAAGATTTTAATTTTAAATTTTTATTTTCTTAAAACTAAAACAATTATAATTTAAAATATATAAAAACAATTAAAAAAATTAAAAGTATGTTTTTATATATAAACAAACAA
Organism: Pinus albicaulis; assembly: GCA_034641835.2. Taxonomy (NCBI): domain Eukaryota; kingdom Viridiplantae; phylum Streptophyta; class Pinopsida; order Pinales; family Pinaceae; genus Pinus; species Pinus albicaulis. The sequence goes on from JAXQQM020060751.1 coordinate 153,280, forward strand.
ATATATAAATAATAATTTTTTCATTTACTTGTTCATTTTAAAAAATTGCTTTAAGTCATATAATTTCTCCATAATTTCATGAAGCTCAAGTATCTTGAAAACTTAAGATTTTAAAAACTTGAGATTTACAACTTGTCATTAAGGTTTTTATGTGCTACAGCAAAATTTTATCTTTAATGTTATGGTTGAAAATAATTATACCTTTTAGGGTTGTTTAGAGTCAAGATATTTTAAGTTTAACAACATGGATAAAAATTGTTCGAAATGATAAGCCCTTCGTACATGATTTGTTTATATTTAACATCATCTATCAAAAAATTTAGAATTTTACGATGTTTCAATGTCCTAATATGTTGTCTTTAATTCCATTGTATTACAATGTGTCAAAAGTGTGAAACAATGTTTTTTTTATTATTCCGCATCAACTTGTTTTGTTTTGAGGGTGTTTTTTCAATCATTTTTTCAAGAAACAATTTCATTTTGCATAATTTTATAAAAAGGTGAAATTTGACCTTGAGAAAAAAACAAATGCATTTTGGAATACACACTTTTTGTTTTGGGCGTTTTTTCATGTTTTTTTTAGTCTTTTGGGCTGGAGTTCATGTTTTGGAGGTAACAGTTCCGTTCTTACCGCAACATTTCTTAATGAATCTAATCATTCAAGTGAAACCATTTTCACTATCTAAATGGCCATGGCATGCAAGTGAGTTTATACAATAAATATTCACAATTAAAATAAGAAATACAATCTTAACCCAAAAAATGAAAAAAAAAATGCTAACATATATTTACAACAATGCACAAATGTAAATAGAATGCTTCCTTGATCCATTTGGAGTGAGCTCAATTCTCCTAAGAGCAAAGTAACAAACTATTCCATAAATTTATACATTACATTAAAGCTAAATTTACACCCAAAACCATGTAACGGAAATTTATGTAAAAGAACATTTACTCTATTTCATAATAAGTTGATACATGCTCCAATAGTCTACCCTTTGGAATGGAGGAGGCGCTCCTATTTATACACAAACTTGAGATAGCTAAAAGGTTTGAGATCCACAAATCTCTCCTAGCTCCACAAATATCTCATGTGCTTACAACCATGTACTAACACTTAGAAATTAACATCTCTACAAATCCTCCCACAAATCTCTAATATATTTGATAAGAAACCTTATTGAAACTTCCATGATTCTTCTCCATGAAGCATGCCTAAAGGAATCTCCCAAATCTTCATCAAACCTAGAAATTCGAATTTGAGGCTCGGTGGTCAAATATCACTTTTTTGAAGTCTTCAATTATTCCTACAAACATCACAAACTCATCCCACTTTCATATATATGTGTGAACACATGTTATTTTTCAATATTTAATCATAAATTCACTCAAAAACACTAAAACAAATGCATTGGGAAATTGTAAGTTCAAACCTAATGTAATCATGAAATTAGGTTTATGGGAAAGAGAAATATGGTTTAAAAGTGAATTGAGCTTGATTCAATGAAAATTTACAAAAATATGGTATTTGGGTGACCCAACATTGACCACCAAGAACAAGTATTCGTTGTTGAGGATTGATCAATTGTTCGATGGGGGCCATGAAGGGAGTATCATTGTTCGAAGATTGACTCGAGATCAGATACCATCAAAGTAATTTAAATAAGTCGACATCTACAAGATCGATTTGAGGACCATGTGTGAATTATGAGTTTGGTTTGACTACTCCCAAACTAATTTTATGTGCTTGATGAATAAGGTGTTTCCCCATCCTTATCTAGAAAAATTGTTATCGTATTCATTTATGATATATAGATATATTCTAAGAATAAGGAAGAACATGTCGAACACTTAGCAACAATGTTGAGATTTCTAAGTGAGCATCAGTTAATATTCCAACCTTAACAAATGAATTTCTTGCATACAAAGGTACATTACTTGGGGCATATTTTCTCATGGAAGGGCATAGCAAGACATCTAGAAAATATAAAGGTTGTCTCGCAGTGGGAATCTCCTTAGGAATGTGGATGAGGTAAGGCCATTTACGGGTAGTTGTCATTATGTAGAATTCTACTGCACCTTTCATATTTCCTATCCTATTACATCATTGTAAAGAGGAAAGGTAAGAAATTTGAGTGCACATAGGAATGTGCAAACAGTTTTGAGCAATGGAAGGATTTGTCACAAATGCTCTAGTTTTAATGATTTCATATCGAGACAAAGAGTTTGTGGTGGTGTACAAATGATTTTAAAAGAGAGGACTTGGTGGTGTCCCCATGAAAGAGGGACAAGTGGTATGTTACGAATCAAGGAAATATAACGAGAATGGGAAGAACTATGTTACACATGATCTTTAGTTGGAAGAAATCATCCATGCATTGAATATGTGGAGTCACTCTATTCTTGGTAGGGGGTTTGTATTGATGAACGACCATAGTGGATTGAGATTCTTATTTGACCAGCCAAATTTGAATGCCATGAAAGCTAGATAGTAGGACAACATCGCTGAGCTTAACGTCTATATCAGTAAGGCCGTAAGGGAAAGGAAAATGGTGGTTGCGTATGCTATTAGAAGGTGGTTAAATGTAAATCATATAGCACTTCTTATGGGACATATCTACATGATAAAATATTACAAGAAGGATAACAGGATGACAAGTATAGGGAGATTAGGCACAAGTTACAATAGGGTACAAGTGAATAGGATGTGGACTATCATCTCACAAAGAATGGTTTAGCCGATTTTAGGGACATGATCTATGTCAAATAAGGAGTGAGCTCAAGAATATTATCTTGAGATAATTTCATGCTAAATCATATTTAGGTCAGTAACAGATATCATAAAACATTGACATCGTTGAACAAGCTCTACTATTAGTTGAATATGAAGAAGGAAGTGGCAAATTTTGTGGCTAGATGTTTGGATTGTCAACAGTAAAGGTAGAGAGTGTAAGCATCCGTGTGGTTTACTACATCCGATTTGGATTCCAAAGTGGAAATGGGGAGGTACTTATATGGATTTAAATTATAGTATTTTGAGTGACATTCAGATGCTCATATTCCATCATGTTTGTGGTGGATTGTGTTGAAAAAGGTAGTGCACTTAATTTTGGTGAAGTCTACTTTGTCCACAATGACATGGTGCAAGTATTTATCGTATATGTAGTGGATGTTGCAAGGTGTACCGAAGAATATTGAAATGCGAATTCTAGAAGATAAGTTCACTTCTATGTTTTGAACAATTATTTGCAGTGTTTGGGTATACAAATTGGCCTTCAACACAACTTATCATTCTATAGATAGATGGATAGACAAAGAGAGTCAACAAGATTTTGGAGGACATGTTGAGGATGTATGTGATGCATCAAAAAAAAAGTGGGAAAAGTATCTACCTATGGTTGGAGCTTTACAACAATGGGTATCAGAAACTTCGAGGATGACTCTATTTGAGGTAATATATGGGCATATTTGTAATACTCCTACTGCCTAGATTGATATAGTTAATAGGGTATTGATTTAACTTAAAATGCTTCGTAGAGATGGAACAAGAAGTGCAGGTCATCAAGAAGAATTTAAAGGCAACACGTGATAGACAAAAGAGTTAATGAGATTAGCATAGTGCATCTAAGGAGTTTCGTGTTGGGGAACATGTGTGCATTTCACATCAAGAAAAAATAAGAGCTCCTTGAGGATTGGGTCATGTGTGAAGCTACAACCCTTGACATTGTGGTCCTTTCAAGATTCTTAAGAGGATTGGAATGGTGGGATACATACTGCACTACCTCCAAAGTGAAATTACATGATTGTTTCCATGTTTCATTGCTTAAAGATATGTAACAGATATCGACTCATGTTATTTATTAGTTTGTATTTCGTGCGGAACTAGAAGGAGAGAATTCCAAATGAAACCTCAATGTGTTTTGCAAAAAAATATTCTCATGCTCCAAAATTGAGAAATCGAGTAGTTTAAAGTGCAATGGAAGCACTTTCATGATGAACCTACATGGGAGATGGATGATAAGTTGTGGGCTATGTATTCTTCCTTGTTTGCTCATTGAGGTAAAAGTATTTTGCGATATGTTTCGATGTTGTCTTTGGTCACATCTATGTATATGTATATGCATGTGAAGAACAAAACAAGTTGTGTTATAAATATCCAATAAGATATATGGGTGTCATGTTGTTTTTTTTTTTTTTACAAAGTCGGTTGCTGGATTAATATTCGAAAAAAAAGGAGGCGAAGCTCCAGAATTACAAGTAGGTATTGGCCAGAGGGGAGCCAAGAGTCGATGTGGTTGACATCAATTTATTTTTTGCATCTGGCTAGATTTACATTGAAAAAGATAGATGTGGTATAAATTCTAACAAAGTGGAATAATAAAAAGCGCACTTTGCATTTCATAGTTTGAAATTTAAATGATGGTGAGAATGCCGCCTATAGATCTTCACCCGTTTCATAAGATTGCAATGTGCCCTGCGAAACCGATTACCGTGACAGGGAGCAGGTAAGTCGGAGAGGGGCGTTGAAGTCAGGGGTGCAGTAAAAACAAAGTCAGAAGGATTGAGAGACGCATAGACATGGAGCTTTGAACAGGGATCGGTGAAGTAGAGGGAGACAGTAATCAATGGTTGAGTGAGTGCGCTCAAAGGGATAAGGGAAAACTCATAAACATGAGGGAGCACAGAGATTAAAGGTCCATTACAGAAAAAGAGGAATCTTGAGAGTGTAGAGAATATATCTGTGGGCATCGTACTCAAGAGGCTTTGTGACATTGCAGGGGATATGAGATTGGGTTTTCGGAATCCAGAGGCAGAGTTTTGCTGTGGGAAGGGAATACAGAGTAGAAGATGTCTGTTCATGGCAAGAAGGAGAGCTGGTCTACACCGTTACACCTAAGATTTCCAACAACATGTGAACAAGCTCTATTGGCCCTTTTATCAGCTTCTTTGTTGAGGGTTCGAAGTACATGATAATAGAGATTTCCTTTCATCTGCTGATCAACGGCTTGGCAGCGCTCTATGATTTGCTGAAGAGACAGATTTGAAGCTTTTCTGTTGCTTACCATCAGATTAATAACAATAGATGAGTCTCCTATGATAACTGCTGTGTAGATGCCGAGTTTTTGAAGCTGAAGCAGGCCTTGGTAGAGAGCTAAGGCTTCTGCTCTGTTATTAGATAAAGTGCCCAGACCCCATTCATAATCCATTAGAACGTCCCTGTTGCCATTGCAGATGAGTCCTCCAGCCCCAGCCATTCCTGGGTTGGACTTGGAGGCACCATCAAAGAAGAGATAATGCATATTACAATTTCCTAGCCATCGAGCAAATTCCTCGTCTTTCATCCTGAGTTTCCAGCTATACCTGGAGTTGTGTCTGCTGCTGGGATTGCTTTCATTTTGAGCTATATTGTTTCTATCTAGAAGATACCCTATGTAGTTCCTTTCTTCTACATGGAGGTCCAGCGCTTTCAAATGTCCTTGACATTTCGTGGATAGGGCTTCCAAGTTGAGATTCTAGGCTTTGTTGTAGAGCTTTCTGACGCTAGTTTCTTGTCCTTTGAAGATCATGCGGTTTCTTGCCAACCAGATGTTCCATAGAAGTGTACAGGGCAGAGCATTCCACACCCTTCGAGCAATGTTGTTCTTGTTTTTCCTCCAAGGATAGCTTTTTTTCCATATGTGCAATGCTTCAGTAATGCTTGTGCTAGGCTCCCAAGGGAGATCATGGCTACGAAATGCTTCCTTCCATCAAGCAATAGCAAAAGGGCATCCTACGAAAAGATGCTGGCTTGTCTCTTCATCAGATTGACAATTTGGATAGCGGGAGGGCCCTATTATTCCTCGCTTTCTAAGGTTCTCAGAGGTGAGAACTTTCCCTCCGAGAAGGATCCAAAGAAAAAAATTTATTTTTGGAAGAGATTCTGCCTTCCAAACCATTCTCCACTGCGCCTAGAAGGTCATGGGGAATACATTGTTACAGATCTGATGGTAAGCAGCCTTTATGGTGTAATTAGTTCCTGAAGGGTCCCAACGAAAGTCATCAGCAGCGAGGCGATTGGTAGGAGCTATACCATGAAGATGGGCTTGCAGATTGTTGAGGCTAGTTTCTATGTCTGCAGGAATGCAGGGGAAGGTCCAGCCTTTCTAGAAATGAGTGTGGGCATCCCAATGAGAGATCTGGTCCAGATTTTGTATTCCTGTGCTGTGAAAAAAATTTAGAATCTGTTGTGTTCCAGGTCTTTGATTTATGGGCTGCTGCCCCATTATTTTATCCTCCCCAATCCTGATGTGGCTGCCACCTTTGGGCACTTTGGAGGTATTTTGTTCAAGGAAAGGAATGGATTTTTTACACATCCTCCAGATTTTAGAGGATGTTCTGTTAGGGACTTCAAGATCCAAAAGCTGATGCCTTGGGAAGCTGAGGTATTTTTTTTCTAGGAATGTCTTCCACCAGGCGTTCTTACCAGTAATGAGTCTCCAAACAAGTTTGCCAGCAAAGGCAAGGTTTAGAAGTTTAGGTGATTTGATTCCTAGCCCTCCTTTCTCATGTCGTTGAATGACCTGCTTCCAGCTCACCAAGTTATATTTTTTTGTTTCAGTTCTCCCTCCTTGCCAAAGAAATTGTCGAAGGAGAGCATCCATTTTATTGTGAAAATTGGCAGGGGCTTGCAAGAGCGTAAAACAATACAAGGGCAGAGAAGAAAGTCCTGCTTTAAGAAGGATGAGGCGCCCGGCTGGATTAAGCCAGGAGGTGCCCCATTGCTGTATCTTCCTTTTCATATTGTCAATAATAACATCCCAGGCAGAAGCTCTCAGGTTGCCAGCACTCACTGGCATGCCCAGATAAGTAAAGTGTTCCCAATCTAGCTTGCAAGGAACTCCAAAAATGTTAGCAATTCTATGACTAATTTGTGCCGAGGCGTTCCATCCATAGATACAGCTCTTGTGATAATTTATCAATCCTCCGGAGTAGCTCATAAATTGATCTAGTAGAGCTTTGAAGCGTCTGGCGATGATAACTGATGCTCCCCCCAGTGGAAGAGTATCATCAGCAAACTGGGAGTGGTTGATGTTTTTGACGCCATTCTCAAATTTAATTCCGGTGATGAGGCCCATGCGACGGTTGAAATTCAGAGCTCTGCTGAAGGATTCAACCATCAAAATAAAATGGTGGGGGGACAGAGGACAGCCTTGTCTAAGTCCTCGAGAAGATTGGAAGGAAGGTCCAGGTCCACCATTGATGAGAGGGGAGATCCATGGTCCAGTAATGCAGACTTTAATGAGATTGATGAAGGTTGTGGCAAATCCCATTTTTTCTAGAACAGCAATTAGGAAGGAGTGCCAGACACGGTCAAAGGCATTAGCTAAGTCTAGCTTTAAGATAAAGCCTTTCTCATTTCGAGCTTGGCTGGAGTGTATAGCCTCTTGGACAAGAAGGATGGAGTCCGAGATTTGTCTATTGGCTAGGAAACCCCCTTGGTTTTCAGAGATGAGAGAAGGGAGGAGAGGTTTAAGTCGAGTAGCCAAAATTTTTGTTAGGATTTTATAAGAAGAGTTGCACAGCGATATGGGTCGAAAGCGAGAAAAGGATAAGGGTCGATTTTCTTTAGGTATGAGGGCAAGATGGGTGGCATTGGTAAATCCTCCTATTTTACAGTTGCGCTGAGTCCATCTTAGCATCTTTACAAGATCCTTTTTAATTATTCCCCAGTAGGTTCTGTAGAAACAGATTGGAAAGCCATCTGGTCCTGGGGCTTTTTCTGGCTGGAGCATCCAAATGGCACTTTGTATTTCTTCTTTAGTGATTTCTTTTGTCAAATCTGCATTGATTTCCTCACTGATTCCTCTGGTCACGTGCTGTAGGAGATTGGAATAATCCTCTATTCCTTTTGTTTATGTTAAGAGAGAATGATAGTATGCTGAAGCTGTTTGTTTGATGGCTGCTTGGGTTTTTTGTGGAAGGCCTTCCTCATCACAGATCATGGTAACATTATTTTTTACTTTCTTGACAGTTGCTTGCTTATGAAAGAAAGTAGAATTTTTATCTCCTCCATGTAGCCAAATCTGCCTTGATTTTAATCTCCACTTCTGCTCTTCTTCTCTATTGCCGCGGTACAGCTGATAGTATAAATCACTTTCAAGTGCTTTATCCTCTTGGGAGAGCCCATTCTCCTCGATTTTCCTATGGTTTTCTTTCAGTTTGTTTTTTATATCAGCTTTGATATTTTCTAGTTCTTTATAATTCTGCTTCACCCAATCCTTCAAGGCATATTTTATATTTTTCAATTTACTTTCCCAAATGAATCCCGGTGATCCTTCTACGTGTTGCTGCCAAGCATCTTTAACTATCTGATCCACAGTTGGGTTGCTGCGCCATAAAGAGCTATATTTAAAGGGCAGCGGCCCCAATGGGCAGTGAGTCTCAAGAACAATACTGGTGGGATAATGATCAGAAGCTAGATAAGGAAGAATTTCAGCATAAGATGCGGAGAAATCAGAGAGGAATTTGGTGTTTAGCAGAATTCTGTCAAGCCGATCCATTATGTTATCCTTGCCCAATCTGCGATTATTCCAAATATACCTCCGGTTTTTTGGGATGATATCAACTAAGTCATGATCTTGCATGATGCTCTCCAGTTTTGCTCTAAAAGGATCAGATGTAAAAATACCCCCTCGTTTCTCATTGGAGTGTAGAATAAGGTTGAGATCTCCCCCAAGGATGATCTTGCTGTTGTTTTCAGCTTGGATATCTTCTTGCAGAGTGGCCCAGCACTACTCTTTGTCTCTAAAATGGTTCGGTGAATAAATATTATAGATGACTATTTGTTTGTGCTCTGCTTGCTTTTCTAAAGTGACTTTAACCCAAAAATCACTGATAGTGTTGGATGTGCATATCCAAACATTTTTGTTCCAGATAGTGGTGATTCCACCGGAGGCTCCTCTCGCTTCACAAATGTGTCCATAATAATGTCTAAGTTGATCTATAGTTCCTTTTGTCTCTTGCAATCTTTGTTTTGTCTCCTGAATCATTAATATTCCTGGCTTCTCTTGATTAATGAGGTCCTTCAGGGCGGTTGTTTTTGAGGGGTGCCCCAGACCCCTACAGTTCCATGATATAACTTTTATCATTGGGTATGTGGGTTTCGGAGGGATGCTCGTCCCCCTTTCTCCTTTTGTGCTGTTTCTTGACTATTTTGGCTCAATATATAGGTTTCTATGGGATTTTGAGTTCCCATAGCAATATATTTTTGGGCATTTTCATCCCTTTGCTGTTTGCTAGTCTTTCTGCCAGGCCCTTTTTTTTGAGATTCTGAGGAAACTCCATGCTCTTTCGATGAGCTCCTCGTTGATCGGGAAGGGAGGGGGTTAAGTGAGTGGGAAGGGGAGGATTGAGAAAGGGAAAATATAATGGGGGGGTCATTTTCAAAGGAATAATTTTCAGGAGAGAGGGCACTGAAGGGATTTAAGGAGCTCAAAGGAGGGTCAGAGGGTGGGCCCGGGATGGTAGGGCCGAGGTTAGAAGTGGTGGGAGTAGCAACTGAGGGAGAGGTCTTGGGAGCGTCAGAAGAGGGGGGTGGTTTGGAAGGAGCAGCTTTGAGAGGAGCAGCTTCAGGATTTGCCTTCAGGCCAGCTGTAGTCTTCTTCTTTTTAACGATTTCCCATTGGTCTTCTGATTGAGCAGGTTCAACATTAACCAGTTTAGAGCATCTATTGGAAAAATGGCCATATTCATGACATACCTTGCATTTAAAGGGAATTTTCTCGTAGTCTAATTGTTGAATGTGCGTCCAGTCGTCCACCTTTAGCTTGATTGCCTCTGGAAGACCCTTGCCGAGGTCAACTTCAACACATATACGAGCACATCCCTGCATATTATCTTTGGGCTCGCTCCGATCAATGTATTTCCCGATGGCATTGCCAATGGCACGAACCGAGTCATCTCCCCAACAGTGGAGCGGCAGATGTGGCAACCGGACCCAAACCGGGACAGCATTAGGGACATCCAGCTCGGGATCGAAATCTGGGGTCCATTTGTTCAGATATAATCCACGAGAGTCCATGAAATAAGGACCATTTCTGAAGATTAGGTCCTTATCTGCTCTTGATTCAAAATGGAAGGTGTAATAGCCTTTTCCGCAAAATCGAATGGAGATTTTACCAGTAACTTTGTCTACCCAGTTCCTTTCTATCCAGCGTTGAACTATTTTCGGAGATGGCCATAAGCCAGTGAATTGACCGATGAGTCCCCGATCAGCTAGAGCGAGCGCAGTCATTCGAGGAAGAGTAGGAGGAAGCTCGACTTCTTGTAACCCATCAAGTTTCTTAACGAACTTCGAAAGAGCCGGCCGAGGTCATTGGGGCTGTAAGGATTTGACCAGAGCGGAGAAGGCATTGGCTGCAAGAACCTCCGAGGCCGCCTCCGGAGAGCCCATGACGGCCTAGAGAAAGAAGAACGAAGAACAGCTGGAAGAGGCTAGGTAAAAAACGCAGGCAAGACGCACTGCATTCCTAGGCTTCAAAGGAGGCGAAAAAAAGAGAGACAAGGAGAGAGGCTCCAAGCGCTGCGCAAAAGCTCGGAGCGCGCGCAACAGTCAAAGGGAAGAAACCCGCACAACTCACCACACAGAGGAGTTACACCACTCTGAGAAGAGGGCACTGCACGGAAACACAAAAAGCTGCGTCGAAGCAACAAGAGGGGAGGAGACTCCAAGCTTCACGCAAGGAAGGCTCAACAACAAGGAAAGAGCATCCAGCACCAGGATGCAGAGCCCGCCGACGGGCCAGAGGGCCAGGGAAGGCCGGTGGCCATGAGCAACGAAGGAAACATTTGCAAGGCACAAGAGTCAAGCGCCATCTCATACCATGGGTAAATTTAATATTGAAGAACCAGAGGAACAATTAGTTCTCTATACTAAACCTTATATTAGCTCAAAAGAATCTATCATGGCAGGATGGGGAGAAGAAGCAGAAGGGGAAGGAGAAATATTTAATGGAGAAAACTTGCTATTTGGAGGAGATAGATGTAGAGAAGGAGACGGAGGAAGAGGAAGAGAAAATGCAGAAGGAGGTAGAGGTAGAGGAAATGCAGAAGGAGGTAGAGGTAGAAGGGGAATTGAAAGCTCCTTTGGATTCCCTATAATAGATGAAGAAACACATTCTACCATGAAAAATATCTCAGCCTTTGTTCTTCCAAATTTTCATGGACTAAAAAGTGAAGATCCTTAAACATTCTTATTTGAATTTGAAGCTCTATGCAGAACTTATGACTATCTCCAGGATGCTCAAAAACTTAAACTGTTCCCTTCAAAATTGAAAGGAGCATCACTAAAATGGTTTATGAGCCTAATCATTGGGTCTATTGTGACATGGAATGATATGAGGAAATAATTTCTAGAAATATATCTGGATTAATATATACCAATCAACCATAAGGAATAAGTGTTCAAAATGATGCAAAAAGAGGATGAAAATCTGGAAGATTTACTTGAAAGATTTAACTATAACATTAAAGGGAAAAAATGCAAAATTTAGATCAAGACACCTTGAAATCTCTTTTGTTGAAAACAATTAAGGATGAATGGATATATATCCTTAACATGATGGGGAAAGGAGATATATCTCAACTTTAATACCTAATATAGTAGAACTATGTATTAATCTCTCAAGAGGAATATCTAAAATCTTGAAAGGACCAAGAGACCCTGCTCTTGCAAGGGCAAACAAATCTGCAACTTGAACAGTAAGTAGGGCATAAATAGGAAATATTCTTGATGAATTCAAAACTGATATTCTAGGGAGTCTTAGTGAACAAATAGATACCCTTAAGCTACAAAACAAGAAGAAAGTCAAAACTGATGCCTTAGCAATCTTTTGCCCCAAATGTAGAAATAAGAATGCCTTAAGAGAATGTCCTCTTGATGCAAAAGTAATAGAGACCTATGCAATTTGTTCAGAAAACCATGAGACCAAGAATTGTCCTTCAACCCCTAGCCTTAAATCTATCTTTCAAGAAGAAACAACCCCAAATTCCATAGAATATCTTAATTTTTTCTCTAGAATACCTTGGCAGGGACCTCAAACTCAAGGTTTTAATAATCATATGTATAATCAACCCCCAAAAAAATGGAATTCTTGGCAGCAACCTTGGTCCCAATTTCAAAATCAATCTCAATCTTGGGCTCAAGGAGCACAAAATCCTCATGGTAGGTTGTCTCAGTATTATCAATATCCACCATCTTATCCATCTTATACATCATATCCTTATCTTTCTCCTCAACAAAATCCTTAGCAGAATCCACAACCTCAAAATCAGAACCAAAATCCACCACTTCCATTTCCATTTCCTCAGAAATCAAACCAGTTACCTACCCAGCCAATACCAAACCCCAACAATAAAAATCCTCAGAATACATATATGATAGAAGGACAAAAATTTCCAACTTATTTGATTACTCCTTTACACCTTAATGATGTCCAACTTAGGTCTGGAAGAATGCTTGAAAAAAGGAAGCCTTCTGTAATTATACAAGAACAAAATAATTCTGAGGAAGATTCTCTATAGGTGAATAAAAGTTTTGAAGAAAGCACTTCTCTTCAAAACCAAAATATTGAAAAAGAAAAACAAAAAGAACCAGTGATTTCAACTCCTATGTTAGAGCAACCATCAACATCTACTACTACACCTCCTTTTCTTGAAAGATTACAAATTGATAAAGGTGTAGAGAAACAAATTATGATGCCTAACTATGATTTCCTAGATGAACTGAGAAATGTTTGTATTAACATTCCATTATTACAAGCCATCAAGGAGATCCCTATCTTAGCAAAAACAATAAAGGAGTCGAGTATGAAAAAAACAGGAAGAAAAATAAAAGAGATAAAGAGATTACAAGTGGTAGGAAAAAATAGCAGACATAATGATGGGAAATATTGCTATTCCAAAATATCTAGATCCTGGAAGTCCAGTTGTCAAAACACATATCAATGGAATTGAAATACCAAACACATTAATTGATCTAGGAGCTTCAATAAATATCATGAGTAAGTAAACCATGGAAAAACTAAAGCTTCCTAATCTTCTTTATACACCTACATTACTACAGTTAGCAGATAGATCTGTAATCAAACCAGATGGGGTATTAGAAAATATTTTTGTGTCCTTATATTCTTGGGAGTAGCCTGTGGATTTCATGATCCTAACTCCTAAAAATGATCTAGGAGGACATCCTATTATACTAGGAAGACCTTGGTTAGCTATAGGTGATGCCTTCATTAGTTGTATATCCAGTGATATGTATGTCTATGATGGTAGTTCAACCAAGAAATTTACTTTGTATCCTACAGCAAGAACAATCATAGAAATAGATGATAATCAATGGATTGATGATGAGGAAGATATAAAACCTCTCTTCACTATTTTAAAAATTAGTGAAGATAATCAGATTCTAAATATTCTATAAAATCATGAATCTTCTTCAGAATAAAAACATGAAAAATTTCAAGAAGAAGCCAATATTGAATTTTTGTCATAAAGACAAATGTCTCTTTACTCCATGGAAGAGTTTGGCAACTCTACAATTGAAATATTTCCAGGAAAAACCTTAAACATAAATAAAAACCTGGAAAAATATCAACAAGAGAAGCTGGTCAAAATATTACAGAGACACTCCTCTGCATATGCATGGGAATATACTGATATGAAAAGGATAAACCCTCAGACTTGCACTCATCATATCTACACAGAAGAAAATTATAAACCAATCAGATAGACTCAGAGAAGGATGAATCCAAACCTTAGGGATATTGTTAAAGAAGAGTTGCAGAAATTGTTAAATGTCAACTTTATTTATCCCATTTCAGATAGTCAGTGAGTTTCTCCTTTGGTGATTGTACCTAAGAAAAATGGTAAATGGAGCATATGCATTGACTACCAAGAATTAAACAAAGCTACTCTTAAAGATCATTTTCCTTTACCTTTTATAGATCAAGTGTTAGATACACTAGCAGGAAAAAAGTACTTTTCATTTTTGGATGGTTTCAGTGGTCATTATCAAATTCAAGTTGCACTTGAGGATCAAAATAAAACCACATTTACCTATCCTTGGGGAACTTATGCTTACCGAGTATTACCTTTTGGATTGTGCAATGCACCTACAACATTCCAAAGGGTAATATTGGGAATCTTTTTAGATCTAATACATGATTGTGTATAAGTATACATGGATGATTTCACAGTCTATGGTAATACATTTAAAGAAGCCTTAGAAAACTTGGAAAATTTTCTAAAAAGGTGTAAAGAATCAAACCTTTCATTAAGTCATGAAAAATGTTTCATGATGTTCACTGAAGGGATTGTCCTAGGACATCATTCTCAGGAGATGGGATTAGAGTTGATGAGTTAAAATTTGAAGTCATCTCTATACTATTAGTTCCAAATTGTCAAAAAGATGTTAGGAGTTTTCTAGGATTTACAGGATACTATAGGAGATTTATAGAAAACTTCACCAAGATAGCATCTCCACTTTTCAAACTACTTACTAAGGATTGTGAATTCAAATGGAATTTTGACTGCCAGTTAGCATTTGAAACCCTGAAACAAAAATATCTGAAGCACCTATTTTAAGAGGACCTAACTGGAAATTACCTTTTCATATCTCAACATATGCCTCATATATAGCCCTGGGAGCTGTGTTGGGACAGAGAGACCTGATCCCTTATGCCATCTACTATAATTGAAAAATAATTCTTAGCTGTTGTTCATGCTATAAATAAATTCAGACATTATATAACAGGCTATGAAACCTTTGTTCACATAGATCACTCTGCAATTAGGTATTTAATGAATAAATCAATCACTAATGGCAGAGTCATAATATGGTTATTGATTTTACAAGAATTTAATATCACCATTCTAGATAGGCCTGGAAAACAAAATACAGTGGTTGATTTCCTATCTAGACTCCAAAACATTAAAGACAATACTCTAGTTGAAGATAAATTCCCAGACGAATATCTCTTTGCAATAACTACTCAAACTCCTTGGTTTGCAAACATTGCCAATTATTTGGTTTTAGGAAAATTTCCTTCAATATGAATGCAAGAGACAAAAGAAGAATCATTTATGAGAGTGCAAAATTTTCATGGATTGCTAATGAATTATACAGGACAGGTCCAAACCTTATTATCAGAAGGTGTGTTCGGGAAGGCATGTCATGAAGAACCTTGTGGTGGACATTTTGCTGACAAGAGGACAACTTATAAAATCCTTCATCTAAGATATTATTGGCCATCCATATTTAAAGATGCTAAAGAATATGTCAAAAGGTGTGACAGTTGCCAAAGGGTAGGGAAACCTTCTCCTTCAAGTGAAATTCCATTACAACCTCAGGTACATATTGAACCTTTTGAGAAATGGGCTTTGGATTTTGTAGGACCTATTAATCTTCCATCAAAACAAAAGAAGCATATCCTAGTTTGCACTGATTATGTCACTAAATGGGTAGAAGCCAAGGCATTACCTTATCCTAATGAAGTATCTGTAGTTAATTTTATTTTTGAGGATATTTTTACTCGTTTTGGTGTCCCAAGAGAAATTGTCACAGATCAAGGAGCTCAATTCACATCAAATTTGTGAAGAAAATGGTAGAAAAGTACAAAATCATGCACAGGAAATCTATTCCCTACCACCCACAAGAAAATGGGCAAGTGGAATATACCAATAAGGTGATTGAAGGGATTCTTACAAAGACCGTTCATTTACATAGAAGAGATTGGGCAGAAAGGCTTCCTGAAGCCTTATGGGCCTACAGAACTACTTGGAGAAACACAACAGGGAACACTCCTTATGAACTTGTTTATGGAAAACAAGTCCTGTTTCCCATAGAGTTTCAGATCCAAACTTTCAAGATGGTAGTCCAACTAGGACTTGATTTGACTAAAGCATAGAAGCATAGGCTGGAGAAAATTAATGAACTAGATGAGATCAGACAAGATGCAATCCAAAGAGCAAGCATAGTCTAACAACAAAGGGCTAGATGGCATGATAAATATATCAAAGAAAAGAAATTTAAAGAAGGTGATTGGGCACTCTTGTTTGATTCAAAATTCAAGGATTTTCAAGGTAAATTTCAAACCCATTGGCTTGGGCGCATATGAAATTGAGAAAATATTTGAAAATTGAGTAATAAAGATCAGAACAATAGATGAAGGAAAGGTATCATTTCTTGTAAATGGACACAGGCTGAAATTGTATCATAAACCACTTTCAAGAGAAGAATTTGTCAGAAAATTCCAAGATAACATTGATATGAAGCTAGTGAAGAAGAATACTTCTTCTTCACTAACTTACTTTGTATTTTTCTTCAATAATTAAAAAATAAATAAATAAAAATAAAATAAAAATAAAGGTATAAATATGAAAACCAATCAGTGATTGGCATATTTATGTAGAAAGTGCAGGGTGAAAATCAGAATTTTTCTGACACCTTATACTTTCAATTTTTATTTTTCTGCAACTAAATATTCATAAAATCACAAGTTGCAGGTTCATTTTTCACTCCATACTTCACTTTATTCATATTTCATTCCATCCCATACTCACATTTCATTCCATTTCATGCTTCCATTACATTCCATTCCACACTCATGTTCCATCACATTCCATTCCATATCCATATTTCATAATCTTTTGACAGGTACATTCTGCAGTTGTATGTTTTGCAGCCAATTCTGTTTTGCAGCTAATCTGACCTTGCAGCCTACTTCAATAAAACAAAGGATGATAATCAAAGGAGACTATGGAGCTTAGAAGATCAACATTCCATAATGAAGGACAAACATAACAAGCAGCAAAGTAAAAAACGACTGAGGTAAATTGTGCAAAGTTATTTTGATAGAAAAAATACAAAAACATGAAAAAGATACAATATGCTTAATCATATGTCTCCTAAGTAAATCTATCCTTTGAATTGATCTTACTTCATCATAAAACACCTCGACCATATCCCTTACCCTACACTCCATAATGGTTCTTCATTAATTAAATGACTAACGGTCATAATCTTAGATGTGAACTATTAGGCGACTTCTTTAAAAGATCATATCATTTAGTTATGATTTCAAAGATTATCATAAATCTCTTCACAGCTATTTCATTCTATATCAAACCTTCAACATTTTTCATCATTTTCCCATCACTTTGTTCGTTCACCACCTCATTCACTCACTACCATTATATTCTGTAGTCAGTTCATCTGCAGAAACAGAGAATTCATTATAAGGGTGAGATATCCTTCAACAACTACTCTTTCTTCAGACAGGATCAGAAACAGAGCATCAGTCCCTACAGCTCAGAGAAGGGATTAAAGAAATGGGGTTAATTTTGAGGACATAACCAATTGGAGTCAAATACTTAGAAGGATACCCACAAGTTAAAGGGCTATTACAGCAAGTTGGGTGGTTGCGTTTTGTAGAAAAATTCAATGGGTTCCATAAAGAAATTACAAAATCATTTTCTAGATCATTTGATGGATCAGAAGTAGAAATTGGAGACATTAAGTTTACCATAACAGAGTCATTTGTAGCTGAAGCCATAGAATTTCCAAGACAAGGAGAATGATGGTTCAAGAATAAGGAGTTTCATAATGAGTCTTGGAAACAAATGCTGAAGAACCCAGGTATGGACATTACAATATTTAGAAAATGAATTCCAAGCACAACTTTAAAAAGTAAATGGAGAAACATGTTATTAAATTTCCAAAAATTTATAACATGTGAAGGTATATTTGGTACAATGTATGTTTATAATATCAGGCTGTTGATGAATTTCTTAAATGATGAAGAAATAAATCTACCTTTCTTCTTGCTTAATAGCTTGAAAAGAATGGCTTCCAATGTTCAGAAAAGAGTTCAATTCCTAGAAACTACTCCACACCACCATGGTTTAGTTAAAATTTTGATTGAATTCCATTTGAAGAAAATAGGAGATAACTGGGAAGAGTTTCTGTTAAGAAATCATTTTCAAGAGCTAGAGGAAACATCATCTAAAGAAGAGACTATTAGAAGAAGTAAGAGAAGAAAAAATGATAAGGCTGTTTGAAAATAAACATGATACATCATCACAAGAAGAGAGTGAAGAATTGATTTCTGAAAAGTTGGCAAAAATTAGGAAACAGGTTAGGGTCAAGAGAAAAGAGAAGATAACAAGTAAATATACTGATGAAGAAAATGAAAATCCACAAAATTTAAGGAGAAGTTTTAGACTCAAAGGAATAATGAAAAAGAAATTGGTTAAGAACACAGGAATTATAAATGTTGAAGATGAAGAAACTCTGGTTCAAACACCAGTTGACAGATCTCCTTTACATCAGTTTGAAGAAGACCGCCATAGAAGAACTACTGATATAGACCCAGCTCAACAGAAAATCTATGATTATGTGGAATCTTTGGAAAGAAAGGCCTCAGAAAATCAAGAAAGATCCCTCAGTCCAAAAGAACCTCCAATAGAACCCTAAAGAAAGATAACTATGAATTGGAGATACTGAATGGACATATCAAAAATGAGAATGATTTTTTGAGAGAACAAGTTAAATTGAAGAATGCTATGAATGATACTCTCACTCTGCAATTGAGTACACTGCATAAAGAAAACAGGAAGCTAAAGAAGAGAAATAAGAAACTGAACAGGGCCCTCATAAATCTTAGGCTCAAATTATTCATGAGAAAACCTAGAATGGCATTGACTACCAAAAGAAGCAGAAAGATAAGGTTGGATGTTCTAGCAGAGGTTTCAGAGCACATGGAATAAAGTTTTGATGGAATTTCATGAGGACATGCAAGAGTTTTGCAGTGGGGGTATGTTGAGCCCTAAAATTGTCTTCTCTGTTGCAAACCTTCACTTCATTTCATCATTTTTTTATCACTTCATAAGCCTAAAAATCAATGAAGAATGATCAAGATGAATTAAAAGGTTACATACAAATGATTAACATGTTTTATTTTCGTGATTTTTTCTGTTTTAATAATTTTGAACAATTTAGCCACAAAATACAGGCATTCTGTAGCCAGTCAAGCGTTCCGCAACTTCTTTTGTGTTTAAGTATGATGCAGGTGTCAATTGGAAAAAAGGTGCACATGGGTAGTTCTCAAATCTTCCCTACATGATTCCTTCATATCCACGAGGACTGAATCGACAACTGGAGGTGTCTAATACAATGGTCAAAGCGAGATTCAAAGAGACTGCTTTCTATAGGAATTAGGAATCCTGATTTTCTTTGTAGCAAATCATGAGTCTCAAAATAGTCTCAATTCAATTTGATTAGAAGATTACACCTGTACCTATTTTTTTTCGACATTAGTTATGAATTTCATATAAATTAAGCTCTGTAGAACCGAGAAAGGACGGTTAATAACTCATTCATAATTACAGTGATAATCTGTTTTTTTCAAGCACTATTTTAATAAAAGGAGATTAGCCTTGATGCTATTCTGATTACAATTTTAAGGAGATAAAGGATTAAACCGAATTGGTAGTAGAGGGCCCCTGCTATTTGAGGAGGTTTCATGAATTTTCTAGCTAAGTTCATTCTAGTTTCTATTTAGCATTTCTCTGTAATTTTTGCTCAAATTACTGCTTTCATAATTTGTAATTATTGTATCCAACTGAGTAAAGTCTATTGATGAATGGATAGTGACTCATAGGTGCAGTAGTTTTTTAGGTTTCATTTCTGTCATTGCTTTCATAATTTGCAATTTCTGGGTCAAACTAAGTAAAAGCTATTGAATAATAGATAAGTGACTTATAAGAACAATGATTGCCTAGGTTTCATTTCTTGTCTTTCATAGTTAAACAGTTACTATGCTTGACCAAGTAAAGACCATTTAAATCTTAAATTAAAATGGTTAGTGACTTATAGATACAGTAATTGTCCAGGAGATCGTCATTGCACTACACTTAATCTTTTTCAAAAGCTCTTCCAATAAATCTCAATTAAATGAATTGGATTCAGTTGTAATGTTTGAGTTATTAGTTGTTTCAGTATTATATTTCATGTCATAGGAGATCCTCATTACACTACACTTAATATTTTTCAAAAGCTCTTCCAATAAATCTCAATTAAATGAATTGGATTTAGTTGTAATAGTTGTTTTAGTATTTTATTTCATGTCACAGGAGATCCTCATTAGACTACACTTAATCCTTTTCAAAAGCTCTTCCAACAAATCTCAATTTAATGAATTGGATTCAGTTGTAATGTTTGATTTATTAGTTGCTTTCATTTCTTGAATTCTCAATTAAAGATGCAATATTCATGGATTAGGATTTCTAGTTTTCATTATTTCTTAATTAGAAAATAGACTCCAAAAACTTGTAAATAAAACTCTGCTTTAATTCATTTGAAAACATTTTCCTTTCCTTCCTTTTTAAATAGATTTAATCTTGTATTTTTATAGAATGCTAAGGATCAAAATATAAAAACTCCCAAAAACATCAACAGAACCTTAAAACAATGAAGTAGGAAAAAGGGATACTTAGGCACATATAGTGCATTACACTTCATCAGTTTACTAGCCCTCGTCGATAATTTATGTTAACAATTTAGGACACTAAATTGACTAAACAATGAGCACCACTGATTAGTATACTTAGATATTTGCATGTATTTTCTTGTATGGACGATGTAGCCATATGTATCTCAGGGCACAAATTTTTGGAAAACCAAACTCTATATATATACATGTTTTCAATGTTTCTTAGTTTTTTTTATGATTTCAATATGATGTGATTTGAATTGAAACTTATTTACATTTGTTGCAAATGTATATATAAAATGTGATTAGCTAGTGCATCCACTAATGTGTTTATATTTCTAGAAATATGTTCATATTGTATGAAGTCTAAATGTATTTCTAGAAGACGCATTCTAAAAACCATGCAAAGGATGGCGACATTTCTAATTGAATAGGAATTTGCAAGTTGTAGTACTACGAGTTGTGAGTCGAGTCTGATGACTAAATGACTGATACCATGTGAAATAACATTAGATAACCACTCAACCACTGTGTTATACTTAGGATGTTGTTAGCCGAGCTACCAATGAAAATCCCTTGCATACTCACTAGCTTGCCATTTGGAGCAAAGGTGGCCCATGTCGCAGAAGATAGGTTCTGAGTACTACGACCAACACCATTAGCATAACCAATCTATGGTCCAAGAGATGTCGACATCTGCAAAATAAATGTAAACGTAATCAATAGAAACCATGGGAAAATCTAAAAATATGCACTTCAAACACACTTATAAACAATATGTACACAGTGTACTATGCATGAGATCAAGCATAGTATTTTATGAGGTACAACCCATTTCTAGGCTACGCTAATGGAACTCCATCGAAATATACTAACTCATAGGCCCCTTTTGCAAGGAATCACTTGAAAATGTACGAACCCAACCACATATCTTGGAAATTCCCTAGACCTAAATTATCGGCCTCCTAGTCATATAAGAGAACCAAATCTCCTTTTGAGAATACTCAAGGCTTGACACTTTTTTCATATTGCACCTTGACACATCTTTTATGAGATTCATTGGCTAAGGAAGCATCATGCAGTGTTTCATCAAAACGAGTCAAATGTAAAATATTCTCATCCTCTACGGAAGTGGAAGGAAGAAGTTCAACATCTAGTTTCAATGATGGAATTTCACACTTGATGGGGAGGATTTCTTCCAGAACATAAGCCAACTAGAAGGGTGTGAATCCAGTAGTATTCCTAACTGAGGTTCGGTATGCGCACAAGGTTGTGTAAAGAAGCAAGTCCCAGTCCGTTTTATGGATCCCTACCATATGTTGAAGCATGGTTTTAGGAACTTTGTTGACAACCTCAACTTTTCCATTAGCCTATTGATAGTAGGGAGTGCAATTTTGATGCACAAGTCCCAACTTAGCAGCTAGTTCGGTCATCATATGATTCTAAAAATGCTTTCTGTGATCCGTAACTATTGCTTGTGGTACACCAAACCTAGCAATAACATGGTTGAAGAAAAAATGCATCCATTTTTCTAGTGTTGTTAAATGTAGGCATCGCCTCGACCCATTTAGAAAAGTAGTCAACAACGACAATAATATAATCATGCCCCCCGACTGAGTGAGGGTTACATGTCATAAACTCAATGCCTAATTTTGCAAAAGGACCAACAAGGATTACAGGATAAAAGGAGTGGGCGTAGCATGGATCTTGCGATCATAGATTTGGCACACATGACACTTTAGGACAACGATGATGCAATCACGAAATATATTGAGCCAAAAGTAACCAGCATGTAAGATCTTCTGCGTGGTAGCGTAACCAGATAGATGTCCACCATATTCCCCCCAAATGGAATTAGTTAAGGAATTTCTTGTCTTCCTCAAGGGTAAGGCACCTCCGTAAAACCATATCAATACCATGATGGTAAAAGGTTTCGTCGATAATGATGTAATTTCGAGATTGGTATCGAATACATCATTGCTCAGAGCAAGAAGTATTAGGCCAAAAAGTCTGGGTTTGGAGATAGGTTAAAAAAAATCCATACCATGGGTCAAATGACGAAATCAGAAAAAATGACTCTTCAGGGATAGAATCTTCAGATGTAGATTCAAAATCATGGGAAGGAAGTTTTCACATAAGCTTGACAATAACTAGGGATTTCTTTGACTTGTATTTCATGAAATCTAGGTCAAACCCTTATAGAATAACAATTGAATTAGATTACTTCACCCCCAATAATTGATGTGATAATATACATGTCATAGGGTTGCTATCAGAAACAACCATAGTTTTCCTGAGCAAGATGTAATGGTGAAACCTTTGGACTGATTGAACGACTGCCAAAGCCAACTTTTCTACATGAGTATATCTGATTTTAATATCATTGAGGTTCTGACTTAGATAATAAATGGTATGTTCTATCCCAATATTTTCTTCGTGGACCAATACCATTTCTATAGTAGAAATCGCAGTAGCTAGGTACAGGAAATAGTCGCACTGATAATCAGGGGGGTATAGAAGAGATGACTGAACTAGTACATCTTTCAGGGCATCAAACACTTTATGATAAAAATCATCCCAATAGAAGGGTACAACTTTCTTCAGTAAGCGAGTGAATCCTTTGGTCAACTCGGTGTAATTTGGGATGAACCTCCGTAGGAAGTTAGCTTTCCATTAGAGTCTTTGTAACTGAATGAGAGAAGAAGGTGCAGGAAAGTCCAAGATTTCTTGCACTTTCATAGGATCAATACGAATTCCTTTTTTTGAAATGAAAAAACCTAGGAGTCAAACATAACCAATGATAAACACACATTTTTGTGGGTTAATTCGAATGTTATAGTGTCTGCAACTAAGAAAAATAGCCTGAAGATGCATCGAGTGATCAACTTGATGTTTAGAATGAGAAGGGATATCGTCCAAATAAGGTTGCACGATATGTTTAATATCATGAAAAGTGTAATCCATCACACGTTAAAATGTGGCACCCACGGTCTTCAAGCTAAATGGGATTTTTTGATAAGAAAAAGTACCCCAGGGACAAATAAATGCAGTCTTAGGTTGGTCCATCGGGAGAATTTTGATTTGATTATCGCCCAACAATCCATCCATGAATGAATAGATCTCACAGCTAGTGCAGTCATCAACAAATCAGTCAATGAATGGGGCCAGATAGTTTTCCTTGGGACAAGCATGATTCACATCTTGATAATCGACACATACTCAGATCGTGCCCTGTTTATTCATGACATGGATGACGTTCAATACCCAATTGGTTAAGGGAACAGGCTATATGAAACCAACCCAAAGAATATTTTTAACTTCAACCTTAATCCCTGTAGCCTTCTTGGGATGAACCGGATGGAGGCGTTTCTAGATAGGTTTAGCATCAGGATATGTCTTAATATCATGCATTACTATGTTTGGGTTGATGCCTAACATTTCCTCATAAGTATAGGAAAATACATCTCGATCTCAGATGGAAAACAAGATGCTCCAATGTATATATTTTTGACAACACCTTGTTTGATATAAATATTAAGAGGTATCGTCTCCTTGATATTGTTACATAGCATTTTGTCACCATCCCTGAATTCCCCATCCTAAATACTGGAGGACTATCAGTGTGACCCCTGTGTACTATCACACATCATAATGAATGTCATTGCATCTCTTGACATGTCAGGAACACAATCTCTGTTGACCATTCCAAAAGTTGACCCTTTAAAACATATGCTTTTGGGTCAGTGCGGTTGTGTTGTTATGACCTCGTGCCAATGGCCAACATTTACACTGGTCCCCACGCTGTGGTCACTCTGTATCTGAAGAGAACCTGTTCCAAGCTACTTTTGGAAGGTTTTTTAATATGGAAATGAAGCTTCTAAGATGTAACAACTTCATGGGTGGAGTCATGGATGTTCGTTCAACTGGATGAGGTCGAGTTTCTCCCTTTGGCCTTCTAGTTCTATAAAAATGCAACTTCCCAAAGGGATATACCTTTCCTCCACTATATGTGGATCCCAAAGCTCATCCTCCACTCCTATAAATCCCTCTTCATTCCATTGAATCAACTAGCCAGACATAGCTAGAATAGACCAGGAGCTTATACTAGAGAATAGTCCATAGTTGTGAGAGAGAGTTTAAACCTTTTGCCTCTTCGAGCTGAATTGACGAACGTATGATTTGAGACGTGCCCGAATGAGCCCGTCAAAGGAGGTCTACAACGTCAAGGCTCAGGTTGTAAAATCCCTTATTTATATATTAATATGACATGACTGATTTATAGTTCCATCTTTGTTTATATTAATGATTAAAGTTTCTCACTCTCCTTGACTAGTTGGATAGTTATAAATGGACATGTATGCTTGTATGCTTTTAGTGTTTTTTTGAAATTTGTGCAGGTGTATGAACGTCGCTACCAAAAGAGCACAAGGCTTGAAGGAAGAAGATCGAGGGATCACTACAACATACTACATCAAGAGCGTTGGATTGAGGTAGGAGATCTATTCTAATCCACATTTCGTTTATAAATTAGGAATTTAGAAGCCAACATGTTCCCTTGTTGCTAGACCCACCATAGGGCTAGAGGGATCACCTCTATCCGTAGAGGGGATTTTCCTTCATGAAACTTTTGTGACCATACTGGGGATGTCAATGCCTATTGTCTCTTATTGTTCATTTTGAATTTTTTTTATTTCTTGTCCAACTTTGGCCGAATTATTGTTTCTATGCTATTTTTGGCTTGTTTGTTTGCTTCTAGCCTTTTGGCCTTTTACTAGAGTGATAAGCCTGGTTTTTCTCAGCCAGTCCTTTATTTTTTCCTTCCTTTTCTAGCTCGGTGCTACTGTTTGTCTGACAATCGTGCCCATCAGTGTGAGTTATATTTGACACAGAAGCGATTTTTCATGTTTGGCGCTGGATACTGCTGAACAATCGCGCTGATTCCTGTAGGGTTGGATTTTGGGATTTTCCCCTGAGTTTCAAGTGTGTCTTGTCCTTTAGATGGGTTTTTTCCTTTTGGATTGATCCATTTGGATTTTTTTACTGACTTGGATATCCTATTCATTTCATTTTGTGTTGTCTCTCATTTGAATAGTGTGACTCATCCATCCTAGGGTTTCAGGTGTTTCGAACTATTCGTTTGGTCGCATGTTCATTGGGTGTATGATTTGTTTATGAGTCATTTTGGTCATTTTTTTTTCAACCTTTCATGTGGTTTCTTGGTATTTCTAGTTGATTGTGTGTGAAATCTAGTTGTCAAACTTTCATTCCGTCTGTTTGATTGTCCCTCCATTGCCCCGGGCATAGATCACATTGATCATTGAGTCGACTTAAAAGCCCTTTATTTTACGTAAGGAGATGCATGCCTAGTTTTGAGTGTGTGTTTGCACTTTCTTGGAATTGGTCTTTTCATGCTTTGATGACTTTGTTCAAAGTTTCTCTAAGCTAGTATTTGTTTTGTCTTTTTGGTGTAGCATTGCATTGTTGCTTATCACTCATATAAAAGAACACAAATGTGTATTCTTCCTTCTCATTTGGAAATGAAAAGTACTATTTTGTGTTAGTAGGTCTCTTTTTCATTGCAAAGTGAAAGACAAGTTAAGAGTTTCATTTTTTTCTTTGGTTGTGTTAGTAGCATAAAGGAAAGAGTCATTCTTGCATTCGTTTGACTGCTTCTTTGTTGTGAATCTCTATCCTTCACTTAGCTAGCTTTTCATCGAAATTGAATGGTATTCTTTCTCTCATATAGTTGTGCATTAGATATTTGAGATAACATTCGGTAGGGCCTTGAAACTGAAACATAGTTTCAAGATAAACTATAAAATTAACTCAATCAACCTAAGGAAGCATTGGAAATTAACACTCACACTTAGAGGTCTAGGCTAGTGACATGTTCCAGCATCATTAAACCTAGCAGTTGTTGCTCGCAATCTTGCTTTAGACGACTCTAGTACGGACTTGTGCTCCCCATACCGTCGTGTATATAAAGGGAGACTATTTTGGGTTGCAATCCTTCATCCATAGGAAGCCGAGTCTGCCGCCCTGTAACCGTGATACACCGAACACAACATTCGTGGAGACTGCCTACACGTACATTAAGTCCTTCTTCATTTCTCTTTCATTTGATCACCAAGGTGTATATTGCAGTTCACGGGAGCTTGGTACGCCCTTTTTCCTGGAGTTCTTGAGTAGTCATTTTGATCTTTCCATGACTCATTAAACTTAAAAATATCATCGATCACCTGTCCTTTTGAGCTTGTTCAACCTGAAAGTGACTAGAGTCACCTTTGTCCTTTTCTCGACTTTTAAAACATGAAAAGGCAGAGTCTTGTTTCAATGTTATAAAATTAATTGCCTGTGACTACATGCCCATTAAGTTATTTGTTGGCCAGTTCATGAGTAATTCCTTAATGATTGTTGTTGAAGCCTCAAATTGACCATCTCTTTTATCTTCTTCTTTTGAGAAAAAGTCACCATGGCGCAACCACCTATTTCATCCTCCTCTTCATTACCTCATGGTGAAGAGTCTCTCCCTAGAGTCTCTTCTGAGACACCTCAGTCTGTTGGGACTCAAGACCTTGAAATTGCTATCATCTCGAGCATTCAACCTCTTGCCACTCAGTCTCCCGCTGAGGAGCCATTTGACATCAACCTGTAGCCCTAAGATCCTATTTTATTTATGAGAGAAGATCCCCCTCAATGCTCGAGCACGCATGTGACACCATTGTCTAGTGCTTTTCCCTCTACCGCTCGCCAGCTTTTCCTTGACAGCATGTCTTCATCTGACATGGATGCCTTGAGTCTTATTAGTAGTTAAGAGACTTACGTATCTATAGGGGAATATCAATTTCCTCCCAAAAATTTTCCTTATTAGATGACTCAACCTTCCTCTCTCCCAGCTGGTTATTGTTCTTTGGGACAGATAATTTCTGGCACTTCGTCTTTGTACCGGAACCCGTTATGGTCAAGTACTGGGGCTCCTTCTACATGGTTGTTGTTAGGTCCCTATATTACTAGTATAATCCCTTATTTTTTTTAGTGTAACCCCCTTATTGTTATTATTTTACCCTTGTAACCCCCATTTTGTTATTATTGTGCCCTTAAATTATTATTGTTAGGTCGGCTAGGATTACATTGTGGCCCCTAGGATTACATTATGGCCCCATGGACTCCTATATATAGAAAGGAGGTTTTGTAAATTGTATCATCAAAGAATTGTTCATTTATGTAATGTATTGGATGTTTCCCCCTCGAAGTGGCTCATTTCTAAGGCGTTGATATCTATTTTCTTCTCTTTTTGGGGCTGGTTACACAACATTTGGTATCAGAGCTTTGGATTCTAGGGTTTCGCTGCTCCAAACAGGTCATCGTGGAATTTTCGCTATAACGTTTTTTCTATGAAGTTTCAGAAGCTGAAATTTTTAGGGTGCGAAGCCAAAATCCTGAGGAAGCTTGTCTAAAACTTTCAGAGCTTCGTTCGTAATATTTTCGGAGATATAATCTGTGGAAGTTAGATCTTTTTTCAGGCTCCTAAATAGGTCATCGTGGAATTTGCGCTATAAAATTTTTTCTAAGAATTTTCAGAATTCCTGAGGAAATTCTTCAAAAAATTTCAGAGCTTGGTTCGCAATATTGTTTGAGATATGATCTGTGGAAGGTAGTGCTTTTTCAGGCTCCCAAATTTCATCTCAAAGAGGTGATCGTGGGAAAATTTCAATAACTCTCTCTCTGTGTATCGGATTGGAGTGCCATAAAAAGTGGTCACAAGCACATAGACTTTAGTTTCTTGGATATCAATTTCAGAGACAAAGGACGAAACAGTGACACGTGGCAAGTCGTACAAGTTCGCTCTACTAAACCAGTCCATAATTAGGTCATTGTGGGAGATTGGACACAACTTTGTCTTGGAGAATCCAAATCAGGTCAGACCTGTGGCATTCGAAAGATAATTCAGAGGGATATGTTGGTACCAAAATTAAAATATTTAAGTTCTACAATCACAGAGATAATCCAATTTCAATATCGAGCTCCTCAAAAGCAAGAAAAAGGTGTGTATTGTTTTTTCCGAATTGCATAAGTCTTGTTTGAAGAATCAATTTGAAATGATTCCAAGGGCATATTGTAGAATAGATATCAGTATTAGGTTCTAAAAGATGCCTCGTAAAAATAATTCAACACCCATTAAGCCTTCAGAAGGGTCTACTATGACTCATGAAGATGAAGAATTGCAACATGATCTATCAAAATTACAAGAGCAAGTGCAACAATTTTCACTCTCGCAAAGAGCAACAAAAAATGAAATGGAAGTTTTGAAGAAAGGCATGGAATTGAAGATGGATGGTTTGAAGAAAGGCATGGAAGCTAATATGGATGGCGTGGAAGCTAAGATGGATGGCATGGAAGCTGGCATGGAAGCTAAGATGGAAAACATGAAGAATGATCTAAAACCAGACATTGAAGGTTTGACAAAGTTTATACAAGAAATGTTTTCTAATGGTGAAAAGATAGTAGAAGAACCTC
This sequence comes from Pinus albicaulis, assembly GCA_034641835.2. NCBI lineage: Eukaryota > Viridiplantae > Streptophyta > Pinopsida > Pinales > Pinaceae > Pinus > Pinus albicaulis. Next base: position 182,325 of record JAXQQM020060751.1, read on the forward strand.
ATGATGAGAACAAAATCAATGTTAATTGTGATTTGATAAAATCTAACGTTGGCGGGAAGAACCACCATATTCCAAAAATGGATATGAGGAAGTTTGATGGAAAGGATCCTGTAACATGGATACTACAGATGGAGCAATATTTTGATCTCCATAATGTGCAAAACACACAAAAGGTATGCATTGCAACTTTTCATTTAGAACAAAATACATTTGTATGGTAAAGATGGCTTTGTTCTCGTAAAAAAATTGTCACTTGGTCAATTTTTATGGAGGAAATGATAGCACATTATGAGGATACAAAGAGCAACACCTTCTTTAGCCAATTGATAAATCTCAAACAAAAGGGTTTAGTGGGGCAGCACATTGAGGACTTCCAAAAATTGAATATAAGGGTAACTGATATTCCAGAGAACACAGGATTGATCTCTTCATAGGCACTTTAAAGGATAACATTCAACATGAAGTTCGCATTCTGGAACCTGATTCATTGGAGAAGGCATTTAGGTTGGCAAGAAAAGTTGAATGTAAAATTATGGCGACAAGGAAGCCTACCACTCAATTCTATAAAGAAGGAAGTGTTGCTACGCCCAGATTTCCACAACCTACAAGGTTGACACCACAACAATTGGAAGAAAAAAGAGCAAAAGGGCTTTGCTACAGTTGTGATAGCAAATACACTAAAGGTCATAAGTGTGCTGAGAAGAAATTATTTTACATAGATTGTGAAGAGGAAGAAGAAATGAACAAGAAGAGGATATACACCAGGAACCAGCCCTAGAAGAGGAAGAAATGAATCCGACCATATCGTGTAATGCACTGGCAGGAATTACCACTCCTCAAAGTCTCAAGATAGCAGGACAAATCAAGAAGAAAAAGGTATTAGTGTTGATTGATTCAGGTAACACCCATAATTTTATTGATTGTAAGGTAGCCAAGGAATTAAATTGTTTCCTATACCCAGTACCAGAATGTCAAGTGATGGTTGCAAATGGAGGGACTATAAATTTCTCTCGGAAATGCCATAATATCAAGCTAACCATGGGGGAATATGTATTGACTAGTCCAATGCTTTCCATTCCTATGGGAGGTGCTGATGTTGTACTAGGAGTACAATGTTTACAATCTTTGGGGACGGTAGCTTTTAATTTTCAAGAACTTTTCTTGAAATTTTTTTCAGAAGGAAAGGAAGTCGAATTACGGGGTATTGAAGGGAAGCCGGGAAGGATAATAAGCTCTAATGTCATGACAAAGCTTCTAAAGAAAGAACAACGAGGCGTAATTGCACAATTATGCTCACTAGAAGTTACGACATCAAAATCATCTATTTCTGCAGATCTCCAACAGGTCTTGGACAATCATTCCAAGGTGTTTGAAACTCCCAAAGGACTCCCACCTATTCGTGATCATGATCATACTATTCATTTGATTCCAGGAAGTGTTCCTCCAAACATCAGGCCTTATAGATATCTTTACGTCCAAAAGAGAGAAATTGAACGTATGATTGCAGAAATGTTAGAGGCAGGTATAATTCAACCTAGTCAAAGTTCTTTCTCTACTCCTGTAGTATTGGTACACAAGAAGGATGGATCATGGCGAATGTGTCCAGATTATAGGGAGCTCAATAAGCTCACCATTAAAGACAAATTCCCCATTCCTGTGATTGATGAATTATTGGATGAATTACATGGAGCAATTTATTTTACCAAGTTGGATCTTCGTTCAGGATATCATCAAATTAGAATGAAGACTGAAGATATTCCAAAAAGCAGCATTTCGAACTCATGAGGGTCATTATGAATTTTTGGTCATGCCTTTTGGCCTTACCAATGCACCTTCTACATTTCAAGGGTTGATGAATTCCACTTTCAAACCCTTCCTTAGAAAATTTGTGCTAGTATTTTTTGATGATATACTAATCTACAACAAGTCTTGGAAGGATCATGTTGAACATGTTGACAGGGTGCTCAAACTATTGCAGGAGAAACAATTATATGCAAAAATATCCAAATGTTTCTTTGGAGTACAAGAGGTGGAATATCTGGGTCATATTGTATCTCACGAGGGTGTTAAATTAGACCCTAACAAAATTAAAGCCATTAAGGAATGGAAAGTCCCCACAACCATAAAGCAGTTGCGAGGATTTCTCGGGTTAACAGGGTATTATCGCAAGTTTGTTAAGAATTATGGGAGAATAGTAGCACCTCTAACATCATTATTGAAGAAAGATGCATTTTCATGGACTCCTGAAGCAACTAAGGCCTTTGAACATCTTAAAGAGGCAATGTGCCTAGCACCGGTCTTAGCTACGCCGGACTTCACAAAAACCTTTATTGTGGAATGTGATGCCTCAGGAAATGGAATTGGTGCAGTTTTAATGCAGGAAGGAAGACCCATTGCTTTTGAAAGTCGTCCAATCAAAGGAAAGTATTTACATAAACCTATTTATAAGAAGGAAATGTTAGCAATACTGCATGCACTAAAGAAATGGCGAACTTACCTAATGGGAAGACACTTCAAGGTAAAAACTAATCATGATAGTCTTAAACACTTTTTGGAACAAAGACTATCTTCAGAAGAGCAGCAAAAATGGGTCACAAAGATGTTGGGTTATGACTTTGAAATAATATACAAAAAGGAAAGCTTAATGTTGTTGCAGATGCACTCTCAAGAAAGAATGAAGAGGTGGAAGCATTGCTTTGTGCCATTTCTATTATCCAACCAGATTGGATAACCGAAGCAAGAGATGAATGGAAGAAGAAAAAATATGTATGGACACTCATTCAAAAGTTGCAGCAAGATCCTAGTACATCTGATACATTTAGTTGGAAAAATGATTCCTTATGGTACAAAGATCACTTATATCTTTGGAAGAATTCCCAACTAAAACAAAAGATTCTTCTGGAATTGCACACTTCTCCTTTAGGAGGACACTCAGGATTTTTAAAAACTTACCACAGGGTGAAGAAAGAATTTTTTTGTGATGGCCTTAAATCTGATATTCAAAATTTTGTGGCGGAATGTTTGGTTTGCCAGCGGAATAAAGTGGAAACAATTAAGACCCCGGGACTTCTACAACCTTTATCCATTCCAAGTCAACGTTGGGAGGAGATTTCAATGGATTTTATCACAGGTTTACCTAAGTCTGAAGGAAAGAGTGTCATCATGGTGGTAGTTGATAGACGTACCAAGTATGCACACTTTTGTGCATTATCTCATCCATTTAAAGCAAGTACAGTTGCTACTACATTTATGGACAGAATTCAAAAGCTACATGGAAGCCCAAGGGTTATTGTGAGCGACAGAGATCCCATTTTTACTGGAAATTTTTGAACGGAGTTATTTTCTTGTTTGGGTACTCAATTAGCTCATGCTCATCTTATCATCCTCAATCTGATGGTCAAACTGAGATAGTAAATAAATGTTTGGAAGGATATCTTCGTTGTTTTGTATCTGATAAACAAACACAATGGGTCAAGTGGTTACCTCTTGCTGAATGGTGGTATAACACTTCTTTCCATACTGTAGAAAAAATGACCCCATTTATGGCACTTTATGGATATCATCCACCATCGATCACATCATCTTTAAGGGAAAATTCGAAGGTTCAAGCATTGGAAGATCACATCGAGCATTAGCAAGAATTTCTCCAACTCTTAAAGGATAACCTGAATTTGGCACAAAATCGAATGAAACAACAGGCAAATCAACATCATAGCGAGAGAAGTTTTGATGTAGGAGATTGGGTATTTTTACGGCTACAACCATACAAACAAATGTCCCTCAAGCAAGCAAAGAAGGATAATAAATTATCGCCAAAGTACTATGGTCCTTACAAGGTGTTGCAAAAGATTGGTACTATGGCATACGAATTGGAGCTTCCTGCTTCTTCGCGAGTACATCCAGTTTTCCATGTTTCATGCTTAAAGAAGGTTATAGGTGAAAATCTTCCAGTTCAAACAATATTGCCAGAACTTGATGAGGAAGGAAAAATCATATTGGAACCCGAAGCGGTCATGGAAACAAGAACTCGACAGCTACGGAATCGATCAATTTCAGAGTATCTCATCAAGTGGAAGAACTTACCCACTGAAGATTCTACATGGGAGGATGAGAATTTTATACTGAAGCACCCGGAGCTACTCAAGCGTTGAGGACAACACTTTTTTGAAGGAGAGGGGCATGTTAGGTCCCTATATCACTAGTATAGTCCCTTATTATTGTTAGTGTAACCCCCTTATTGTTATTATTGTACCCTTGTAACCCGCATTTTGTTATTATTGTGCCCTTAAATTATTATTGTTAGGTCAGCTAGGATTACATTGTGGCCCACTAGGATTACATTATGGCCCCATGGACTCCTATATATAGAAAGGAGGTTTTGTAAATTATATCATCCAAGAATTGTCCATTTATCTAATGTATTGGAGGTTTCCCCCTCAAAGTGGCTCATTTCTAAGGCGTTGATATCTCTTTTATTCTCTTTTTGGAGCTGGTTACACAACAGTCGTTTGTGTCGGGTCCATCTTCTTTGATTCCAATTGTTTCAAATATTTTCACGTTTATCCCAACCAAGCCCACTATTTGTGTGGCTTCCTCCGCACCACCCATTAGTGTGGTTCCATCATTTCCATCAGCTTCTACTATTCGTGGAACACATCCCATTGCTTCTGCAATGTTTGCTCGACCCGTTGTGAGTGGATCACAACCTCACGTATCGGGAGTCCATTAACCTATTGGTGGTACACCTATCTCTTCTAATCTTATTCCGGGAGTTTTTTCATATGACCAATATATGATGGCTACTCAACATCATAACTACCTCCCCCAAGGTTCTCAACAAGTTCAAGCTCCGATCAATCCCCTATAGCACTACGATGAGTTTGGGAATCACGTATATTACCATGGGCCTCTCCCACAAGGTCTATTGTATGTTAAAATGACTCAAGCTCCGGTTCTGTATAAATTAGTATATAATAAGCATGCATACATCCATATTCCCCTGATCTCACAATATTTAACTTCTTGCAAAATACATAATCATTCGACTGTTAATATTTTGTGGAAAATTAATTGCACACACATGTGAAGCATAAAAACAATCGCAGATAACACAGTTGTTTAACGGGAAATATTGAAGCTAAAAACCCCAACTATCATATATTATGTATCATGGAAATCATGTAACAATCTCATACAAAGCTTAGTACATCAAGCTCTCAGTACAATCAATCGTCACACACTAACATAGAAGAAATCTACAAATCCATGCCCCAATCTCTGCCCTCCTGCTAGCCTGCCTCCACTGCTCAATCCAAGCATATTAAAAAGACCAATTCGATGTAATCCCACTCTCCTTGACTGCGTGATTATCATTGGCAACTCCAATGTATATGTAGATGCAATCCATGCATCACTATGGTCACAACATATAGTCTATCTCACCCTTTCACCTATCTCTACACCGGGTCTTCACTGGATCTAACATGCACTGTAGTTAATTGCTGTATTGTTCAGTTGATTAATGAGTTATTATTTGTGAATTAATTAACTAATTAATTCACTCCACTCTCACTAGTGTATCATTCCGTGAGATTAGATACAACTAGCTCAACTAAGTCTAAATGAGTTAAATTGAATACAACTCCATGAACTACTCTTCCAACTCTGTCATAACTTTTCCACTTCAGTTCTAACTTATTCCTCCATGCATGAACTCCAGTAAACCCTTAGGAATTGCGTAATTCCTTCAACCCACTGATTTGACAAATCTGTATACTGAAATTAAGTGCTCCAAGAGAATAAGTTGTTGTTTAGAGTCTGATTATTATTAAGAGCTAATAATAATCGACATGCATCTATTTTTAGATCGACGATCTATAAATAGACTTCGCCCAATCTTCTAATAATAGAATCTCATCTATTTTTCACATTTTACCAACCATATACAAATAGCCTCCTACTACATATAGAATATGCTCACCATGTCTAAAAATAGACATACACCTAAAAATAGCCTGTGTGGGCCCCACCTAGTTTAGGTGATTATTTTCCAACTAGGATCAAGGATGATGTTTCAGGATGCGTCCTTCACTGTTTCTTGTTGCAAAATTCAACACTCCCTCTCAACAAGAAAGGATTGTCTTTGCATGCGACATGCAACTCCATGCAACTGCCATGCAACCTTTGCAAGCACCCTACAACTCCATGCATCCACTCTGCAACTCTTGCTGCAACACTTCTGAAACTGAATAGCCTCCAAAAAACTGAATAAGTATAATGCATCTATCATCAAAGTCTTCAACTTCTGCTGGTACCAACTGCACATGTCTTCAGGAACCACTGCGCTGTTGAACTCTGCACCTATGCACTTTGAACTTGTTGTCAACTCAGAGCTGTGCTCCAGTATCCGACATTATCACTTCGATCTCACTGAATCAATCCAAATGATCATGCTACTACTGCTCTATGGGCACCTTGTAGCCAGGTTCAATTCATGAGATCCAGACCATCTCAATGAATCCTGCCCGAAAATGTTTTCTTGGATTATCCATGCATGTCGCCCCACCTCTTACCTGGTGGCATAGCTGCATGCACTCCCTCTGCCCATCTGGCATGAAATTTCTCTGCATGAGTGGTTGCTCCGACTTCATTATCCTCATCTTGTGGCTACTCCACATCCCGAGGTTCACTCTTACCTGCATGCAAATCTAGCTCCCTCTCGAGCTTCAATTTCATGGCTTTCTCACACTTCCCAACAGTAGGAAGCTCCGTAGAAATTCCATCTACTTCAAGTCTGTAGAGATTCTTAACTCGAATCCCAACCTTCTTGACTTGCCCCATGGCTTTGAGTCTAAGGAAAACCTTTCCTTTTCCAACTCGCGCACATTGTAATTGTCCTGCCATCACGAAATTTTCTAACAAAATAGTTGATTTTAAATTGACGATATCTCCCTCATCCAAGCTCCGATTCGACCGATTTTTTTTTTCAATTTGGGTATTTTTTCAGAAGGAATCCAAATATTCTATTTGTTTCTGAAAATATTTCACCAAAAATTTTAGATATTCTTTGAAACTCGCGCGCCCAAAAGTTCCTACTCTCATTCTATGTAGAAAATTTGTAACACGGCTCCAATACCATGTAGAAGTTAGTAGAAAATAAGCATGCATACATCTAGATTCCCCTAATCTCACAATATTTAACTTCTTGCAAAATACAGAATCATTCCACAATTAATCTTTTGCGGAAAATTAATTGCACACATATGTGAAGCATAAAAACAATTGCACATAACACAGTTGTTTAACGGGAAAGCCTGAAGCTAAAAACCCCAACTATCATATATTATGTATCATGGAAATAATTTAACAATCTCATACAAATCTTAGTACATCAAGCTCTCAGTACAATAAATCGTCACACACTAACATTGAAGAAATCTACAAAACCATGCACCAATCTCTGCCCTCCTGCTAGCCTGCCTCCACTGCGCAATCCAAGCTGATTACAAAGACCAATTCGATGCAATCCCACTCTCCTTGAATGTGTGATTATCATTGGCAACTCTAATGTATATGTAGATGCAATCCATGCATCACTATGGTCACAACAAATAGTCTATCTCACCTTTTCACCTATCTCTGCACTGGGTCTCCACTGGATCTGATATGCATTGTAGTTAACTGCTGTATTGTTCAGGTGATTAATGAGTTATTATTTGTGAATTAATTAACTAATTAATTCACTCCACTCTCACTAGTTTAGATACAACTAGCTCAACTGAGTCTAACTGAGTTAAATTGAATACAACTCCATGAACTACTCTTCCAACTCTGTCATAACTTTTCTACTTCAGTTCTAACTGAGTCCTCCATGCATGAACTCTAGTAAACCCTTAGGAATTGCATAATTCCTTCAGCCCACTGATTTGAAAAATCTGTATACTGAAATTAAGTGCTCCAAGAGAATAAGTTGTTGTTTAGAGTCTAATTATTATTAAGAGCTAATAATAATCGACATGCATCTATTTTTAGATTGACAATCTATAAATAGACTTCGCCCAATATTCTAAAAATAGAATTTCATCTATTTTTCACATTTGACCAACCATCTACAAATAGCCTCCTACTACATATAGAATATGCTCACCATGTCTAAAAATAGACATACACCTAAAAATAGCCTGTGTGGGCCCCACCTAGTTTAGGTGATTATTTTCCAACTAGGATCAAGGATGATGTTTTAGGATACCTCCTTCGTTGTTTCTTGTTACAAACTTCAACAGGTTCACCGAATCATTTCACATACAAACTGAGACAACCCTATGGTCCGCAAGGACAACCCTCCCATCTACAGGGACAAACTTTGGTCCAACAGGGACAACCCTATGGTCCTACTGGTCAACCTTACATTCAGCAGGGACAACCTGGTTAGCCTCAGGGCCAACCTTTAATTCCTCAAGGCCAACCATTGGTCCCCCAAGGTCAAACTTTGATGGTGCAAGGTCCACCCCAAGGCATTGCTTTCATCCCAAAACAGAATCCATACGTTGCTCAAATTGGACCTCAGTGGTTCACTCAGAATCTGTACCTTGGTCCACAACTAGGATATGGGCAGAATTTCCAAAATTATAACCCCTATGGATAGAATCCACCGGGACAGAACATATGGGCTCAAAATATCTCTCGACTTGGTTGGAACCCTAACGTTGGTCTTTATCAAAGGCCTGCAATGCCTTTTAACCTGCAATTTCCATTGCTTTCTACGCTGGAACTTCCTGATGTATCGAAGTTAACAAATGATCCCATTCTTCATAATCCATATTTGATCAGGAGATCATGTCCAAGTTTTAAAAAATGCTAGAAAATGAAAGTGATAAAAAATGGTTGCAATCTGAATGGCTAGAAAGGTCTCGTCTCTGCGATTCTGGCACTATGAACGGTTCTCAAAACCGAGGTCATATGCAAATGTATTCAGGTTTGAAATTGTCTAGTAAACTCCAAAATTTAGTTGACCAAGTTTGATTTTTCAAAATTGGAAAAATTAAAAAAAGAATATTCTAAGGAATACTCCTCAAAATATTCCACAAAATATTTCCTGGAATATTCCACTTGGGAATATCAGACTTCGACAAGTGGCATTTGACGGTTGGAGGTTAATTTGAATTTTGGTATTTTTGCCTATCAGATGGTGCCACGTGGCAAGCCTGGAGGCTGCCACGTGGCCCTAGGCCAAAGGAGAAATGACACTGTAAAAATTATTGTCTCCGTAGGAATCAAACATGGGTGGTCGGGCTGCCAGCCCACAAGCCTGATCGTCCCGCCCTCGCAGTGGTTCTTACCATTCATCGGGCATGGCTATGATTTATTCTTTGCAAACAATTCGTGTGGAAGAAAAAAAGGGGCTAGCCCAGATGCCACACGACCGTCCGTTGTGAACCAAGAGCTTAACTCTTGGCGGTAATATAATTGTAACCTTGCAGTTCGGATGGGCCATGTGGCCAGTGCCCCCATCACATTTAATGTTAATGGTTAAGTTGCAGTTTATTCGGCAGTCACCATGTCACCGCCCCATTTAATATTAAATGCCACCTAAACCGTCCGCCATTTTAGCGCTTGGTTCTACCAATTCAAAAATTCTGCCGAATTTAGTTTGTTAACCAGCAGTTATTCCACTTTTAGTGGGGTTTTGGGGGGACATTGGGCAATTTTCTTGTTTTTGCCATAACGCCCTCATTATTGAACCAAATTGAGTGAAACCATAGTCAATTTTGGGTCTTTTCGACATTCTGAGAAGTTTGGAAGAGGTTTTAGTTCGAACAGAGGTGATATTTAGTAGTTTTTACTTTGAGGAAGATGAAGGAGTCATCAAGGCCATCATAGAGAAGGCAATGTATTAGTCTCTCTTTCACTGTTTAGTGTAAATGAGAAGCCATTTCTAGCTATTTCATATCTTCTGAAGCTGAATATACAGTTGGTTTTTCCTATTAAGGCTTATTTTCACTTGTACTTGCATTTTGAGCAAATTGATACAAGAGGGACATGTCATTTGGGAGGCTTGGACCAGCAGATGTAGCCTAGGAGGGGTGAACTGCTCAACAAATAGCTGAGTAATGTGTTTGTTGAAGTTTATTTTCTGTTATTTTATGTTAAACAATAAAATTACTTAATCAATCCTCACACAGAAACCTCATAAACAAAGCGATAAATATTTGTTTAACCTGCAATTTAAGGAGAACCATTTGCACACATTATTATATATGTTTGGATACTTTGGATAGTGTTACAAATATTTCCATTTAGGTCAAGCTGGTATTAGAGCAAGGTTTTGAGCATTAGGTTAAGCTAGAGTATTTTATCTTTTTAACATTTGTGCAAAAGGATTTGTTTAATAGTTTGCATAACCACTCTTGCAAGCTGTGTAGAGCAAGGTTGGTTGCTTGATTGGCAAGAGTAAGCTATTGGTTGTATAGCTTGAAAGGTGTTTAAACAATGTAAAAGATTGACTATTTTACTATTTGAAAACTGACTGTTGTTTGAGTTTGTTGGAGGTGAAAGGATAGCTACTGATTAGCTAAGTCCTGGAGAGGAAAAAAAGGAAGAAAGGGCTGAAGGTTGCTTCCTTACCCCAAAGTACCTTAAGGTCACCCTTGGAACACAAACCCTCTTGACGATTGTTTGATAAGAAGCTCTTAGAGTTTTTTTATTGTTTGTTGTTTGAATAAGAGTTTGTCTCTACATCCATTTGGTTTAAAAAATCTTGTCACTTGTTTAGAAAGCTTTGTGAGCTTTTTTTTTTTTAAGTTCCTTTTGTTCATTGACATCATAATGAAAACTTCTACAAGTGAGGTTTCCTCCTTCACGATATTCTTCGATGAAGATATGAAGCGTGACTTTATTATATTGAAGGACATGGTGCAAATTTTGTTTAAGGATAAAAGAGAAATCACTGAACTTCGTGAAAAATTGTTTTCCATGAAGCAAGAGAAGGAAGAAATTCTTCAAAGATTGCATGATATGGAGATGCAGCTCCATCAAGGTCAAGAAGATTTGACCAAGAACATGCGTGAGGAAGAGGTAATCCATTCTCATTTGTCTTCAGTTTCGTCATTAGAAAGATGTGTTGGTTCTTTTGAAAAGCATACGAGAGGTATAGGGTCCAAGTTAATGAATAAAATGGGCTATGAAGGCAAAGGTTTAGGCAAGAATGCACAAGGCATGGTTGATCCTATTTTGGTTGAGGAACGACCCAAGAATCTTGGTCTTGGTTATGTGCAATTTAATGGAGAAGACTCCAAAACCATGAAAGCATGTGAGGCTACTTTAAAGAGAACCTTTTTTCCAAGTTATAAGATGCAAATATGTAAAATTTGTTTCAAATATGATTGCTATTGCTTTAAGCCTTTGTTGCACCAAGAAGATGGTAGACATGCAGGTTATGGCAAGCATGCGAGTTCAAAAATTTTTCAAGATAAGAACGATGATGTTAGTCTGCAAATGAAAGCTGGAGCCTCTACTAGTTCATCTCCTCATGAAGGCAAAAAGGATGAACATGCAAGGTAGCACAAGAGGTATAAATATTCCCATGATCAATTTTATTGTGTTTCTGCAAAGCATGATAATTTTGCATGCTTAGATGGAAGAAATATTTGCTGTACATATTGTGGTCGATTTAACCATGATGTTTCAAGATGCTGGATGAGGAAGAAGACATACAGGAAGCAGATGAAGCAAAGACAACTTTCAAAGAAGGTGCATAAGACTTGCACATATTGCCAAAAGAGGGGACATGTTGTCTCCCATTGTTGGAATTTGCATCCAATTAGTCGTCCCAAGCACATGCAGCAAGAGGACAGAAAGATTGGCGAAAGTGGAACCAATGATTCCATTATTGATGTGAGAAAGGAAGTTTCACATGAGGAAGAGTTGCAATAGAAAAAATCGCCATGGAAGTGGCTTGGTAAGAAGTGGATGGACTTCTTAGCACAATAAGACGTACTCATTTTGTACATATGCAAATTTTGGTTGTATGCATGTATTTTATGCAGTAATCTCTCGTTTGTTTGATCCACCTTGGATCATTGATCAAGGCAGCGATGATCAGTTTCCTTCTGCAAATTTCTTGCCATAAATTTTCTGAGTGAGTGCAAGAAAGACAGTTCTTGACAGGAGGACAAGCGCATCGAGGAAGGGAAGTGTGAATTTCTTTCTATTTGTGGCTCAAAATCACTTTCCATGTAAGGTAAATGTTTGGAGGCTGAAGAGAAGAGGGTGTAGTACTCTTATTTATTGTACAGATCAGTTTTAGTAGTCCAGAGAGATTTTGGGGTCCAAAAGCTTCATAGTGGGGAGGTGTGATCAAGGGATCATGTCCAAGTTTTAAAAAATGTCAAAAATGAAAGGGATAAAAAATGGTTGCAATCTGAACGACCGAAAAGGTCTCGTCGCTATGATTTTGGCGCCATGAATGGTTCTCAAAACCAAGGTCGTATGAAAAAGTTATTGAGGTTTGAAATTTTCCAGTAAACTCCAAAATTCAGTTGACCAAGTTTGAATTTTCAAATTTGGAAAAATTAAAGAAAGAATATTCCAAGGAATATTTTGAGAATATTCCTCCAAATATTCCATGGAATATTCCCTGAAATATTCCATCTGGGTGTATTAGACTTTGACAAGTGGCATTTGATGGTTGGAGGTTAATTTGACTTTTGGTATTTTGGCCAATCAGAGGGTGCCACGTGGCAAGCTCGGAGGCTGCCACATGGCCCTAGGCCAGATGAGACACGAAATTGTAAAAATGATTGTCTCCACAGAAATCAAACATGGGTGGTCAGGCTGCCAGCCCATAGGTCTGACCGGCCCACCCTCACAGTGATTCTTACCATTCATCGGGCGCAGCTACGATTTATTCTTTGCAAACAATTCGGGCGAAAGAAAAAAAGGGGCTAGCCTGGATGCCATGCGACCGTCTGCTGTGAACCAAGAGCTTAACTCCAAGAGGTAATATAGCTGTAACCTTGCGGTTCAGATGAGCCATGTGGCCAGCGCCCCCATCACATTTAATGTTAATGGTTAAGTTGCAGTTTATTCGACGGTTTGGGCGGCGGTCACCATGTGACTGCCCCATTTAATATTAAATGCCACCTAAACCGTCTGCCATTTTAGCGCACAGTTCCACCAATTCAGAAATTCCGATGAATTTAGTTTGTTAACTGGCAGTTATTCCACTTTTAATGGGGTTTTTGGGGGACATTCGACAGTTTTCTTGTTTCCGCCATAACTCCCTCATTATTGAACCAAATTGAGTGAAAAAATAATCAATTTTGGGTCTCTTCGACATTCTGAGCAGTTTGGAATAGGTTTCAAGTTGAACAAAGGTTATCTTCAGTAGTGTTTTCTTCGAGGAAGATGAAGGAGCCATCAAGGCCATCATGGAGAATGTAATGTATTGGTCTCTTTCACTGTTTAATGTAAATGAAAAGCCATTTATAGCTATTTCGTATCTTCTAAAGCTGAATTTACAGTTGGTTTTTCCTATTAAGGCTTATTTTCACTTTTACTTTCATTTTGAGCAAATTAATACAAGAGGGACATTCCATTTGGGAGGCTTGAACCAACAGATGTAGCCTAGGAGGGGTGAACTGCTCAACAAATAACTGAGTAATGTGTTTTTTGAAGTTTATTTGCTGTTATTTTATATTGTTTTATGTTAAACAGTAAAATTACTTAATCAATCCTCACACATAAACCTCATAAACAAAGCTAGAAATATTTGTTTAACCTGCAATTTAAGGAGAACCGTTTGCACACATTATTTTATCTATTTGGATACTTTGCATAGCGTTACAAATATTTCCATTCAAATCAATATTGGCCCTCAGCTCCCACCAAGATTCCCGGTGATTGTCCCAAGTTCGAAGGCAAGTTCGGAGAAGACCCCCAGGCGCATGTTATGACGTACCACCTATGGTGCTCCTCTAACTCTTAGATTGATGATTCCATTCGTTTACGTCTTTCCAAATAATTCTCACTGGTGCCGCCCCAAAGTGGTACATTGAACTTTCTCGTGGAATATTCCAAGACTTCAATTCTCTTGCAATGGATTTTCTCACACACTTTCAGTTACCGGTTCGCTATGAAATGGGGACACACCTCCTAACATCCCTGAAATAGGATCGAGCCACACATATTTCCAATCACATTCATGAATGGAGGCAACGCCATCATTTGATCAAGTTTGAAATCCATGATCAAATTCTTACTGATGGGTTCACTACCTCTTTTATCGGTCCAATAGCTAAGGACATCGCTATGGGGGCATGTGTTACTGAGGAACAGGACATTTCTCATGCCCAATACCTTGATCTAGTGTACTCCTAGTCTGGCACACTTTATGAAATATTTCTTGATGCTCCACGACCTGGAACCTCCAAAGCACCAGTTATGCCATCCGTCGATGGTATCATTGGTTCTATTTCTCATACTTCCGGTAAGTCTTCCCCTAATCTTGTGAAGCAGAAATCCACTCCTTATAGTGATACTTCTTCTCATCCACCTTCCAATCCTAGAAAAATCGTGGAAGTGAATGCTATCCAGTATACCTCAGTGGATAAATCCTCCAAAGGTAATAAGAAGGGTAAAGGCAAGGCCAAGCCGATACCCCAAAACAGGATTCTCCTAAAACAAATACTGATGATGGTTCGAAACGTAAACCGAAGTATCCTTTTTCTATATGTGACGATGAGAATTACACCAAGGAATTTCCACGATGGGCCTAGATGAGTCGAATTCTTAAAGGCATTCAAGGAACTCAAGTTGTTCTTAAAGAACCATTCCTGTCACAACAAACACAAATGGTGGAGCAACCCTAGTCCCCCACCCCTTTTGGCTCTCAAGTTTTCATGATGAATGGTGTTGCACCCATATCTATTACTACCAGATCAAAATATTATACATAACTGTGCCAAGCGGCGGGGAAATAAATTGCAGATGGTCCTCCTCCCCTACCTGCTTCCAGCCCTCTTCATATTGAAAGGCCCAGTTCTGAGCTTGTTGTATGACCACCTTCCAAAGGCATGCTCCGTAAGTCCTCCTATAACTCGAACAATCGTGCCACTCAGCATTACATTATTATTGAGGATTTGGCTTAGGTGCCATCCACCATGTTATCCAGAAGGCTTTCACCCTGTCGATTCGAGCCTTATCACTTTTGATCTAGAAAATTTCGTCCTGCGTCTCCCTCACCAACTTTCTTTGATTATCCAAGTTGGGATTAATGGTAAGAATATCCATCAAGAAGTCATAGACGAAGGTGCATCTACCTGCATCATGTCTGTTGTATGCTGGAAAGCCATCAGTTCTCTCACCCTTAACCAATCTCCAAACGCTTTAGAAGCCTTCGACGGAAGGGAATCTCGCCCTCTTGGTATCCTCACCAGCTTACCTATCACACTGGAAGGGAAAACGGTTAATGTCGAGGTCGAAGTCATTGATGCCAAAATCAACTATAATCTCCTCCCCGAACACATTTGGACTTACGCCATGCTATGCATATCGTCCATTCTCTTTCATGTTCTTTGTTTCCCGCACGAAGGAAATATTATCAATGTTTATCAACTATCCTTTTTCACTTCCACTTCTTCAGAGAGAAACATTCTGTATATAGACTAAATTCCTACACCTTATGAAAGTGTGGGACCAGGAATTTCAAGGATCCTACCCTTATGGGTCTTTTTCCTCTTCCTCCACCCAACACTGCTCAGGTCAATATGATCTCCACATCTTCTGATCCATGGATCATCCCTTCGCCTGATCAGGTTGATTAATTTGGTGAGGTGATGTCGTTAAGCTTGATAGAAATTTATTATTGTGAGGTTATCTCAGCTTCGGCTTCTCCTTCTGATCATACTTATTCGAGTATGCATCTTGACAAATACTCTCAATCCGCTTAGCTCAGTGCTTCAAATTCTCCAGATCCCTTGAACGCAATGTTTCCAACTGATGAAGCCATCGTGGAAACCATGTCTCTCGAGGATCCTCCCTGGGACGATAGTCGTCATTGTTCCTCTTTTTTGCATAGTATTGGGGCAATGTCTACTTGTATTGAGAATTTTTCTTCCCAAGCTCCTTCCCAACTGCTTCTGATGCCTATTTTGACACATGAAGTTTTTGCGGAAGGCAACATGGGGAAAATCACTCAGACGATGCCTATGGACATTTCCGTTAAACTTGGGGTTTTTGAGAACATCCACATTGGGGTGACCTATTCTCCTGATGAGATCAAGGTCTATACTAGTCTCTTCCATGAATTTTGAGACGTTTTCGCTTGGTCCTATGAGAAAATGCCTGACATTGTGTAATATCCCCAAATGGGATTTCTCAGCAAGGCATGCCCAAAAAACACATTTTTCAGGAATGGTTGCTACAGGATTTGAAATCAAGACCTCAATCCCTTATATCAATGTATCTAAGACCTAAATCCAAGAGGAGGCTCAAAATAAATCACTCTAGGTGGGTTAAATAGGTCTCCCACAACTAGTTGTCTTGGAAAAATGACCAATGAAGGGGCTGCAGCAATGTATGAACATACAATGGAGTATCAGCATTATTTTTATGAGACAACATACATGAATATCTGAATAGCGATCAAATGTATATTATAGCAGCAATTGTATAAAAATCCTTGAGGAAAGAGACACTCAAGCAAGGAAATGCAACCTGAAAGGAACATGTACATAAAAATAGATAAACACTGCTACACAGGAATTTCTGCAGGCTAAAAGGACGCAGTTTATTGGAGACACTGCAACATGCTGAATAATAATAGAAGGATATGACAATATATGGCTCAATAAATGAGGGGGAGAAAGCTCTCAACCCCAGAAAACAATAATACAACAATCCTTAGAAGGATTGGATAAAATATACAAAATGGTAAAATGCCGGAGTTGCAGGGTAGTGGCTGCAACTCAAGAACTGGAAATGAATAGAGAAGGCTGAAGATGATACATCAGATAAAAAACCTCCTTCAATGGATCTTACAATTGAAAGGTTGATCCTAACACTGAAGATCTCACCCTCTGACAATCATTGCAAATCCTCACTGCAGATACACACTGGAAATAACGCAGTCACTTAGGGAAACTGTGTTGTAGGTGGAATAGAAGGTGTTGGCCAGGTGCCAAGATCTGAAAAATACTCTCAATTCTTCCTTCCTATTCTCCCAAATGAAATAAGGCTTCCTCCTCTGAAAAACAAGCCAAGGAATGGTGTTGTGGGATCTCCACTGCAACACCCTGCAGCACAACGTTATACTTGAGTAGAAATAACGTTGTAGCTGAAGGAGATGGCTTGGCCTTGAGCCTGAATGTGGAGAAATGAAGTGAAATACCTCAAGAGGCCTCTCAATGAGGAGAAATCATCCTAAACATGAATTCCTTATGCTAAATAACACTACAACCCTGCTAAACAGTAGGAGACTGCAAATAGTCTAAGCAGACAAGAAATCAATAATCATAAGCATGAGTCACAAGGGCTTCCTTGCCCTCATTTTAAACAAATTATATCTCCCTCTCCATGGTTCCCACTAATTAGGGTTTCCTCCATCAAGGAAAATTCCCTCCTCTTTCACTGCGTTGTCCCACAAGATGATCTCCACCTCCTATCACTGCGCTATTTGACTTGGTCAAAATTGACCTTGTCTTCATGCAAATGTCCTCTTTCACACATGAGGGTGTGAAATACAACTCCATTGACAATCCCATTTCATAATAAGAGGGATTTTATTCCTATTTCTGAAATGTATGGGCCTCCTTACCCATTTATTCATCTCCTAAGTGCAAACAAAAAAAATTAGTATTCCATTTAGCTGCATGCTAAAAGTGGAATATTACACATTGATCCAAGTATAGTCATGCACTAGATCCCTACTTACCTTGATGCAAAACCTATTCACCAACACCTTCATCCCAATGCACCCTAGAAAGGCAGCTACCATAAAGGGAGAAGTTGAAAAACTTCTGAAAGCAGGTTTCATTTATCTAATCCCATTGAGAGATTGGATCTCTAACATTGTCCCTGTGGATAAGAAGCAGGGAAATATTCAAGTTTGTGTGGATTACCACGATATCAATCATGCTTGTCCCAAGGATAAATATCCCACACCCTTCATCGACCAGATCATTGACGAATGTGTTAATAGTAATATTTTTTCCCTTATGGACGGGTTCTCTAGTTACAACCAGATTAATATACTACCAATTGATCAACATAAAACTGCCTTCATCTATCCATGGGGCACTTTTGCGTATAAGAGCTCCCTTTTGGCCTAAAAATGCTGGTACCACGTTCCAACAAGAAATGTCATATGATTTTTGTGATATTAAGCACATTGTTCAACCTTACCTAGCTGGCCTTCCGGTTCATTCCACTAAGCGTCAGGACCACCTAGAACACCTCCGTCAAATTTTTCTTCGTTGTAGACGCTACAACATTAGGCTTAATCCACACAAGTGTGTCTTCTATGTAAATTCTAGAAGACTCCTTGGGTTTGTCGTTTCTAAAGACGATATTCATCTCGATCCTATTAAGGTTGAAGCTATCATCAATATCCCCTCCCCTTCCTCTTTACACCAGTTGCAGAGTCTGCAAGGGAAAGATAATTTCCTATGTCATTTTATATCGAACTATGTTGAAGTAGCTAGAGGTTTTACGTGATTGCTTAAGCAAGGCATGCCATTCCTATGGGATGAGATTGCCCAAAAATCTTTCGATGCACTAAAGATCATGCTTGTGAATGCTCCCCTTTTGCATCCTCCAAATTATCATCTTGATTATTCACTCTATTTGGCTGCCACTTTTAGCACTATTTCCATGGTTCTGGTACAGGACGATGATGATGGTAACAAGCATGTCATCTATTATCTTATTTGAAATCTTCTCGACACTGAAAAATGTTATGATCATGTCGAAAAGTTGGCGTTGGAAGCTGTTTGAGCCGTCCAACGTTTTTTCCATTATATTTTACTCTGCACTACGACCGTGATTTCGGATTACAACTCCATGACCTATATTCTAACTCGACAATTTCTGGGGGGAAACTACTCTAAGTGGATAGTTTTCCTCCAAGATTCTTATTTTGAGTTCATTACGTGATTTCGGATTACAACTCCATGACCTATATTCTAACTCGACAATTTCTGGGGGGAAACTACTCTAAGTGGATAGTTTTCCTCCAAGATTCTTATTTTGAGTTCATTACTGCCAAATCGAAGAAGTTATCAGTTTTTGATGAGTTGATCTGCTCTTTTCCTTCTACCTCTGCTCCCTCCAGTTCTGAGGAACGCATTCTAGAAGATACTCTTTTTCTGATTAGCACCCTCGATCCATGGTACGGTGATATCATCATTTATCTCCAGAATTATATCTTCTGGTCTGAGTTGATGAAAGATGCTCATCAACTTATCCATCATCATTTGTAACACTATCTCATATTTAGAGATAATTTATGCTGCATCGGAACTAATTCCATCCTCCGTCGGTGTTTGAACCTCGAGGAAGCTGAAAAAATCCTTAATGACTTTCATTCTGGAGCATGTGGTGGTCATATGTCTGGGTATGCTATTGCTCAAATAATTCTTCGTGTTGGGTATGTCTAGCGTACCATTTTCAAATATTGTATCCTCGTTGTCCATAAATGTCACGAATGCTAGATTTATCAGTGCAACATGCGCGCGCCACCCACTCACCTCCATCCCGTCATTAACATTAGTCCTTTTTCGAAGTGAGGTATTGAGTTTATGATGTGTAGCCCTCGCTCAACCAAGGGGCATGGTTATATTATTGTAGCTGTGGACTACTTCACTAAATGGGCTGAAGAAATTCTTACACTAACAGCTGACGGTAAGACGACTGCCCAATTTCTTTTCATTAACATGATTACCAGGTTTGGAGTCCATCAAGCCATTGTCACTGATCATGGCTCCCACTTTCACGATTACATGATGGCTGAGTTGACTACTAAGTTGGGTCTGCATCATGATAGCTCAATGCCATACTACCCCCAGGCCAATGGCTAGGTTAAAGCCATGAACAAATTTTTAGTCATTGTGCTTCAGTGTACTATTGCGATGCACAAATATTATTGGCATATCACGTTTTTCTCAGCTCTCTGGGCTTTGTTAGTCATCAGTGATTTTTTGCTGATATCAAAAGATGACTAAGAAATGATCCCAGATTTCTAAAAAAAAAATTTGTGAAATATTGTGAGTTTTAGAAATCTCACTGCATTCATTATCCTAAAAAGCCTAATTGTTTCACTAAATTTCTTCATCTTTGCCTTCTCAAAATTTACCCTGCTGCTCCAAGAAGACTCCTTTTTCTGTCCTACTGATCTCATTTTATCCCCCTCCTCACACTCTCATTCACTCCCTATTTTCCTCTGTAAAACCATTTTTTCCCCTTTTCCCAAACCCTCATAAAAGAAGCCCCCAATCCTCTTTTTCCTTTGTATATAGTAAACACTGTAAAAGAGCCCTTTTACATTGTTTAAAACCAAAATTTAGCCTTTCAGGTGTTTTAATTTTATTACATAAACCTTGTTTTTATGTTAAAACCCTCCTCTTTTCAAAATTCAGGCCTTAAGCCCTTTTCTTATAAGCGCCTAGCCCTTTTCCCAATGAGACCCCAACCTTCCGCTTATTCCTAGCCCTGTTCCCCATTCAAATGAAAATCTGCCCCTTTCATTTTATTTTAACCCCGAACTTTATTATAAAAACCCATAAACCTTGGGTTAATTAAAAACCCACGACCTAAGAACCCCCCCCTGCACACATAAAACAAGTACTCTCAGAGGAAACAATGAAGAGAAAGTCTGAAGGGCTAATTCTAAAATCAAAAGAAAATCAAGAAGGTTAACCAGACAGACAATGATTAAAGGTTAAAAGCAAAGGATCAGAAAGTTAAACAAAGGATTAATAAAGAAATAGTCATAAAGCAGAAATAAAAAGTAAAGATAGTGAGAAAGATTATAAAGGTTAAATCAAGGTTCAGAGGCCTAATACAGAAGCTTTAATGTTAAAACAAAGGCAGATCTACCCAAAGACAACTTTGAATGACTCAATGAAGAAGCAATTACTTCTCCAAAGACAAATCTGCCACCTTGTTAGCCACCTATAAAATTTGTTATAGCAAAAGGTGGCTAAATCATTTTTGGAGCCTTCAAGGAACAAATTTTATTGCAAAAAGTGTTGGCTCTTGAAGACTCTTGAAGGCCTCATGCCTCTGTCCAAATCTTCACTGCTGTTCCCTTTTTATTTAGAATTTCTGTTGTTTCCATAAGTGAAAATACTGCTGCAAAATCGTCATTTTTTCTCCTTCCTCCACTCAAAAATAACCTTCATTTTGCTCCCCTTTTTCTCCATAAAACGACTCTATTTTCATGTTTCCTCTTCTTCCATTCATGAAAATCATTTTTACAAGGTTAAGAGCTCACATTTTTACCTTACCGAAGCCCTCAAAATCCTTTGAAAACCATTGAAAATATATAAAAAGCCCATTTTTGTATTTCAGACTTAAGCCCCCTTGGGCTAAGTCCTAAACCACTTCCCCTCCATACAACCTACACCCCGGGGCCAAGTGTTGAAGTCCCAAAGCGCTTAAATTGCATCACAAAAATCCAATGGGTTGATTGAAAAGCCCGAGCCCGAGGCTCCGATCGCGATTGGCCCTTTGTTATATAACGCCCCGGTCTTATGGCTTTCCATATAACCCCTGGCCCCACAGACGAGTGCCTAATCATATTATATATATGTCCACCCAAAGTTTAAACCTTTGTTTATATTAAACACATCGGTTTTATTATATTATAACTTCCCACTGGTTCAAAGTTTCAGTCAATCTCCACCATCGATCTGATCTATAGATCGACGGCACGCAGTCCATCACCCCGGTGGTCCCCGCCATCCATTCGCCGTTGCAAAAACCACCTGGTATCCATCGCACCGCTTTTTTGAGCGGGCGATTTTTTCCCATTTCACAGCGATTCCATACACCGACCGCCACGTGTCTTGGGCCCATTTTCAAAACGGCCATCCATCGTGCGTTAAATATCGGATGTGGACTCGGCATGATATTGACATCCACCATTCAATCTGAGGTCTCCCATCAGACAACGATCGCTCTCCGAAGATGCCCAACAGTAACTAGGCTACGACGTGTTCATTAGAGCATCCCCACCGTCGATCCGATCTACAGATCGACGACTCACAATTCATCACCCCGATTCTCCCGTTTTGACTTTTCATCTTCGCTCCCAACCGTCGATCTCTGCGTGATCGACAGCTCCAATTCATATTCCTTTTCCACCTTCCCTTTGAATTTCTCTGATCGATCCTGACCGTTGGATGATGCCATCCAATGGCCATGCTCTCCCCACATGTCCTCCCGCAGAAATAAACCTATACATGCAGGATTTTTTAATATTTTTTATATTGTGCAGGGTTACAAATGGTTTTTCCGCCATGACTGAATTTTTTTCAGAGGCAGAGGGTGACGATCCTCCCGCCTCCGATTCAACAAAGAAAATCCTTCATAGGATCTAAAATTCACGTTTCATCGGTGTTTCATCAGGCATTGATGCCACATGAGCCCTGCGTAGCCTACACACCAACAAGACACAGTGATTTCAAATCAAAATTAAAAAAATATCAGTGTTGAAGATGGAGAACAGAAGATTGAAGACAGATTTGGGATTACGGCTAAGATTGATTATCAAAAGCCTAATCCCCCAAATTAAAACATAGTTAAAAGAAAATCATAAGTGTTTTATCAAACAGGAAGGCCTCCATCGCCACATCAGGGGCAAATTGAATCCCACAGCTAACACAGAGCCACCTACAGCCTCAAAGTAATCAAAAGGAGGCCGAGTTATGACCAGACCTGGAGAATTTGCATCAATGCGGCCGAACAATTATTTCAACCAAAGGAACTTATTGTAAACTGATAGCAAAAGTTATTATGAGGATAACAAAGAGCCTTAAAGTCAACAAATTCTTTCTAGAAAGCTTGATAGTTAATATAAACCAATTAATACAGGAAAATATCAGAATGTTCTCCATTAAGCCCCTCAAAGGCCAAGAGATAGTAAATTGTATTAATTGAACTTAGAAGATATTTTATCCCATTCCACCTCCTCATTTATTCTATAAATACTTTTGAAGAAGATGAGATAGGGGTTGGTTGTTGTTTTATCACTAGTTGTAATATTGAAACTCTCTGAAATAAATACATAGTCTATTGAAGTTGAAGAGGAAACTGAAGTCTTGGAAGCTTTGATGATGTTGTTGCATGCTTGTTCCTGAGAAGGCTCTATCATTGGGTCCATGAGCTTGGCGGTTGGTGAAGTATTCTTAACTGTTTGATGTTTTCTCCTGTTTTTATTATGTTCCATAATATCTTACTATCGTAGGTTGAAAGTTTTAGGCTAAGAAATGACTCCTAGAAGCACCTTAGACCTGTTCATCCTTCACTGTTTAATGTTTTCTTTTGCTGAGGTATTTTAGAGTCTTTAATCTCTCTCTTTAGTCCTCATGCTTGTTTATTTCCTTAATAGTTCGAACAATTGGTTTCAGCATGATTTATGGTTTTCCCTACTTTTCTGCTGCCACTTAAAAAATGTTATTGAAGTCTCCCTTTGAAGTTTCTTGTTTACAGTGAATCAAGGAGGTCTGTTCCAATATTGCCCTTTGTCCTTGCTTAAAAAATTTCCTTGAAGGTATTTATAGTTGTAATCATGGATGTGTTAGGTGTTCCCTCTTCTATGACTGCAATTATCAGTGAATATTTTATGTTTTCTAAGTCATTTGAAATAAAATCTTTGAGGAAATACGGAGTTCCCCAAATCTTAGATTTCATTTTGAAAGTTGTCTTGAAGTCATTATTTGCTTAAAGAATGTCTGTAGAATTTATGGTTAGCCCTGTCTATCAAATATTTCTTTATTGTTCAAGTTATGTTTTCAAGTTCCCTTCGTTGAGAATCAAATTTCTCTTTCCAAAACCAAAGGATCCTGCGGCCAAGTTAGATTTTCCCTCTGATATCTCACATCCATTGACGAGTATGTTTTGACCTCTTCTTGACTCCATTTCCCAATGAACCAAATGTTTCTCTATTCTATATATCTTTCCTAGATCTTTTATGTTCTGCGGTATCAATTCAACCAAACAAATAAGCAAACACCTGCACTTAATAACTAGTCTAAAACCAATACTCAAAGCACACAAGATAAACCTTTGCAAACATACATTTGAGAGATCCCTCTCTGAGAACAGGAGGACTAGATCCTATAACTCTAAATATTGGTTCTGATGTTGTCTTGTCTTTTGATTTGCCAAACTATCAAAACACAGGACACTGACACACCTACAGGATGATTTCTTTCAAATGAAGACATCAGGCAGTTGTTGCACAGTCATAGATATTTAAAAACAACTCAATAGTTATTGTAAAGTTATTACAAAGCCTTAAAGTCAAACATTTCACCTATAAACCATTAGGAGTTAAAGATAGAAGTTATTGTTCAGAGAAATATCATCAGATATTCCTGCCTTGTGCCTTGCATGGTTTTCAAGATAAGGAATTCATTAACTTTGTAATAAATGACATTTAAACCCTAGTTTCAGTTCCACCTCCTCATTTGCATATAAATATTGCATATGAGCCTCATTATTAATGTTGGTTGCTGAGTTAAATTTGAGGATTGATGAGTTGTTGAGCTAGTTGAGGAATACTAAGCTGGATGGAGAAAGCTTTGAGCTGTAGAGACCTATTGTACTGGAGTATGTAACTGGTTTGAACATCAATAAACACAAGCACGTTCACAGGATCCTTGATCTATGTTAATGATGAAGTTTTTCTTCTCTGTTATTGTTTTTTCTTATGCTTTACATTCTGTCCATATTTTCTGATAAAGAACATAAATTTTAGAGTAGGATTTGCTATTGTAGCACCCTATTTCTGTCTGAAATATTTATCTTTATGTTTTATTATACAAGGTTTGATTGGAGGATTATTAATTGCCCTCTAGTTACATCTAGCTTGTTATCTTAGAAATGATTCAATAGAGTGAAACCAGGGAAATTTATGGTGAGCCCATGTCCCTTGAGTAAGACTTCAGATATTGTTTTTAAGACTTTCTTTGAAGTATACTTAGTAGATTCCAAACCAGGGAAGTATATGGTATGCCCTGTCCTCTGGTCTGCTTCAAAATTTTTCTTTAAAAGATCCTTAGAGAGCTAGTCAAAAGCAGATTAGATTATTTCTGTTTGATCTTAGGCTGCTCTCACTGTTATCTTACATGTTTTCTTTATCTGAAAGTAGTTCTTGAATTACTGTATTATTGTCTTAGAGGTTTTCTTATTAAAAATTTTATCCAAAGAAGACTATGTTTTTCCCTGTCCTTTGGCTTACTTCAAACAGTTACCTTAAAAGGCTTTTCTTGTCTAAGTAGAGCATGAAGATTCTTAACTGACTATAGCTTTGTTGCCTTCACAACTTATTATTATTTCATAACACAACCTAATCTAAAATGATCCACTTGATATAGTTAGATTGCCCTATGAAAACCCTTGTAAAGTTGTTGAACAATTAAACCCTAGCCTAATGGATTAATGTTTTCTCATAGTCTATCTTTTCAGCTGAAACATTCTCTCAATCAACTCCAACCCTTGATCTATCAATTGATATTTCAATCAACAAAAACCAACAAGTTCTAAGAGCTTCATAACTAGCCTAATATCATAAACAAAGCATAAAGATATATCATTTAAAGACAATTACATAGAGAGATCCCTCTCTAAATCCAAGAAGGCTAGATCTTAGGATTCCAAAGTGGTTCTGATGTGTCCCCTTGCAGTATTTTTTCTTTCCAATCTTACAAATCATAGGGAGCCAACATAGTGGATACCATACTGGGGATACTGAGTAATAGATAACTTCAAGAAATCAGAAAAACCTCATTTTAAAACTCAAAATGAATCCAGTGTTAGCCAAGAATGGTTCCTGATTGCTAATGGTGGACAACAATCAGTCCTTAAACAAGTAAAAATACTCCACCTGGTGACTCAAATGGTATGGAGTAGGCCTGCTGACCCCACTGGTTTTCCATAAATTCCACTGGGACACTTATTTTATCATTAAAACATCACAGAAACCCAGTTAAGAATTTTTTTGTGGATTAAGATTTTCTTTATACAAAGATTGGTTTTCCCCTTGAAGACTGTCATACTTAGCCAACCTTTATTATCCTTGGGTCTGAATCCTGGCTTCTAGAAGAATCTATACTAGATCCCATCCTGACCCAAATCCTCCTGCAATAGTTGATAATCCTGAAAGCATTCTTAGAAAGTCTCCTAGATCTAAAATTCCAACTGTTGGCAGACCAATCCAAAGAGCAAGTTCTGTTCTTGATAACCTTACAGCCTTGCAAAATACCCAAGTTGACTTATCCCATAAAATAAACCTATTTAGGACCAAGTCACAAAGCGGTATAGACTAGATAAATCTTGAGCCTGTAAACTCACAATAGGGTAGTAGTAGGGAAGCCTCCCCTTCCACTCCTCCTGATTTCCATTTTCTCCAAAAATTGGCTTCTCTCATCCTAAATTTGCTCAAAATCACTTAGCTGGTCCAAGTACTTCTACTACACCCACCCATACATCCACTGTTCAAACCACTCCACTTCATCATCTACCTCCACTTGTTAACCCTACATTGTTTCCACAAGCCCATATCATGGAAAAAAGGTATGCTCCCTTAGTCCTTCATTTAACTTTAGTTGTTCTACCACAAGATTCCTTTATATGATGCTAGTAGTCCTACTACTACTCCAAAACATGTGGACAAAATAAATGACTACTTTGATAGACAAGAAATAGATGATGA
Source organism: Pinus albicaulis (assembly GCA_034641835.2). NCBI lineage: Eukaryota > Viridiplantae > Streptophyta > Pinopsida > Pinales > Pinaceae > Pinus > Pinus albicaulis. The sequence goes on from JAXQQM020060751.1 coordinate 209,257, forward strand.
AACTTTTAAACTTAGAATGTTTGCTCAAAGCCTGGGGGGAAGCAAGAAAATGGTTCAAAGGCTTAACCCCTAACAGCATTAATGACCTCCCTGCTTTTCATCAACTATTTTAAAAAAAATGGGAAGTCAAGAAGAACCCTCTCCAAATTTTGTCAGAATATGAAAACATTAAGAGAAATGTTGGAGAAGGTGTACAAGAGTACTGCACTAGATTTAATAGTGTGTACAATGCCCTGCCTATACATATGAAACCTCTACAAGGTCTAGCTCTAATGAAATTTCCCAGTGGATTTGAACCAGAAATGGCTTACCAATTAAGAGAGAGAGAACCCCTCACCTTAGAATATATGCAGAGGGGAGCAGTAAGTGTAGAGGCAAATCTGATTTCTAAAAGAGCTAGAATGAAAAATGAGAAAAGAGTCACATATAGGGAAGAAGTTGTACCCTCCACATCTGACACAAAGTTCAGTAACTTAGTCAAAACCATGGAAAGGATGATGAAGAGGATGAATGTTAATGAGAGAGCTTATCCTAGAGAAAACCAAACAAATCCTCAAAACAGAAATCAGTCTCAGAATGAAAACCAGAACTTTAGGAGAAACCCTCCTCAAATTAGACAAAGAGGTGCTGATCAGAAAATCAGACCTCCCTTTCAAGAAAATTATGCTGATGAGGATGAGGGGATAATAGAAGAAGTAGAGGAAAATCACATAAACTTAATGGGAGTAAACACTGAGGATACTATCTTCTTCATTGAAGAAGAACAAGGCATATTTACACCTTATGAAGAAGAGAGCCTAGAATCTAAAGACTACAAACAAGGCTTTGAAAATGATATAATGGAAGTACACAGGAACTATGACCTTATGAGTAAAAAGAGTCAAGATACTCCCAAAAAGAAAACCTCTAAAATTTCTGCTAAAAACAATCCTGAGAACATTGCTAAAAAGACAGCAGAAAACAATGACATAGTGGTTGAAATTTCTGATAGAAACAAAGGAAAAAACAACCAACCTAGTGGCAACCAATGGGGAAACCCAAGCAACACTAGCACCTCAGCTAGTGCTCCTAATAAATATGTTTTAACTTCTATTCATAATAAAAAACAGCAAGCTGAATTTGCTGCGAAAACGGTGACTAAAAAGGCTGATTTAAACATTTCTAAAACTCAAATACCTTTTAGCATAGAGAGTGAAATTGCTAAAATAAAAATCTCTATTCCCCTTACTGAACTAGTCACTCAGGATGTATATAAATCTCAACTTTTAAGAGTTTTAAACATAGGAGAAAACACTGATTCTGTCAATTTAAATGATGAAAAACCTGAGCTTCTGTTTGGACCAGAAGTGGAAGGGAAATTTCAAGGAGGAATCCCTCCATTTTATGTTAGTCTAAACATCCACGATAAAATTTTGCACAATGCCATGTTAGACTTAGGTGCATCACACAATCTCATGCCTAAAGTAGTAATGGAAGGATTATGTCTTGAGGTAACTAGGCCATACAAAGATTTATATTCTTTTGATTTGAGTAGAGTTAAATGCATAGGCCTAATAAAAGATCTATGTGTCAAATTAGCAAAAATCCCAGCCAAAAGCCTAGTGATGGATATAGTAGTCGCTGATATACCTCCTAAATATGACATGCTCCTTTCAAGATCATGGGGTGCTAAACTCCAAGGAACCCTACAAATGGATATGATTTATGCCACAATCCCTGTCTTTGGTCAACCAAAAAGGCTATATAGGGAAGCACACATGAAATACATGGTTAGTAGTCAATAAAAACCAAATTACTTCCCCTCTTGATTCTATTTACACAGACCTTGATTCATTCATTCTTTACAATGATGAAAATCTTAATGAACAAGAGATAGAGGAGGAAAAACCAACAATAGAAAAAGAGGAAAGGAAGGAGGAATATCCAAAATAGTTTGCTAAATCATAACATTACAACAAACACAATGAAGATCATAGGCAACAAACCGACCATCAACATAAGGCAGACCATGAGAAACAAATAGAAAACACTCAACACAATGAAAACCTGGGGGAACAAAGTAAAAATGAACATAGAGCAGATCCTGAAGAAAAACATGGTGATAGCCATAGCAAACAGAATAAAGAGGACACAAATGAATTTAATAACAGATCTGAAATTGGATCTCTTTGGAGTATGAGTTTTGATGGATCTTGTAGCAAGACTGGTGCAGGAGCAGGCATATGGGTACATAACACAAAAAACAATCATGCTGAGGGCGACTCATACAAACTAAAATTTCAATGCGCTAATAACATAGTTGAGTATGAAGCACTCCTCTTAGGACTACATTTATTAAAGAAACTAGGAGCCAAGAGGATAACTATCCATGGAGATTCACAACTGATTATTAGGAAAATAAATGGAGAATACACTACCAAGCATCCAAGAATAAGAGCCTATAGGGATGAGGCCATTGACCTTTTGAAAACCTTTGCAGAATATGAGCTCACCTTTGTCCCCAGAAAATAGAACATCCTTGCCAATGGTCTAGCATTTGCTGCTAGTACATGACAAAAACCTTATCAAAGAAAACAATACACAGTCCAAGTCAAATATAGACCAACAGTTTGAGATAATGTAAAATACTGGCAAGTTTTTCAAGGAGATAAACATATAGAAGATTTCCTGCAGTCCAGAAATGAGCTTGAAGTGCCAAATTCAGACTTAGAGTATGAAGAAGACTGCCCTACTGAGGAACAACCTTGTAAAAAAGAACCTCCTGACACTACTATTATAAATATGTTAACCAAGGAACATAAACATAAAACCAAAATATGAAATGATTTAGAAAAAGAGGACTTTGAGGTGCTGCAGTCTAAAACTGATAACTTACCAAAAGGACTAGTGCCTCTAGAAGAATTGTTTGAATTTAATGATGTTGCTAAAAATCCAAATATGGAACCCACTAAAATTGAAATAGAGTAATGCAATATAGGCAGTGAAGAAAAGCCTAACATGATTAAACTATCCAAAACACTGCCAGCTCACATAAAATTGAAATATCTTGATATTTTTAGAGAATTTTCTGATGTTTTTACTTGGAATTATGAAGACTTAAAATCATATGATACAAAGATAATTCATCATAAGATACCCTTCAAAGAAAACCAAAAATCTTTTAGACAAAAACTGCGCAGAATAAACCTTGTGCAATTACCCCTGGTTGAGAAGGAAATAAAGAAAATGAATGATGCTGGAATTATAGTCCCTCTGAGATACTCAAAATGTGTGTCCAATCTTGTGTCTATGAGGAAGAAGACAGGAGAAATAAGGCTTTGCATAGACTTTAGAAACTTGAACAAAGCCTCTTTAAAGGAAAACTACTCCTTGCCCAAAATGGATCACATATTACAAAGGATGGTAGGTTCCAAAAGAATTTCTTTGCTAGATGGCTTCTCAGGATACAACCAAGTGCTGGTACACTCAGATGATCAATTCAAGACTTCTTTCACTACACCTTGGGGCACTTTCATGTATGTGAAAATGCCTTTTGGTTTAATGAATGATGGTGCCACCTTCCAAAGAGCCATGGATATTGCTTTCTCAGAAGAAATAGGTTACTTCACTGTGATTTATCTTGATGACATCACAGTCTATTCCAAAACAGATGAAGAACACCTAATACACCTAAGAAAAGTCTTTGAAAAATGTAAAATATGGTTTATCCTTAAACCCCAAGAAAACTTTATTTGGCCTCCAAGAAGGTAAAATTCTAGGCCATATCATATCTGAAGAGGGGATAAAGGTACACCCAAAAAGGATTGAAGGAAAATTGCAAATCAACTATCCTTGAAATATCAAAGAACTACAATCCTTCATTGGAAAGATCAATTTATTAAGAAGGTTCATACCCAACCTGTCTGAACTCCTTAGAAACATTAAAAACATGCTAAAAAAGGAAATAGGAGTTAAATGAACCATAGAAGCAAATAAATCCTTTGAACTGGTAAAACAAGCACTCACCCAAACTTCAGCTCTTATTAATCCTAATTTCACGAAATATTTCTTCATATTATCCTTTGCATTAGAACATACAGTTGCTGCTATCCTATTACATAAAAAAATAAAGGGACAAGAGCAACCTATTTCATTTTTTAGCAAGGCATTAAGAGATGAACCTCTGAAATACAACATAATGGAAAAACATGCCTTTGCCTTAATCAAGGCATTGAATGATTTCAGAGTTTACATTTTACACTCACACATTATAGCATTTGTGCCTCACTCAGTGGTAAAAGACATCTTAACACAAGACCCTGATGTCAAAAGAGGCAAGTGGATTGTTGTTATATTAGAATATGATTTAGAAATCAAACCCACTAAGCTCATCAAAGGACAAGGACTTGCAAAACTAATGGCTGAAACCAATTTTCAAGCACTTAACATAAACATGATAGATGCATTAGATGAACAAGAGGAGTTGGAAACTCCATTCATTGAATATTCCTTGTTTGAATTCATCTTGGTATGCTAATATTTTATATGTGCTTCTTAATCTTAATGTCCCTCCTGGTTTGTCTAAAACAAAGGCAAGATTTTTAAAGTTGAAAGCTGTAAATTACTGCATTTTAGATAAAAGTTTATATTGGAAAAATGCTAGTGGATTATTGCTTAAATGTTTTCCTGAGAATGATGCAGATAAGATCAAGCATGAGTTCCATGAAGGAGAATGTGGATGCCACCTCTATTGGAAAACTACGGTTAAAAAAATCCTTAGAGCTGGTTATTATTGGCCCACCCTCTTTCAAGATATCCATAAAATGGTAATTTCCTGCCACAAATGTCAAATATTTGGAGGAAAGAGAAAATTTCTACCCTTACCTCTACATCCTATCACTGTTGAAGCTCCTCTTCAACAGTGGGGCCTAGAATTCATTGGGGAAATCCATCCTGCTTCATCCGCCCAACACAAATGGATCCTCACAACAACTGATTACTTCACAAAATGGATAGAAGCCATCCCTTCTATGAATGCCATAGACTTAGTCATCATTAAATTCCTTGAAAATCATATTTTATCCAGATTTGGCTGTCCTAGAAATATTATCACTAACAATGCTGCTGCATTTAGATCCAAAAATATGGTGGATTTATGCCACAAATATCATAATACATTGGGCCATTCTATAGTTTATTACCCTCAAGGTAATGGGTTGGAAAAATCCTCAAACAAAAGTTTGGTAAACATCATCAAGAAGTTGCTGGAAGAAAATAAAAAATCATGGCACAACAAGCTAGTACATGCACTATGGGCAGACAGATTAACAAATAAAAAATCAATTGGGATGTCTCCTTATCAACTAGTATATGGAACATATGTAATATTTACAACTAGCTTAGGAGTGCCAGTCATGAAGTTGATCCAAGAATTACAATCTGAAGAAGATGACATGATAAGAAGGATAAATCAGACTGTACAGTTGCAACAAACTAGAGAGGAGGTGTATAACAGAGCACAACAAGTGCAATAAAACATCAAAAAATTGTTTTATAAGAGAACTAAGAAAAATGATTTCAGCATTGGTGACAAAGTGTTAAAATGGAACTCAAGGAGAGAAGATAAGGGCAAACATGGAAAGTTTGAAAATATGTGGAAAGGCCCATACCTCATTCATTCTACCAGAGGTAACAATGCATTATTCCTTCAAGAGATGGATGGAACAAAACTTTTTGGAGGTCCTGTCAATGGCAGGATGCTCAAACATTACTTTTGTTAAAAATATATCAGTTTGAAGCTTTGTCCATTGTAAATAACATTGATTGAAGAAAATATTAGAAACATAAAACACAAAAGCAAATAAAAAGAAGAAAAGAGGGTAGATAAAAGAAAAGGTACAACCCCATACCAAAAAGAGTATTTTCTGAAAGAGAGCAAGTCCAAATGCCACTACTTTAGAAAAAGAAAGTCTTGTTCAGTCATACAGCCTAATCATGATTGAGTAAGTTTTAAATTTTTGTTGATAGGTTAGTGAATGAAGATTTTCCAAACTATGTAAACTTGGCTTATCAATAGATTAGTTTAGGAAAATATTTAATGGTTCTAAAATGATCAAAATTTGAACCAAAGAAAGAGAGGGATGCATAAAAAAATTCAGATTATAATCCCTCAAAGTTTTTGTTTTAAATTTTCTGCAAATAAAGTCTATGTGCAACTTGTACAGAATTCCATAGCTCATAAAAAAATCAGACTATCTAATCCTAATTTTGGTTATGTTTTAAATTTTCTATTTTAGATTAGAGAATGAAAATCTGTCAAACAGTTCAATCTTGACAGATAGTTAGAATAGGTAGATAAATAATGAGTTCATCAGCTTAATCTAAACTCTTGGATGATATAAGTGTAGAAGTAGATAGTTTCCTATTTTCAAAAAGAAAAATTGATGTTAAGGGTTTGCAAGTCTAAATGCACCCACTAAAGGAAAAATGCTAGGAAAAGTATGATGTATAGGTAGAAGTTGAGTTGGAATGTTGAAGATCATAGTTTCAAAGCAGCGAATTAAAATAAATAGAGATCTGTCAAGGTGAAAAATAAAGGCACTGGTCTACTTCTTCCAGAGATTTGATCTCTGAGGTTCTTGACACCTCCCAGAGGAGCTACCCTCCCCAAGTGGATCCATCGTTAATCATCAGTGATTTTTTGCTGATATCAAAAGATGACTAAGAAATGATCCCAAATTTCTAAAAACAAAATTTGTGAAATATTGTGAGTTTTAGAAATCTCACTACCTTCATTATTCTAAAAATCCTAACTGTTTCACTAAATTTCTTCATCTTTGCCTTCTCAAAATTTACCCTGCTGCTCCAAGAAGACTCCTTTTTCTAGCTTATTAATCTCATTTTATCCCCCTCCTCACACTCTGTTTCACTCCCTATTTTCCTCTATAAAACCCTATTTTCCCCTCTTCCGAAACCCTCATAAAAGAATCCCCCACTCCTCTTTTTCCTTTGTATATAGTAAACAATGTAAAAGAGCCCTTTTAAATTGTTTAAAACCAAACTTTAGCCTTTCAGGTGTTTTAATGTTATTACATAAACCCTTTTTTTAATGTTAAAACCCGCCCCTTTTAAAAATTCAGGCCTTAAGCCCTTTTCTTATAAGCCCCCAGCCCTTTTCCCCATAAGACCCCGACCTTCCGCTTATTCCCAGCCCCATTCCCCATTCGAATGAAACTCCACCCGTTTCATTTTATTTTAACCCCGAACTTTATTATAAAAACCCATAAGCCTTGGGTTAATTAAAAACATAGACCCCGCTCTCCACTAACCCTTCCATCCAATGGGAACCCGCCACATCGCCCATCCCTGTGCTCCACTCTCCAAACCTGCCCTTCCCCTCTTCGTCCTGCGTCAACCGTCGATCTCACTCCTTGAGATCTGACGCCCCAAATCCCATATCGCATTTTAAGTTGCGCTGAGTTTAATGGTTCGCAACCCATGCGAAATAGGTGGTTTTTGCAGGCCACATGTCGAGCCGTAAACTCTATTGCGTCCATTTCGCCCAAAATAGCTTACTGCCCTCTACCCACGCGATAAAACACTCTGGTTTATCAAAACCACCTTCGCCCACCGTGCCAAATTTCAAATTCTTCCCACCTCTGTTTGAATTCCTCCTGGTTCCACCTCTAGAACCCTACCCTCTTCACTCGTTCCTCCTCTGCAAGAAACCCTCGACGGCTCGAAACCCAAAAAATGTAGTCATAAGCCCCCACCCCCGCAGGTTTTCAAACTGATAGTTTTTTTTTTTTACAGGTTTAATGGTAGAGGGATTCAAAATTTCCTCCCACGGCACAGGAATGATGAATAAAACCCTGGATGACGATTCAGTGGTCTTAATTCAGATTTGGGAGATCAGAGCCCCCCAGGGTTTCGATAGATCATGAACCCTCCTGCCACGACCAAAGAACCCCCCCTGCACACAGAAAAAAAATATTGTCAGAGGAAACAGTGAAGAGAAAGTCTGAATGGCTAATCCTCAAATCAAAAGCAAATCAAGAAAGTCAGCCAGACAGAAAGTGATTAAAGGATAAAAGCAAAGGATCAGAAAGTTAAACAAAAGATTAATAAACAAACAATCATAAAGCAGAAATAAAGAGTAAAGACAGTGAGATATATTATAAAGGTTAAATCAAGGTTCAGAGGCCTAATACAAAAGTTTTGATGTTAAAAATGAGGCAGATCTACCCAAAGACAACTTCGAATGACTCAATGAAGAAGAAATTACTTCTCCAAAGACAAATCTGCCACCTACATCATGATTTATTTCAAATGAAGACATCAGGAAGTTATTTCACAGTCAGAGATATTTAAAAACAGCTCAATAGTTATTGTAAATTTATTACAAAGCCTTAAAGTCAAACATTTCACCTATAAACCCTTAGGAGTTAAAGATAGAAGTTATTGTTCAGAGAAATATCATCAGATATTCCTGCCTTGAGCCTTGCATGGTTTTCAAGATAATGAATTCATCAAATCTGTAATAAATGACATTTAAACCCTAGTTTCAGTTCCACCTCCTCATTTGCATATAAATATTGCATATGAGCCTCATTATTAATTGGTTGCTGAGTTAACTTTGAGGATTAATGAGTTGTTGAGCTAGTTGAGGAATACTAGGTTGGATGGAGAAAGCTTTGAGCTGTAGAGACCTATTGTACTAGAGTATGTAACTAGTTTGAACATCAATAAACACAAGCACGTTCACAGGATCCTTGATCTATGTTAATGGTGAATTTTTTCTTCTCTGTTATTTTTTTTTCTTATGTTTTACATTCTGTCCATATTCTCTGATAAAGAACAGAAATTTTAGAGTAGGATTTTCTATTGTAGCATCCTATTTCTGTCTGAAATATTTATCTTTATGTTTTCTTCTGCAAGGTTTGATTGGAGTATTCTTAACTTCCATCCAATTACATCTATCTTGTTATCTTAGAAATGATTCAATAGAGTGAAATCAGGGAAATTTATGGTGAGTCCATGTCCCTTGAGTAAGACTTGAGATATTGTTTTTAAGACTTTCTTTGAAGTATACTTAGTAGAGTCCAAACCAGGGAAGTCTATGGTATGCCCTGTCCTCTGGTATACTTCAAAATTTTGCTTTAAAAGATCCTTAGAGAGCTAGTCAAAAGCATATTAGATTATTTCTGTTTGATCTTACGCTGCTCTCACTTTTATCTTACATGTTTTCTTTATCTGAAAGTAGTTCTTGAATTACTGGATTGTTGTCTTAGAGGTTTTCTTATTAAAAATTTTATCCAAAGAAGTCTATGGTTTTCCCTGTCCTTTGGCTTGCTTCAAACAGTTACCTTAAAAGGCTTTTAGTGTCTAAGTAAAGCTAGAAGATTCTTAACTGACTATAGCTTTGCTGCCTTCACAACTTATTATTGTTTCATAACAAAACCTAATAAAAAAAGATCCACTTGATATAGTTAGCTTGCCCTATGAAAACCCTTGTAGAGTTGTTGAAAAATTAAACCCTTTTGTGACTCCATAGCCCAATGGATTAATGTTTTCTCATAGTCTATCTTTTCAACTGAAACGTTCTCTCAATCAACTCCAACCCTTGATCTATCAAATGACCTTTCAATCAACCAAAACCAACAAGTTCTCATATCTTCATAACTAGCCTAATATCACAAATAAAGCATAAATATATATCATTTAAAGACACTTACATAGAGAGATCCCTCTCTGAATCTAGGAAGGCTAGATCCTAGGATTCCAAGGTGGTTCTGATCTGCCCCTTGCAGTATTTGTTCTTGCCAATCTTGCAAATCACAAGGAGCCAACAGGCTTACCGAACATCGATGAAGAATGCAATTGGATTCACACCATTTCAGTTTGTTTATGGTTTGGAAGCCACCCTTCTGATTGAATGTGAAATTCCTTCATTCAAGATAGCTGTCAAATTAGTGCCGAATAATTTTCCAGAGGAAGAATGTATTTTATATTTGGAGAGGATTGATGAAAATCAACGCTTCACAATTCTAGTCATAGAAGCACAAAAAAAGCGGGTCAAAGCCCACTTTGACCAAACAATTTCCCCTCATACCTTCGTAGAAGGAGACTTAGTCCTCTTGTATGACCAAGCTCATGATAAGTGGGGGGTAGGTAAATTCAAACCCATGTGGCATGGGCCCTACATCGTCAAACATATTTTTCAGAATGGGGCATATGAGCTTATTGATTATGAAGGTTATCCCCTAAATCAGCCTTGAAATGGGCTATATCTCAAAAAATATTATGCATGAGTTTTTCATGCATTTATTTTGTACATAAGTGTGTTTTTCATTTTTGGTTTGGTGTGCTTTGCGAGCATTTATTCCTGCTTATTATGCCTTTTCTTACTGTGCAGATGTCTGTCACTCCTTATGTCAGTTTCACTGACGGTGCTTCCCGCAGTACTCGGAACCTATTCTCTGCGGATTGGGTAATCTATGATCCTAACGGTGAGTTAGTAGACCTTCAAGGAATTTGTATAGAGCATGCAACTAATAATGTCACTGAATATAATGCAGTTATCAACCTTCTAAATAAAGCCATTTCCCTCGACATTCATGAATTAATTGTAAACCTAGACTCTCAGCTTGCTGTTCTCCAACTCAATGGGTGTTATTATGTCAGAAACCCTCAGATTTTAAGGATGTATTTATGTGTTTGTTTATTAGAAAGGAATTTTGATTATATTACATATCAACATATTCCTAGAAGAATGAATACATTAACTGATGTAGTAGCTAATATTGTATTAGATAGACATTTGCGAAATTTGTAAAAGAAATCATCACCACATAGTAAGATTTAGACAAGAAAATAATCATATATATATATATATATATATATATATATATATATATATATATATATATATATATATATATATATATATATATATATATTGATTGTTTGCATCAGATTGTACATTATAGTTAAAAAAAAATATGTATTTTGGTTATAACCCGAGATGCCATGTCTCTAAAAAATATGCAGAAATGAAACCTAGGAGTCTAATCCGCATGGTGCTCATGATAGCACGTCACTTCCCGTGTGACACGTCTCAGTATTCGATGGATGCAGTTAGACACTCCTGCAGTGTGCCACTGGTAAGCATGAGGAACATCCTCGAATCTCACATAGTCTGAGATCCCGCTTGTGATTCCCTCCAAGTTACGTGTGATTTCTTCCTCATCGCTTCCCTCTCCATGAGGGTGTTGGAAATATGATGCAGAGTGTTGTCCTTGATGGCAACCCACTGAATGAAGATGAAGACATGAGACTATTGACATGTGTTGTTCTTGATGGCAAACCACCTGATGAAGTTATTCTTGACTTGATGGATTTGGTAGATGATGTGATATGATGTTTATTGACTATATGATGCTGAGAGTTGTTCTTGAAAGGCAACCCTCTTGATGAAGATGATGACAACTTACTTGATGAAGTTGTGCTTGATAGATTATGTCCTGATGAACTAAATCTGATGTATCTACAATATGTACAGAAGGCAATGAAGAAAGGAATTCAGCATGTGCTAAATCTTTTGTGAAAAGAGTATGTCTCAAGGCATACGCGGATTTGCCTAAGGGAAGTCACGTATGCACGCGGGAAAGAACGTGCCAAGTCGCGTATGGGCAAAAGTGCTCAAAAGGTGAAAAACCAGGGGTAACCACCATGGTATTGACCCACTGTATTGGGTAATGATCCGCCTAATTGACCCCGTCGAGGAATACCATCGGAAGTAATGTATTTTTGGGCTCATGGTATTGTTTTGGCTCATGGTATTGAAAAAGGGGCTCATGGTATTGAAAAAGGATAAACATATATAAAGAGATGAAATTCATTATGCAAAACACAAGTGTGGGTGCAAGATGTCTGAGCTTGAATGAATACTTCTCTCTGAAGTAGATCTGAATGGAAAGGGTTACAATTGAATGATAGATCTGAATGCATGATGCACCAATGATGAAGAAGGGGATCTAGATCTAAAATGTACTTGTATTTGCTAGATCTGTTTATGGAGTGATTAGATCTGTGATGAGGCGAACATCTGTCTGAAGTAAAGGGTTGAATCTGAACTGAATATCTGATCTGAAGAAGTATGCTGTTCTATTATGGTTGAAGATCTATACGCTACTTCGCCGCGGAGGAAGCGCGTATATACGCGGCTTCAGCGAAGAGAAAGCGCGTATGCGCAATAAAATATACACTGAGGTATACGCTGGTTTGTGTGGACGGAAGCGCGTATATACGCGACATCAATGAAGTGAAAGCACGTATGCAAACTAGGGTTTGCTGAAGCAAAGGGTATGAAATATCTGATCTGTTCTGCTGTGTTTCTGCTATCTGATCTGTGTTGATAAGTATTTGTTGGTGATGTATGTTTGTGCTTAAAAGTATGGAAAGGGTTCAGTCTGGAAATATGATGAAACGTGGCCTACAAGTATTGTTCTATTGAAGTTGTTGGATCCAGTGTGAAAATTGATGAAACGTGGTCCAAGGTGGTGCTGAGGGTTGTAGCCTTCAGTCAGGGGGTTGTAGCTCCCTTCCAGGTGAGGCTGGTAAACGAGATCGGGGGGTCGTAGCTCCCTTCCCGGAGAGGCTGGTAAACGAGTCAGGGGGTTGGAGCTCCCTTCCAGGAGAGGCTGGTAAACGAGCGCAGGTGGGTGCCTGCGTGCTGGTCAAGTCTGCGCCAGCACATATGTTGTAAGATGTTTTCTATATAATAAAATATTGAAGGCTGAGCAACTGCAGCGGTGGTTTTCTCCCGACTTGGGTTTCCACCTAAAAATCCTGGTGTTCATGTGTGATGCTTTGTGTGATGGTTTGTTCTGTTCTTACTACACATGTTTACTGTTTATAGAACATATAATGAATGAATGATGGAATGATATAAGTAAAGAATTAATGACATAATTAGATCTCTGTGTATACGCGAGTTGTATGAAAGATGTATAAAGTACATCGCTAGTTATTAATGACAAAGAAAGTAATTAATATATGTGTTTTAAAATGAAAAAAAGTAAAAGTTTTGAATATCTTTTTGTAAATGCGATTCACCCCACTCTCGATCTTTTCCCAACAATTGGTATCAGCGGGTTCTTACTGCGGGAAGCGATGCAGCAGAGGTCAGTCGCAGTAGGAAGTCAAGAAGGAGTAATGTCTATAAAGCCACCTCTATTCAATGGAAGCAATCTAATATTCTGGAAGGTACGTACAAAAGCATATCTGCAAAGTCTTGGTGCAGATGTATGGGCAATCGTGGAAAAAGGTTATCAATACCCGACAAGTATTCCTACTGATGCAGCAGAAAGGAAGAAGTATGAAACCAATGCCAAAGCAGTAAATGTCTTGCTAGGAAGCATGTCTGAATCAGAATTTGCTAAAGTGATGCAGCTACATTCAGCAAAAGAAATATGGGACAAAATCATTCTGAGCTATGAAGGAGACACAAAGGTAAAAAGTGCAAAACTCCAAACTCTTAGAATTGAATATGAAAATTTGAAGATGCATAGTGATGAGAGTGTTGCCAGGTTCTTTCTTCGTCTGGATGATATTGTAAATCGAATGAGAAATTTGGGTGAAACCATAACTGATACTACTCTGGTGGAAAAGGTCTTAAGATCTTTGACTTCAAAATTTGACTCTAAAGTTTCAGCTATTGAAGAAAGGCAAGATCTACAAACACTTACTATTGTTCAATTACATGGTACTCTGACTGCTTTTGAAATGAGACAAGGAAGTCCTTCTCAAATAAGAGAAGCTACTTTTAAGGCTTCTACTAAAGGAAAGGAAAAGGAAGTTGTCAAAGAATCCAACTATATATCCGATGAAGAAGAAGCGAATTTCGTGAGAAAGCTCCAACTAGGCACTGGAAGATTCAAAGGCAAGCTTCCCTTCAAATGTTTTGAGTGTGGAAAAGTTGGTCACTATGCTGCTAAATGTCCTTATAGAGAAAAGCATGGTAAAGGGAAACAATTTGAAAAAAGAAAGAGTTATTATGCAAAAGAAGATGATGATGAAGTGTCCAGTGAAGATGAAGAAGATTCTGACCATGATCTGAAAGTGCTCATGGCAAAGAAGCAAAAGAAGAAGCCTACTCGAAACAAGGAGATACCTCAGAAATCATGTATAGAAAAAATTGAAGAAGATGAACCAGGTATTAATCATTGTTCTTGTCTCTTACTTAATTGCATGTGCAAAGATTATGATAGTGAAAGTGACAGTATGGATCCAGAAGTTTCTGACGAAGCTCTACAAATACTCATGGAAAAGAAGGAAAAGAAGAAGGCCACTTGTAATACTCTTCTTTGTGCAAACAATAGTGAAGATAGTAAAGTTGTGGAAGCTATCAAGATCAAAGATGAAGAACAACAAAAGGAAATTGATACGAAAGATTCTACTTACAAAGAGATGACCTCTCAAATGAAAGATCAAATAGAAATGTTGAATGGACAGGTGGACAAGTATCAAAGGTTTCATACTTATGCATCCAATCGAATTAAAGAACTAGAAGCAGAAATCAACGATCTAAATGCAGATCTCAAAAAATCAAGCAAGAAGAATGAAGGACTTGAAGCTGCAATCATATTTCTACAAACAGATCTTGAAGCATCAAATAAGAAGAATGAAGAACCTCTGTCATTTGAAAAGGAAGGCCTTGAAGCAGAAATCATCTCTCTCAAAGAAGATCTGGAAAAATCAAATAAGAAGAATGAAGAGCTGCAACAAACATGTGATGAAAACGAAAATTGGTTAAAAGAAGAGATTCTAAATCTGAAGGATCAAGTAGAAGATGGAAGAAGGAAAGAAGAAAGTTTGATGAAGCAATGTCAAGCCTTGGAGGTTGAGGTAAACATTCTCAAAGGTAAATTAGAAGAAAAGGTTAAACTTTTGAGGTTTCAAGATAGTACTAACACTTTGGAAAATATTCTAAGTAATCAAAGGTCTCCTGCTATCAAACTTGGTCTTGGTTTCCATGAAACTGTTAAAGGTGAATCTAGCTCACAAGGAAGTGCTAAAAATTTGGAGGATGTCAATGCAAAACTTGAAGTGTTGAAAGAAATAAAAGATCAACCAACAATCATGAATTCTCAAAAGAATTCATTCAAGAACGCTGAATGTTTTAAATGTCATAATTATTGGCATGTTGCAGCAAATTGCAGGAGCAGATCATTTCAGCCACAAACAAACAGGTTCTACTCAGAAAGGTACTCTAGTTTCTTCAGGGGATATTGTTTCTCATGTAACATGTATGGACATAAAGCAGTTGATTGCAAAAGGAGAAAGATTAGAAATACTCATTATGATTCTTATGCTTATTTCTCTGGACACATGAGATGTTATTCTTGTAACAAGTATGTACATGTAGAAAAGGAATGCAGGTTGAACAGATCTGAGAAAGTGGACAATTTTCAGCACACAAATAGAAAGTTCAAACAAATCTGGAAAAGGATGGAGGACCGATCAGAAACGTAGGGAATTCTGACCCTATTGTAGTCATCCGCTTCTGAAGCTTACTTCTCTGATTGACTGCAGGAATGATGTGGGATACATTATCAAATTTAGTAATGTATCGTCACAGGGGGGAGCAATGTATGATGTCTCTCATGGTTGATTTGATTATTCTGGTTATATGTATTTCTGACAGTGCATCTGGTGTGAAGAAAAGATAGGAACAGAAGGTAAAATTACAGGAGGAGATGAAGGTGTGAAATTTTCTATATTTCACTTTCCATACGCGGGTTCGATGAAACAAAGTCGCGTATACACGCGAGTTCCAGCAGACACAGCCGCGTATTCATTGATGATAAGAGAATTTATCTAATAGCTGAAGATCTGGAGTAGAGGTCCAGGGGGAGCATCAGTCTGACTGATAATAACTATAGTTATGACTCTGTATCAGCTTAACTTATCAGTTCTAAATGATGATGATATGATACTTGATGGCTTATGATGAATTTTATGGATAAGTCATGTTTTCTTGTTGAATGAAGAGTATTCGTTGCTGAGATGGAAGTTTTACTGAAAAGTATCTTTTGTACTCACATGGGTGAGTTGGATGTCGTTCAGAAATAAGAATAGATCATGCATAGTTTGTTACTATGGTTGAGATCTTTTGCCTACATATGTTACTTCATGTTAAATCTTGAAGATCATGGTGATTTTGGACCACATGGATGATTTGCCGACTCATATTTGAAGGTGTTGTTCTGCATGATAATCTCTCTTGGAAAGATTGTATTGATGCCGCAAAGAATCAAGGCTTGGTTACTAATGTGCTTATGCTACAATCACTGGATGACGCTTTCAAGACACAACTACATTGTTCTATCTATCTCCAGATTCGTGAAGTTTTCAAATACCTCAAAGAAGTCAACACTATCTTTTTCTCAAAGAATCGTGATCTCGGTTGAAAGTTAGAAGATGGCATTGGATACGCGGGGTTTGCTGAAACACAAATACAGATATACGCGTAGTTCCAAAGACAGACACCATCAGATATCCCATCACTCCATCACGACATTTTCGTTGTAACGCTTCTTCAAAGACAAAATGCGTTGGTCCTAAATGCGTTGTTGTTTGGCATTCTGATACTATCCTGCATCTCGTGGTGTTCCGGCCTCAGACCCATTTCTAATGTTTTGATAAAGATGCCTTGATAATCTGTTGGTGAAAGTGTTCAAGATGCACAAACTAAGGGGGAGCCTTAGTCATATGGAAATATTGCTTGGATGCACAGATTCAGGGGGAGCATTAGCGTTGCTGAGTATAATACATTGTTGGCATTATGATGGTTCTGAAATATGTTCTTTTTCTCGAGGAATTTCTGGTGTTGGTTATGAAAAGTCATTTTTGTATTTTGATGAAAAGGACATGTTGAGACCCATGATGTAAAATTGTAAATTTCAGTCATGTAAGGACTAGTCAAATTTTGTAAACCCACTTGGTTGGGTAGCTTAGTTAAAATGTGTAAACCCACTTGGTTGGGTAGTTGAGTCTCATATGTAAATCCACTTGGATGGATCCTTGAGTCACATATGTAAATCCACTTGGTTGGATCATTGATGTAAGTATGAGTCCTTGGTGATAGGAAAGGTCATAGAGTCATGTACTTCTTTGAAAAATATGTTTGAAGATTCAGCGTGAACTCAGGGGGAGCATGGTCACTTCGCATATATCGATCTAACGCTTCTTCCACATGAGGAGAAAAGAGAGGGAGAGTATGTTGAGTTGATCCGCCCCTTTGCCCTTGATTGTCAAAGGGGAGAGTGACATGGTGTTGGTTCAGTGTCAAAAGCCAGAGAGAGTGACATGGTTTCTGTATTCTTAAAATCCGTTGTGGTAACCAAACACCATCGTGCTTGCCATCAAGTCCAAAGGGGGAGATGGTTGGCAATATGATGCAGAGTGTTGTCCTTGATAGCAACCCACCGAATGAAGATGAAGACATGAGATTGTTGACATGTGTTGTCCTTGATGGCAAACCACCTGATGAAGTTATTCTTGATCTGATGGACTTGGTAAATGATGTAAATCTAATATGAAAGGATGTTTGTTAGCAATATGATGCTAAGTGTTGTCCTTGAATGGCAACCCACTTGATGAAGATGATGACAACTTACTTGATGAAGTTGTGCTTGATAGAACATGTCTTGATGAACTAAATCTGATGTATCTCAGTGAGTACAGAAGGCAATGAAGAAAGGAATTCAGCATGTGATAGATATATGATAAAAAGAGTATGTCTCTAGGCATACGCGGATTGGCCTAAGGGAAGTCGCGTATGCACGCGGGAAAGAACGTTCCAAGTCACGTATGGGCAAAAAGCGCTCATAAAGTGCAAAACCAGGGGTAACTACCATGGTATTGACCCATTGTATTGGGTAATGATTCGTCTAAATGACCCCGTCCAGGAATACCATCGAAAGTAATGTGGTTTTGGCTCATGGTATTGAAAAAGGGGCCCGTGGTATTAAAGGCTCATGGTATTGTTTTGGCTCATGGTATTGAAAAAGGGGCCCGTGGTATTGAAGGCTCATGGTATTGTTTTGGCTCATGGTATTGAAAAAGGGGCCCATGGTATTGAAAAAGGATAAACCTATATAAGGAGAAGAAATTCATTGTGAAAATTATGAGTGTGAGAGCAAGATGTCTGAGCTTGAATGAATACTTCTCTATGAAGTATATCTGAATGGAAAGGGTAAAGGTTTGATGATAGATCTGAATCTATGATGCACCTATGAAGAAATGATGAAGAGGGATATCTAGATCTGGAATGTATTTGTATCTGCTAGATCTTTTTATGGAAGACTTAGATCTGAGATGAGGCGAACATCTGTCTGAAGTAAAAGGGTAAATCTGAACTGAATATCTGATCTGAAGAAGTATGCTGCTCTATAATGATTGAAGATCTATACGCTACTTCACCGCATAGGAAGCGCGTATATACGCGGCTTCGCCGAAGTAAAAGCGCATATGCGCAATGAAATATATACAGAGGTATACGTTGGTTTGTGTGGATGAAAGCGCGTATATACGCGACATAAGTGAAGTGAAAGCGCGTATGCAAACTAGGGTTTGCTGAAGCATGGGGTATGAAACATCTGATCTGTTCTGCTGTATTACTGCTATCTGATCTGTGTTGTCTGAATTGGTAAGTATCTGTTGGTGATGTATGTTTGAGCTTAAAAGTATGGAAAGGGTCCAAATTAAAATATGATGAAATGTGGCCTCGTAAGTGGTGTCCTATGGAAGCTTTGGATCCAAAGTAGAAAATTGATGAAACGTGGTCCATAGAGGTGTTGAGGGTTGTAGCCTTCGCCGGGGTTGTAGCTCCCTTCCAGGTGAGGCCGGTAAACGAGATCTGTGGGGTCGCAGCTCCCTTCCGGGGAGAGGTTTCTGTAAATGAGTCGGGGTTGGAGCTCCTCTCAGAGAGGCTTCGGTGTAGTGTGTTGTGGGTGCTCGCATGTCGGGTTAGCCATACCAGGCTTAGACATATGTTGTAAGATGTTTTCTCTATAATAAAATATTGAAGGCTGAGCAACTGCAGCGGTGGTTTTCTCCCGACTTGGGTTTCCACCTAAAAATCTTGGTGTTCATGTGTGATGCTTTGTGTGATGGTTTATTCTGTTCTTACTACACATGTTTACTGTTTATAGAACATATAATGAATGAATGATGGAATGATATAAGTGAAGAACTAATGGCATAATTAGATCTCTGTGTATACGCGAGTTTTATGAAGGATATCCGCGTGTATACGCTACACTAGTACAAAATGGCTAATTTGTTACTAAAAAAATGACTAAAATTTGCATATAAACGACTATTTTTCAGTCGGTGACCAATAGTAGCTAATTTACAGTATCTTATAACGCGACCAACTTTTGGTCGTTTTTCGCTTAGTCATTAATTGGTTATCTCAATTTTGTTATCTAGTTGTATATTTGGTCATTGATTTGGTCATTGATTTGGTCATTGATTTAGTCACTGATTTGGTCACTAATTTAGTCATTCATTTGGTATTTCATTTTGTCACTGATTTAGTCATTCATTTAGTCATTCATTTGGTCACTGATTTAGTCATTATTTTAGTCATTGATTTGGTCTTTTATTTGGTCATTAAATGTCACAATTAATGACCAAATATACAACAAAATATATTACTATATGATCACCCGAGAAAACCAATTAATGACCAAAGAACTATGACCAACATGTTGGTCGTGTTATAAGATACTGTAAATTAGCTACTAATAGTCATATATATGCAAATTTTAGTCATTGTTTGAAACTAATTAATGACCAAAGAAATGTGACTAAATTTTAGTCGTGTTATAAGATACTGTAAATTAGCTACTAATAGTCGTATATATGCAAAATTTAGTCATCATTTGTAGTCACAAATTTATCATTTGCAGTAGCCATTTATTCATTATATAAATGACTAATTTAGTAGTTTATATTCATTTCATTAATAATCATTATAAATGACTAATTTAGTCACATATTCATTTTATTTGTATTCATTATTAATCAACATAAATTAATTTGTATGATTTAAAAAATGTCATACAATGTACATGTTCATCTAATATGAAAACACAAAGTCGCATATTTTAATTACAAAACTAAACAACATCAAGTGCAACTATAAATAATTTCAACCACATAAATTATATTATATGAAATGTTAAAATATTACAATATGAGTTTCCAACTTTATATTAGTTGGACTACAATTTACACATGAAATGATGTTTCATCACTTCAAAACATTATCGTTGTGTTGTCAAGGCATTATAGGTGAATTCACCAACTCTGAAGACTTGATCATCAGTCTTTATATGCGTCTTATGCGAGATATTGGTTCAAAGGGTATCACCAAACCAGTTCTCCTCTCTCTTTTTGCATTTGTCGCTCCAATGTTATTGCTCTTCTCTTTTTTCAATTCATGTTTCTTACCATCAATACTGATTTCATTTTCTGAACACAAAAGAAAATACAATGCATTGTAAGAAATGAAAGACAATGAACACTAGAATATAACATAAATTAGACTATAAATAATTTATACAACATATACCTTAACATCAACAATGTCAAAGCAATTTTCTTTCAGCATCAATTTCTGCAAAATAAATTTAACGTTATTCTTTCCCATTTCTCAACATGCTACATACGATAAATTGAAAATCACATAAAACCAAGAAAAAACCCTTTTCTAACCAAAATAAACAAACAAACAGTGCCTCTAATAAAACTTCATTATAATATTAGCAAATGAAAAGAGAGCTAGTGGACCATTTGTGTTGTTTGACTTTGCCTATTTTTTTTATAAAGTGCTCGAGCTTCAGGAACCAACAAATGTGAGCACGAGCTAAAAACTAACCAACCATTCACTTGTCAACATGAGAGGTCACAAATAAACCACAAAATTGATCAGGCATTAAAATTGTGAGCAGACTACCTTGAAATTTTCTTCTTGATAAATACCTCAAAATCCCCTCGTTTCTAATAAGCTTCCTGGCTATGTACCTCCATCCTTGATTTCCCTTGTTGTATCTTGAATAAAGAATATCCCCTCAACAACCAATTTTGCGAGAATCCTACCAAGTAACTCAAGAGCCTTGTGCGCATCAATAGTAGCATCCTCCAATGAAAACAGTACAATCTCCAACCTAGAAACATCAAAATTATAAATAGTTATAATGTTGAAAAGTGTAACTAGGTAGGTCTTCCTTATAATGACTATGTAATTATGTACTTATGTAAAGATGAAGTCAATAATAATAAAATGAATTTTTGGTTTACTTGCTTCATGGGTTTCATGAGCAAGATTCTTAGTATAGGTATATAGACTTCTTCTTGATGTCTATTAGGTACATAAGTGTAATTAAGAGTCATGTAAAAGGCGTGAAGAATAACCTCCAAGACGTTGCAGAAGAATGGCTTACAAACGTTGAAGATATGCCTATGAAGTCGGCCTACAAACAAATGTTAAAGTCGGCCTACTTAATGGCTATAAGGTCGGCTTAATTACTTGGCTAGAACTACTATATATACCCTACATATGCTACGGTTAAGAGAACATATCTGCAGATGATACTGAGGTTATACAACATGCAAAAGAAGAAAGTTTTGCAGATTCTACTGAGGTAATACAACGTAAAGAAGGGAGCAAAGATTAAGTTAACGTCTGGGGTAGAACACATTAAAAGAAAGAACAGATTTGCAGATCTGTCTCTGAGGTACTGCAGATATTTAAGTAACAATTACAGTCATGTTTGAAATTAACAAAAGGTGGAAGAAAAAACAGGAATTACGTATTAGTTTGAAGGTGTAACAAATCAGATCTAAGGACAAGATTGTCTACGTAT
Source organism: Pinus albicaulis (assembly GCA_034641835.2). Classification (NCBI taxonomy): domain Eukaryota; kingdom Viridiplantae; phylum Streptophyta; class Pinopsida; order Pinales; family Pinaceae; genus Pinus; species Pinus albicaulis. The sequence continues at coordinate 231,174 of JAXQQM020060751.1, forward strand.
AAGTCTGAAGGTGACAACGTTTGAAAGATAGCAAATACAAGAACAGTTTTGATTGCAGACTTATCTAAAGGAAGAACTGAATGATACACCTTCCAAGGTAACTGAAGGACGTATTCTACAAAAGCAGTTAAAGGTTAGTAATTGCTGAAGTAACTGAAAGATTGAGATATTGACTTAAGGATATGATTAAGTTATCTCTGAGGAAAGAATTGTAAAAGTCAAAAACCTCAAGTAAGGAAGGTAAATCAGAGATTTACCTTCCTAACTTATTGCAAAATACTCAGTTACAAGAAAGATCAATTTTGTCTCTACATTTGTATAAGCACTTTGATAATTGACTTGATGAAGGATTAACTCAGCAAGCTCACAAGTAGTTATCAAGAAGAGAATTTGTATTAATCTATAGCCCTTAAATTCTCAACATGGTATCAGAGCTAGGTTATGATCAAAGGCGGTTTGAAAGGACTCGAAACATTCTAAGATAAGAATAATCCTTTTAGATACCACAGCAGTGAGGAGAATGAGTTATACAGGTGTATTTACAGTTAAGGCTCGGTGTGACAAAAATATATCAGTATAATCTGTATTACAGTGAAGATATTCAGTGTTATAATCACAGGTCAACTACAGTCTCAGTATAATCAATCACATGATGAGTATGACACTACAATTTGGAACTACCACAGTAAAAAATCTATCATTGTTTCGTGCTACCACAGTGAGAAAGGTCTCACTGGTTCAATGCCATCACAACTTGATGAGAAGTATGCCATTTCAGTTTGATGGTATCATGACATAGGGTCTCACAGAAATGGTCAACAGAAGTCAAAGACATGTACAGTGAAGTATTTACAATCGAAGCACAAAATAAGGTCAAAACAGTAATATGTATACACAGTGAAATAGAACATTCGAGGATCTCGGAATAGCTGCTTACATTGAGTTTGAAAGAATCTAAATTCTTTCCTATGAAGTTGACAGTGCAAGAACCAACTAAAATAAAGAACTAGTTTGAAGGTATAACAAATCATATCTAAGGACAAGATTTTCTACGTATAAGTCTGAAGGTGACAGCGTTTGAAAGATAGTAAATACAAGAACAGTTTTGATTGCAGACCTATCTAAAGGAAGAACTGAATGATACAACTTCCAAGGTAATTGAAGGACGCATTCTACAGAAGCAGCTAAAGGTTAGTAATTGTTGAAGTAACTGAAAGATTGAGATATTGACTAAAGGATATGATTAAGTTATCTCTGAAGAAATAATTGTAAAATTCAGAAACCTCAAGTAAGGAAGGTAAATCAAAGATTTACCTTCCTAACTATATTGCAAAATACTCATTTACAAGAAAGATCAATTTTGTCTCTACATTTGTATAAGCACTTTGATAATTGACTTGATGAAGGATTAACTCAGCTAGCTCACAAGTAGTTATCAAGAAGAGAATTTGTATTAATCTATAGCCCTTAAATTCTCAACATATAATTCATAATCGCACATGACCATAGACTGTAGCAGTCTTGAAATAAACTCGAACTTGAATAAGAACAAACACAAAATTTCAATTTTGTGGTTTATATGATAGCCATTTGATAATAGCTCACTCAACATCCATGTTTCAGGCAGTATTTGGTGTCTTTCTATGTGGAAAATTTTCCAATGGGGCTAGATGTTTCGACCTTTTCTGTTTGGATCTAAGCTTAATATGAATATGTATTGGATTTTTGTTTTAAATGAAAACATAGGTTCTTATTTTTCCTTTTCTGTTTTTCTCCCTTTACATAATACATATATATGTTGTGAATTTGCGTAATTTTAAACAAAATAAACAGTCATGTTAATATGTTTTGACATATTGCAATTTTAAATTTATAGCTAGAGTTTTGGAGGAAGCATGAGAATTCTACCTGCTTTAGCCAACATTCTTGATGCTTGTGCTGATATATATCTGGAGAATAGCAACCAGGTTCAAATGCACAGTAAACCCAAATGTTGCACTTCTTTTCACCTTTTGATTGGTCTAAGCAAGCCTGACAACAATCTGCAGCACTTTCTTTATGGTGCATCAGACCCCATTTAACTGTCGCTCCATCATAGTCTGTATGTGGTTCTGCATGACATTCAGAAGGAAGTGGCCTGCTAGGTATGATTCCATCTTCTGCAGAAATAATATCAAACTATGCATCAGGCTTTAATTGCACCATGTTAAGCTAGGATTCTCCAAACCCTGGCTGCCCTTGGACAAATTGAACAAAGAAACAATATAACTCATTCAAAAACAACACACCTGGGAAAAGGTGGAAAAGAAAGAAGATGTTAAAACAAAATACTTTGAATTTTAACAGCTCTTCACTGAAAAATGCTAAATTCCATTCTCCCGCATGTAAGTAATCAAATTGTTAAATTTAGCAACATAACAATAACCTTAAATATGCTGAAAAAAAGGAACCTAGAGAAATTGTCAGGAAACCATAATCCTCAAGTCATAAACTTAAAAATAGATAAGACTGCTATATGAATACTTTGTAAAACACGCTCTCAAGACATAATGCAGTGAAGAGGACAAAATAATTTGGTGATGCTAACCTAGGAGTCAAAATCCCAAGAAATCAAAAGCGAAAACACCAAACTAAGATTGCCCATATATTCATTACTGATCTCAATTCCATCCTCCAGCATCTTTCCACTATCCTCGCTTGAAGCTTCGGGAGGTAATGAGAATCCAGCTTCCTCCAGCACAGGGCCCCAGTGAGTCTCCAATACTTTTGCCACCATCTCTGTTCATGGGAACCCCAATACATAATGTATAAACACACGGCCAAATTTGGGAGCTGTGGACCAAAAGGAGCAGGGAGGAAAAGAACCTGATGTCACAAAAAAATACTATGCCATCACAACTAATATATTTTTAAATAAAAAGGGAAAGAAAAGAAAAGGAATAAAAAACTCATTACATCTAGACAACAAAGCTCTATCAAACAAACAATGAAGACCGAATGAAGCATAAAAACACCATATTTCAAGACATGCAGAGGCAAAATACCAAATCATATATCGGAAATATTTAGCTGGTTTAAGTTTGGTGTCCACGTTTACTCAATTTTAAGGAATCTATTGTCCTTAATATGGAAATTTTATTAAAATATATAATGTATTTAGAATTGATTTAAACAATATGTATGCAAGTGAAGAAGGCTACAGTATTTATAGTATACCCAATAAGAAACATTGTCAAAATATTGACTGTCTGATTGATAAAAATATGAACACAGATATAAACCATACACAGACAAAACCAAACTCTTATCATTTAACATGAATGTGTTCACTAACCTCCAATCAGCCACAACCCTCTTCCTCTTGGCCAGAGAAAACACAAGGTCAGGATATCATTTCTCTGCTATGCTATCTTTCAAAAATCCCTCTAGTGCTCGAGTGTAGGCATGAAGAGTCTGAACTGCAGATTCTCTCTGGGGATACCTGAAACCAGTGTACCTTGGTTCATTTAGTCATTTGCAATCAATGGTCAAATAAGACAAGTGGGTAATGGTAATTCAAGTATCCCAGTCTGTCTACTCACTCTACAGCCATGAATATTTCTGAAATGAACCTAATATGTCTTCTACCAGCCACCAACCTGCTTTAGCCTACCACCCTACCACAAGATGATATGGTGGGGCCATCACAAAGAAAAACCTAAACAAACAACATGATTAAAAAAATCAACAATGTGGGAGTCAAGGGGATGAATACCACGCTTGAGGAACTCAGCCTAAGAGGCTTCCCCATCAGCAGTGCTATTAGTGCTCATGATACTGATGACCCCCCTAAGGAGGAACTAGAAAATATATAGCAATAAAAAGGAAGTGAAGCGAAGCACACTAGAGGTTTTCCACAAATATCATAGAGGGTGGTAGTATGCAAGAACAAGTAATGACTCATGAGAGCACCCTATATAGGAAAAAGAACACTTGGTGGTGGAGGCCTTCAAGCTGTGAGGAATGGACTGATCATGAAAGATAGAAAAATGGAGATGTCTATGGAGTTTTCCCTCTTTGTCAAACCAGCAGTTCATGGGGCAGGGGCCAAGGATAGGGACATGGTGTAGTGTCATATGGTGTTGGGGACCAAGGTAAGAGTTAAGGGAACCCTCTTATTACTCCTCAAAATGCATTTGCATTTTGGGGCATTCATTCCAGCAGTGCAGTGATTAGGATGTGAAACTTGGAGGTGGAGACTAGGCTGAGATTTTTCAGAGGCTTTTAATGGCATCACATATGGAAGATGAACATGCTAAAATGGCTTCCTGTAGGGCTTGACGTAGTGCCTTTGTTGGAGCAGCCAAGCATGCACTCTGAGACTTGTTCCTATCATGCCAGCTAATTATATCTACAGGTCTGAATGACTCCTGAAATGGGTCCAAAGTCAAGTTTTTTTGGCTAGCCTGTAGCAGTTAATCAGCTGAGGTTGAGTATTTTACTATTTTATGGGGTTGTACCACCAATTGTACATTGTAGCATTAAGTCTGCCAATATATTGTTAAACCATCTTATGAGAGCAACCATGGTGGATCTTGGAATTTCCAAAGAACAAACATTTTATGGTTGGAATTCAAGCCTCAGGGAAAAATATGATGATAGTGACCCTGACTATCTGTCAACAAACACCTTTTACAACAAAATATGATGTATAAAATTTTACAGCAAAACATGATATATACTGCTATAAATATAAAACAGCACATAAGTACTTCCTCATGGTGTGGTTTATTCATGATAGGAAAATTTTCCTTTAGAGCTATTATGCTATATGATGGGCAGTCTTAGCTGGTGACCTGATGCAAGGTTTTGAGGCCTATTTGGCATAAGACTGTTGCTATTCTAGAATAGAAAATGGAATTCATTTTCATTAGTTGGTATGTCCCCTTCTCCAATGTGATACTCATCAAATTAAGAAAGAGTTAAGTGTAGATTTAAAAAGAAACAACCAGCAAGTAGCATATTATTCCTTGTGTTCACCTTCATCTGACTTGTTTGAACTTTGTACAAGGAGGGATCTGTTCTAGGGAAGCATTTTATGGCCTAAAAGATGTTGGGCCTCATTGTGTAGGGTGCAACTCCTTGCCATGGTCAAGAGGTATGTTTTAAAGGGGATTCCACTTGGCACACAATCCTAGGTTGCTTCATTTCCTAACAAATGTAATTTTTTTATTTTTTATTTTGTGGTTGATGCATTTATGGGGGCTAGTTATAGTAACCTAAGTTTATTTATTGCACCCTTAACCATTTTTTCCTATTCTTGGAGAGATAGTTGGGTCATTGGAGAAAGAGCCTTAGCTGCCTTTTCTATTTTGAGATTGTAACTGGTTTGCATTTAGGATGAGTGATGAATCACCTATATCGGAGGACTGCTCCTTTAGTTGGCACCTTAGCACATTATTTAAGGTCACTCCCTTTGCTAGAGCTTGTTGTAACTTACAATGGCCAAGTTGACCATCCTGCACACATTTTTAGGGTGTATTCTTAACGGGTGAATTGGCTACTTCCTTGGAGAGTATGCTTTAGCTCACCCTGATCTGCACTTGTTATGTCTATTGCTCGCATCTCTCAAATAGTCATTACTCGCAAGATACAACTCAATTAACTGTGTTGAATCAGCAGCATGTCTTACTGTGGAAGTTCCTTGAGTGCCAGGTTTGGAAGTAGTTGCTAGTGCTTGTAAATGTCTTGCCTGTTTATCTTATGGAATAGGGATACTGTTTTCTGTTCCTTTCCATATAGAGACTATTTAAGCTAACCAGGTCTCTTTAGTTCTCAGTCCACTCATATTTAATTCCAAACAGTTAAATATGTCTGTCTGTTCTAGCAGTTGTATGCTCCTTTCCCAAGTTACTAGTGACTTAGCTGCCAGTTATCTTCAGCAAACATTGTCAAAATGCTCAAAAGTGATATTCCTGTTTGAACCAGAACACTAACAACAAAGTCTAATGCTTGATACCTTGTGACGCTAAATATGACTATGGTTCCCTTTGTATCAAGTTATTTTTGACAAGTACCTTCCTGTTGTTACATTAGTTTATATTTCAGCTACATGGAAAAATTGTAAATTATCCTAGATCCATGATATGTTGAAAACATCGACCAACACAGGCCTTGCATTGCCAATCTCTAGCAGCTGTCAAAGAGATGAATTCAAGCTAAAAGATGTGCTCTGCTTTCTCTACTGGAAAATGTCAATTCTTCTACTCTGCTTGCTCTGCTTTCTCTGCTACCAGTGAATCAAGCCCCCATTGGTTAACCCACTTATTTTTAGAAAAAAAAAAACACAATTGTGTATTGTCTTTGCGAAGATTTCAAATGAGGTAATGTCTCTTGTCAGGTAGAAATATTATAACTGGACTTATATGGACAAAACACTGTTCCCTGTCAGGTAGAACCCACACGTTAACATGCACTAAGATTCCTATATGCACCACGAGACACATATACTTTCGCTTAGGGACCAGGTCTGAGGAGTAACAATTCCACGAAAATCCTCTGGAACTTGCACCCTTCCTCAACGCTTTGACATGTCATTATGGTGTGGTAGACCACATTTAGAATGAAACTATGGTAGATGGTTTAATGCTCTGTCAACCTTACTTGTGAACGGAGGTCCTGTTGGTGAATCCACATTTAATTTTGAAAAAAAACTAATATTGGCTATTGTGAACGAGGTAATGTTAGAATGAAATTATGGTAGATGGTTTAATGCTCTGTCAAGCTCACCAGTGAAAAGAGGTCCTATTGGTGAATCCACATTTAATTTTGAAAAAAAACTAATATTGGGTACTATGAACGAGGTAATGTCCTTTGTCATGTAGAATCCACACTTGATTTTGTAAAAGATCTGAGTGTTAGTAATTGTATCATGCAAGAGAGAGCTAAGGAGTTTGAATGTGCTCTTGGCATGCCATGGGTTTGAATGTTAATGCCTCTGGATGCAGAACAACATTTTAACTTTTGGATATATAGATATACAATGATAACTCCTTTTTATAATATCTATGAATTATTTTCTATGTCAGATTTGCAGAAATCAACAGAAAGTGGTGGATTATAGAAGGCTTCCCTTACTTGAAAATGAAGGCTCAATGTAGGTTTCAGCTGGCGTTTTAATCTGTGCACCCCCATGCCCGTGCTCCATTTTTTATATTGAAGTTGGAAGACCCATTGATAGACTGATTTATTGATAACAATGTGGAAAAACTTGTTTGAAACACCAGGTCAACCTCACTGCCTAGCCGCTTTGAACCCCTATGCAGAAAATTACATTGGAAGCACGATATGAAATCTGACTGTTGTATTCTAGCTCCAGGGTCGATTTATGCAGAGATAGCTTTAAAGAGTTTCAGAGCATTGAACCATGGTTCTAGCTACTTATTGTCAGAAATATAGTTTGTTTGTATGGCTGTTTTTAGCAAATTATTTGATAAGATGGTCTAGTTATTCCAGTTATTCCAATAACCTTTCAGGTTCTCCATTTCTAGTGGAAACTGGAGGCAAATTCAACTTGCATGTGATTCTTATGGGTAACTGGAGGCACAATCAAGTGGCATATTTTTCTTATATTTATTTTTAGGCTAATGTTAGTAGTTAAAACTTTATGTTACTACATAAGCAAATATATGGATGTGTGTATGCATATGTTCATTCTGATTTCTTAAATTGTCTACTGGAATAAGAGTTAGCAGACCTAGACCAAGCATTCCTTATTCTTCATGTTCATTCTTCAGATGTACCACAAATTTCAAAGGGATTCAAATGAGATAGGCTCCTCTTCTCAAATTCATTGTTGCACTGAACATTATACCATAGAGAAAAATACAATTTTTTGTGTTTTTATGGGCTTCAAATAGTTAACCCTCTGTAATATCCAACAATGGCTTTGTGATACTTGAAGTTTAGAAAAATGGTAAGAAATGGCTTGAAGCCCTTGAAATGGGGTGGAAGTTTAAGATGTTTTCTAATGTTTTGGATCATGGAATTTTTATTTTTTTTGAAATTATGGAGCGTGTAATAAAACTTTTAACTGTTGTTTTTTGTGGATCTTTCTACAAATTGTTTGTATAAGCTGTATATGGTGTATGTATTTACTATTATCCATGCTGGAACTAGGCCATCTTTAGTTACTATTATCCACAATTCTTTTGTTACTAGTAAATACCAGGCCATCTGCCCTTGTTCCATTCTCACCGTGGTTTGCCCTACAGCAATGGCATGTCAAAAAATGCTGAGGCTGAGCTCAATCTCTGGAAGATTTTGGTGGAACAATTACTTGACCATTACCTGAACCAAGAGGAACTGGGTTTTAAGCAGTACAACCATCAAGCTCAAGGAATGATAAAATGTGGGTTCTACGTGAGAGGGAGCATTTGCTTTGCCCAAAATTCCACAATTTAAGGGTCAGTCTACTCTTTGATGACAGTTTTACTGTACTTCTGCAGAAGGTAGAAGTC
>JAXQQM020088814.1:0-32467 GCA_034641835.2 Pinus albicaulis
TATGTTGAGAATGCAACAAGATGATGGAGCTTAGTGGAAAGAAGTCGCCTTCACTAAGTGGGCCCGCAGGCTATTTTTGGCGCAAATTCTATTTTTAGACTATGTCTATTTTTAGACATATGGATCATGTTCTATGAGTTGCAGGATGCTATTTGTGGATGGTTGGTCAAGTCGGAAAAAAATAGATGGACTTCTATTTTTAGACATACTGGGCGGAATCTATTTTTAGATTGCCAGTCTAAAAATAGATATGTCGAATATTATTAGCTCTTAATAATATTTGGACTATAAACATTATCTTATTCTCTTGGAGCACTTCAGTTAAGTGCACAGATGTGGCACGGGAGCTGACAGAAGGAATTACGCTATTCCTGAGGTTAAGTGGAGCTATTGCATGGAGACTTCAGTTAGAACTCATGTGACAGAGTTTGGTGGAGTTATTGAGGTAGTTGGTGGAGTTGTGTTCAGTTTAACTTAGTTAAACATAGTTGAGCTAGTTGTATCTAGTCTAACTGATTGATACACTAGTGAAAGTGGTGTGAATTAATTATTAATTAATTCACTAATTATAAACTCATTAATCAACTAAAGAATACATCAGTTAACTTCAGTGCATGGACAGTTTCAGTGGAGACCAGTGAAGAGGTAGGTGAAAGAGCAGTGTGACTATCAGTTGTGACTATATTGGTGCATGAGTTTGCACCACACATTGATGGAGATGCCAATGAGGATTGCACAGTACATACTAGTGGGATTCGAACCTGGATCTAGGTATTATCCATATTGGATTGCGCAGTAGAGGCAAGCTAACAGGTGGAGCAGATTGGAGCATGTGTTTTGTATGATCTGAGCTTGTGTAGTGTGTAACAATTGGAGATTGTACTGAGAGCTTGTGAGGAGTTTGTACAATGATTGTTACATGAACTCTATCATTATAATATACAGATAGTTGGGGGTTTTCAGCTTTAAGCTTTCCCATAAATACTGTGTTTATATGTGTGATTGTTTGTGGTTTTAATGTGCGCATGCGATTGTTTATATTTCCGCAAATTGATGATCAATAGTAGAAGAGGTTATGTATTATACATGAAGCTCAAATAGTGTGTGATCAGGATAATCTCGGTGAATAATTTAACAGTTATTAAAATTTCTACATGGTATCAGAGCGTTATTGATCAAATGAGCAATTGCAAAACATTGAAGCGGTTGAGTTTTGTGCTGGTGGAATTCGAATTTGCAGCAGTGTTTTCTTGGTGTCGAAGTTGAGATGTCTTTCAACGGATTGCGATTGGAGTATGCCCTTGAGGGCAGCTCGAATTATATTGCATGGAAGGATAGGATGGAGGCGGTGTTGGATGACAATGGGTTGAAGGAGTTCATAGATGCAGAAATTCCAAAGCCTACTTCTAGTGATGCTGCCGTACTTGACGCATGGCAAAAGAAGACAGCAAAGTGTCGAAGGATTCTGTTGGAGGGTGTGAAGGATCACATAGTGTCCAGCCTTCATGGTAAGGCTTCTCCATTCTTGATGTGGAAAGCCTTGACAAATTTATTCCAAAGCAAGAGCAACCAGAGGAAGTTGGCGCTCAAGGATAAACTCAGAAACATAAAGATGGAGAAAGGCGACAGTATGCCCAAGTACCTCACGAAGTTCATCCAATGCAGGGATGAGCTGGGAAGTGTGGGGGTGACTGTAGATGACGAGGACTTGGTGAGCTTGGCTCTCCTTGGGCTTCCGAAGAGTTGGCACTCCTATCAGGACTCTGTCAATGGTCGGGAGAAATTGCCAGGATGGGAGCGACTTTGGTCGGATCTTGTGCAAGAGGAGATAAGGCGGAGTACCAGGGACAGATCTTCATCAAAGGCATTTGATGAAGAAAATTACGCTTGCTTCCAAAGGCAAGGAAGACAAGAAATATTCTCCAATCCAGATGCGAAGACGACGAGGACATGTCCAAGGTGAAGTGTTTTCTCTTTGTCACCAGCACGGACATTATGCCACAAATTGTCCATGAGAAGAAGAAAAATAGCGAGTGCTTCAGATACTGTAATTGGTGTACAGCACCATGATTTGTTGAATTTTTCGACGGATCGCATGTGGTCTCAAGTGTGATGGGTTCGGTATGGTTCTGGGCAGGTGGTGTGTCTGCCACATGACATGAGATCGGGATTTGTTTACGTACGGATAAGAAATATCTTGAAGTGCACATCGAGATGGGTGATGATGGTAGATACAGTGCGACTGGTATCGGTACCATTTCCTTTGAGAGGGAGTCTGGTAAACCCTTCGTATTGAAGGAAGTGATGCATGTTCCAGGATTGAAGAAGAATCTTATCTCTGTAGCGATGTTAGAAGACAAGGGATATGATGTTGTCTTTAGCGAGGGAAAGGCTTTCCTGCGCAGTAAGGCAACTGGTGAGACCCGGAGGATAGGGGTTCAAGTTAAGAACCTTTATCAATTGCAGGTAGATGGGCTGTGGCAGCAATAGCAGGCAAGGCGGCGGGAAAGAGGGTGGTGAGCCGGGATGATGGCAAGTTGTGGCACCAGAGATTGGGCCACCTTCACCATGGAGATTTGAAGATACTGCAGCAGATTTCTACTGGGCTTCCTAAGGGTACTCTTGCGCAGTCAGATCAGTGCAAGGGATGTACCTTGGGAAAATTTGTGAAAGCCACCTTTCACGAGAAGGATGGTCGCGCCACGACGATCCTTGAGAGAATTCACACAGACGTGTGTGGACCTTTCTCAGTAGCTTCGACAGCAAAGCACAGGTACTATGTGATATTTGTTGATGATTTTTCTCGTAAGTGCTGGATCTTCTTCATGCAGAAGAAGAGCGAGACATACTCAATTTCTGTGAGTTCAAGGCACTGGTTGAGAAAGAATTGGGGAAGAAGGTGAAGGCTCTTAGGAGCGACGATGGTGGTGGGTGTCCTACCGGCGAATTCCAAGGACTTTTACGGCCCGAAGAATTCGAAGAGAAACTCATAACGTCTCATAACCTTCCACAGTGAGAATGGGGTTGTTGAGCGGAAGAACGAACGATCATGGGTGCGCATGGCGATGTTGCATGATCGGGGGCCTACCCATACACTTGTGGGCAGAGGCATGCAATACTGCAGTATATGTGCAGAACCGTTGTCCTCACACATGAGTACACCCGAGGAGGCATTTTCTGGTAAGAACCCTGATATTTCCCATTTGAGGATTTTTGGTTCACTTGTTTACATTCATGTGACGAAGGATGCCAGGAAGAAGCTGGAGCCAACTGCGGAGGTTGGGATATTTTTGGGGTACACTGATACACCCCACAACTATCGTGTGTATTTTCCAGATAGTCGCAAGACTGTTGTGCGACGGGATATCAAATTTCATGAGGAGAAAGCCATGAAGTGTTTGCTTGAGAGGGAGCCACACTTGCATGCGGATGAGGAGCTATTAGTTCCAAAAGGAGATGAGCCGAGATGTGGATCAGCCACAAGAGGAGGTTCATGGAGTGGAAGATACCACTCAGGCAACGCCAACCATCAGAGGGCGGAAGCGCACTACAGAAGCTGAGCGACTGGCTCAAGATGCAGAGAAGGTTGTAGGAGCACCTACATCACAGTGCAGACAGAGACAGTCACCTGATCGGTATACTGGATACATGGCTCTTATGAGCAAGTGTTTTGTGACAGAGCCATCCTCTTTCGAGGAAGATGTGGAGGACCCCGCATGGGTAGATGCCATGGTGGAAGAGTATGATTCGATTGTCGAAAACAGTGCATGGGAGATTGTCCCGAGGCCGGAGAGGAAATCAGTGGTGGGTTCAAGATGGATCTACAAAGTGAAGCAGGCAGCTGATGGGAGTGTGAGTATAAGGCGAAGATTTGTTGCCCGAGGCTTCTCACAGATTGAGGGGATCGATTATGAGGAAACCTTTGCACCTGTCACAAGGTATTCTTCCATACAGACGATTCTTGCTTTCTCAGCGCAGATGGGGTGGCACATTCATCAGATGGATGTGAAGACTATGTTCCTCAATGGAGTGATTGAGGAGGAGGTGTGCATAGAGAAGCTCGAAGGTTTCAAGATCTTTAGCAGCGAATTTCATGTGTGCAGGCACAAAAGAGCGTTGTATGGGTTGAAGCAAGCACCTCGTGCTTGGTACACACGGATAGACAGTTATTTCACCAGACTTGGATTCTCCAAAAGTGAGGCGTATCCGAACCTATACCAGATAGTGGTGGAGGGTAAGTTGCTGATCATCGTACTTTATGTAGATGATTTGATTTTGATAGGTGATGAACTATTGATACTCTCATGCAAGGATGATCTTGCAAAAGAGTTTGAGATGAAGGACTTGGGCCTCCTTCATTATTTCTGGGATTGGAAATTTGACGTATGGGTGATGGTGTTGTTGTTTCTCAAGGAAAGTATGCCGGGAGATACGAAGTTCAACATGCATGGATGCAAGTTTATCGACACTCCTCTTCCTGGTGGTTGGAGGAAAGAGGATGCTACATCGGCAGAGGTAGTGGATGCCACTGTTTATCGACATTTGGTGGGGTCGCTTATGTATCTGGTCAATACACGACCCGACATATGCTATGCTATTAACCAGCTTTCACAAGCTATGGTTAAGCCTACCAAGCTCTACTGGAAGGCAGGCAAGCATGTATTGAGATATCTCAGAGGCACATCGGGATATGGATCATGGTACAGACAGGAGGATGAGTTGAGGCGGCATGGCTTCACGGATCGGTATCATCATATCAGATATTGTGTGCAGCGGAAGATCATGTTACTTTCATACATTCCTACGGAGGATCAGGATGCTGATATCTTGACGAAGGCGCTCACCAGGAGCAAATTCAAATACCACCAGAGGCAGGATTGGGGTGGCAGATAATCCCTATCTTGTTGAGAGGGAGTGTTGATATTGCAACAAGATGATGAGCTTAGTGAAAAGAAGTCGCCTTCACTAAGTGGGCCCGCAGGCTATTTTTGGCGCAAAGTCTATTTTTAGACATATGGATCATGTTCTATGAGTTGTAGGATGCTATTTGTGGATGGTTGGTCAAGTCGGAAAAAATAAATGGACTTCTATTTTTAGACATACTGGGCGGAATCTATTTTTAGATTGCTAGTCTAAAAATAGATATGTCGAATATTATTAGCTCTTAATAATATTTGGACTCTAAACATTATCTTATCCTCTTGGAGCACTTCAGTTAAGTGCACAGATGTGGCACATGCAGCTGACAGAAGGAATTATGCTATTCTTGAGGGTTTAGTGGAGCTATTGCATGGAGACTTCAGTTAGAACTCAGGTGACAGAGTTTGGTGGAGTTGATTGAGGAGTTAATGGAGTTGTGTTCAGTTTAACTCAATTAAACATAGTTGAGCTAGTTGTATCTAGTCTAACTGATTGATACACTAGTGAGAGTGGTGTGAATTAATTATTAATTAATTCACTAATTAATCAACTAAAGAATACATCAGTTAACTTCAGTGCATGGACAGTTTCAGTGGAGACCAGTGGAGAGGTAGGTGAAAGGGTAAGTGTGACTATCAGTTGTGACTATACTGGTGCATGAGATTTGCACACACATTGATGGAGAAGCCAATGAGGATTGCGCAGTACATACTAGTGGGATTCGAACTTGGATCTCATGATTATCCATATTGGATTGCGCAGTAGAGGCTGGCTAACAGGTGGAGGAGATTTGAGCATGTGACTTGCTTGATCTGAGCTTGTGTAGTGTGTAGCATGTGAGATAGTGCTGAGAGCTTGTGAGGGGCTTTGTGCTATTATTGTTACATGAACTCTATCATTATAATATACAGATAGTTGGGGGTTTTCAGCTTTAAGCTTTCCCATTACATACTGTGTTTATATGTGTGATTGATTATGTGGTTTTAATGTGCGCATGTGATTGTTTATTTTCCGCAATTAATGATCAATGGTAGGAGAGGTTATGTATTATGCATGAAGAACAAATAGTGTGTGATCAGGATAATCTCGGTGAATAATTTAACTATTATTCATTCTACATTATATATCGCAGTATATCTGCCAAGAGTGTTTCCAATGGCTCCTAGAACACTTTCATTCAAAAAATGAATCGGAAGGTTGTATAGCTGGACCCAAACCGGCATTCTGGAAACCTCCATGGTGTTTGCATCAAATTCAGGAAACCATGGTGTGATGAAGAGCCCGGTGGATCCCCAGAACCACGGTCCCTCCTGCAGTATGATTTCCCTGGCTTACGCAAATAAGAATTTGACAATGAAGAAACCTTTTGAGCAAAGATGGATTTCACAATCCATTGTCCAATTGGTAAATATCCAATTAAAAATATCCATTGGTTTGGGCCAAAAGAAGTTGAATCTGCAAATTATTGCTTGTGCTTCATAGGTGGTTCGTTGCTCGTCTATCTCTGGACTGTCTATATTCAATTCTGGCACACTGTTTTGTTGCTCCACAATGTAAGGCTTGGGGGAACTCTCTATTTGTGTTGTAGCTGTTGTTGCTCTGTTTTTTCCTTCCAGTGCATTTCTGTATGAGAAACCTTTTGGGTTTGCAGTATTGGAGGTACTGGCTCCCCTGGTTGGTCCTTGAGCTCTGTTTGGATCTGATTTCCCCCCTCTCAATCTCAGGTTGAGGGTAATGGTAGAGTCCGAGCCAATGGGATAATCCTTGATATCTTTGGAGTCTAATAAAGATTTTCCCCCGTGGATCAAAGACTGATGTTGGTGAGGGTAACCAGCAACAGACTTGATATTTTCCTTAAGCTGAGATACTCTGTCTGTGTCCCGTATCCAAACAGTAAAACTATTTCCCACAGGGGGCTTTATAAAAACTTGAAAATGGGTAGAACTTACTTGAAATTTTCTTCCATCAATAGTTCTGTGGCTTCCTGTGGTCGCCTGTTCTGGTATCATGGGTGGGGTTCTATAATATTCGACACGCTGAGATGCATACATAGCGCCCAACGGTGGCGACAGTCTCCATTTCCCGCCGCAAATCACCCGCGCAGGTTCTGTCCAACAATACCCAACAAATCTGCATCGAACCAGTGAATATAGTTGCCATTTCCCGCAACATGTCATCGGCGGGGGTAATGTCCAACCCTTCGCATCAAATCCACATCAAAAGAGGGCCAGATGGAGATATTCGGCCGCCATCGCCCATCGTGAAAGCTGAGTTTCCGTCCTGAGATGATGCCAGTGGTCCAAGCAATCTTTAGTGAATATAAGTTCGGCCTCCGGGCGGGAACGGGTAAAGCATCGCCCAATAAACCACTCATTTGTCCCAAGTGCGAGGCCGAGGGCCTGCATAGCACTGGTGTCTGTCTCATCAGGTAACCCTCCATGAAAAGCAGCCGCCGCACTGGCCAACAGTTCAGAGCTGAAGAAACTAGGGTAAATGCTGACCTCCTTTGTGCTCCTCATTCTCTCCTCTCCTGAAAGGTCAAGTTGAATTATTCCATATTTGATCCTATTTATTTTGATGATGTTATAAAAGAAAGAAAAAGTTGTGATGATATGGATGAAAAAAAGCAATCAATTGAGAAAAAAGATGCATGGGAGCTAGTAAGCCTTCCATTATGAAAAAGAAGTTATTTGTGTGAAGTGGGTTTAAGAAACTAAGAAGACTATAGAAGACATAATTGAAAGACACAAAGCGAGGCTTATGGTCAAAGGGTATTAACAATGGCATGGAATATATTCCAATAAAAAATAAAATTCCCCTTTAGCAAGGATGGAAATATGAAGAGTAGATGGATGTAAAATCAAGATTTCTTAGAGGTGTTTTAAAGGGTTGAGCAACTTCCTCCTTTTGAGATTCTAGGACTTAAGAATAAGGTATAAAAGTTGAACAAAACTTTGTATGGGCTCAAGCAAGCACCTAGAGCTTGGAATGGCCATATTAATCATACTTGTTGAGCAATGATTTTAGTAAAAGAAACAATGAACCAACATTCTACATCAAAATCAATAATTAAGGTAAAATACTAATTGTTTGCTTATATGTGGATCATCTAAAAATGACAATTTTTTCCATAAAACAATTCAAAACATCAATAAAGAAAGAATTTGAAATGATACATATGGATTTATTGAGATACTTAGTATTGAGGTTAAACAAACAAATGAAAGTATTTTCATATATTAAGTCAAGTATACAAGAGATATGTTAAAAAGATTTATGATGTTGAATTAGCTAGCACCATCACCAAAAACAACAAATTCTGAAGCTAAGCGAAGATTATTGCAATGGCAATGTTGATCCATCATTATACAAAATTACAATTAGAAGTTTGATACATTTAATAACAACCAAACCTAGTATGATGCATGTAGTCAGTCTAATCTTTAAGTTCATGAAGACTCCATGAAAGATAATTTTATAATATATCAATGGCACCAAAAGCCATGGAATCTAATATTCAACATCAAATGATCTCACATTGCTTAGTTACATGGGCAATGCCTTTGCAGCTAGCATTGATTTCAGAAATAGAACATCTCATCTATTTTCCATCTTGGTTAAAGAGCTACTTCCTATGCTTCAAAGAAATAACCAATTTTGTCACTCTTCACAACAAAAATTTGATAAGTGGCAGCCACTGCATAGTAATAGAGGATATTATTAGATTTGAATCACGAGGAATAAAAAACAACCTCCTTATGTAATACTGTATCTTCTATAATCTTTTCAAGAAATCTACTGTTTAATAATTGCAGCAAATACATATCCATAAGATATCATTTAGTAAGAGAATTGGCTGCCATTGGAGAGTTAAATATGGAAATTTGCAAATCAAAGGAGCAACTCGAGTGTTAAATAATGAACTTTACAAATCACAAAGCATTGTTGAGGAAGAATTGTGAGCAATAGAAAGAAGACATTGAACCCATGGATGTCAACAATCACGTGAGTGATACTAAGCTATCACTTCAATGCAGTGATCCTCAAGTTGCTCTGCAACCATATCCAATGCAGTGATCCTCAAGTTGCTCTGCAACCATATCTCATTATATGAGTCAATAATGATCGAAGTGAAGCTTACCAGATGGTGTTGGAATTATAAACTTGATGCCTAGTATTACATATTTCTAAAATGCATTAGCTATATTAGCAATTATTTTCAAGAAGTAATAGTTGTATTTATTGTGGATTTCCTATGGCTTAAACAGACTTCCTGTTTTTGGATTTAGTTTGCTAATTTTCTTTTTTAAATAAAATTAGCATGATTTATGTGAAAGAATTGTGTGATCCTCCGTCTGATTGAATAATAATAAAAAATAAAATTTATATAAGTTATAATTTTTTATTGTTCCAAAATTTTAAAATTAATATTGTTATTCTCAATCTCATCGTTTCTCGTTTCAGATAAATCCTTTTTACTTACATCTCATGGAAACCACAAACTTACGACAATGAACATAGCTGATCATTATTTGCATATAGAGTACTGCAAATTTGCTTTTTATAATATAACATATTTTTTTATAAACAATATTTTGCAAATTTTGCCAAAAATAAAGGTAAGAGGATATAATTGCTACATTAAAATGGTTAGGACAAGTTGCCAAGTGCTCCAAATTTGTATTAATTCATCAGACTTTTAAGGACTTTGGTAAAAGTACAATAAGTTTAAATATTAGAAAATGACACTCCTCGTTTGTCATAGTAAGGTTGGAGGGATAGGTATTATGTTAGAGTATGGGATCTTGTTTCCAGTTTAGGTGGTGGATTGGGACCTTTCGGTCCAAAGCTAAACTATGAGTTTTTTATATATGTGGCTTGTGGGTTGTTGTATATATCTAGGGAGATTGCTAATTCCCTAACAACCATTTTCTATTAAGAAAAAAAAATAAAAAAAAATCAAGTTATATAATCACTCGGATAGAGATTGGTCTTTATTCAATATATGTCTTCAAATCTATCTATATCCTGAAATTCAAAATAAAAAGTTCCTTGGGATTATAAATTTTCCTTGGAATTGGAAAATTGTACAGATCTTTCCGATGAATCTGAGGAGAGGGATAATCGTTGGATTAGATCTTCCAGATGATTCCAACGAGATAAATAATCATTGGGATAGATCTTGCATGTGAATCTAAGGAGAGGGATAATCATTGGGATACAGATTGGTCTTTGTCCAATATATGTCTTCAAATCTATCCATATCTTGAAATTCAAGGTAGGAAGTTCTCTGAAATTGGAAAATTGTATAGATCTTCCACTAAAAAAAATTAGGATAGCTAAAAATCCTTGTTTCATACTTGCACTTTCTCTTTCTTTTGAAAATAAGCATTTCTCATAAAATGGAAATATATAAATTTTACACGGAAAATATTTAGGAGGGCTGCAATTCCTTGTTTCATACTCACGCTTTTTCTTTAGGCGAGCCAAATCCTTATGAATGAATGAAAGATATTTGTAACATCCACAAGACTAAAAATATTCTCTTCTTACTCAAATTGATGATAAACTGACCCAACCTTATAACAGTCCCCTCCGACTGAAAAGACAACCACAAAATTGATGCTAACATATTGTTAAATGTGAAGCCGCATTCAACAACGGTGTCGAACCTAACCTCACCGCCCACGTAGTCCTAGCCGACCAACGTTGTCACTGACCTCGCCGACTCTCTGACAAACAACGATGTCAAACTTAACACGTCGCCCAACCACTGTGATTGACTATGTACTCATATTTTTCACATGCAGAATTAGCCCTCTTCTGCAACTATAAATTTGTATTCCCTGCCTCTGCCTGAGCAAGTCAAGCCAAGCAAGACAAGGCCTCTTTTTGTAATAGAAATATGTTGTTTTATTCTCCAATCTGTGTGTTAATTTAGTTTCTCCTATCTCTCTCTGTTTGCTTTTTGTTCTATTGTGTTGCTCTGATTGTGGCTGTCACAAGAAAAATATATCAAGAAGGTGCTTGATAGGTTTAATATGAAGGATGCCAAACTAGTTGGTACACCCCTTGCAGCCCACTTCAAGTTGAGTGCTAAGTTATGTCCCAGTGATGACAAAGAGAAGGAAGAAATGAGCAAGATTCCTTATGCTTCAGCAGTTGGTAGCTTGATGTATGCCATGGTATGCACATGACCAGACATTGCATATTCAATGGGAGTTGTGAGCAGATTCCTTGCCAATCCAGGAAAACAACATTGGCAAGCAGTAAAATGGATTTTTAGGTATCTTAAGGGTACTAGTCATCATTGCTTATGCTTTGGTCATAATGATATTGTGCTTGAATGTTTTACAGATCTAGATACGACTGGAGATATTGACACTAGAAAGTCCACTACAGGTTGTTTGTACACATTTGTAGGTGCAGTTGTATCTTGGGTGTCAAGGCTACAAAGAATAGTAGCTCTCTCTACAACAGAAGTAGAGTACATAGTTGCAACAGAGGCTTGTAAGGAAATGTTGTGGATACAACGATTCTTAGGAGAGATATGAGTCAAGAAAGACAAGTATGTGTTGTATTGTGATAGTAGGTACCATTGGATCCGACATTTGTTGGAGGAAAGGTAGTTATCTTTGGAAAAGATTCATACAAATAAGAACCCCGCTGATATGCTCACTAAGATTCTACCAAGAAGTAAGCATGAGTTAGGTAGAGGCATGGTAGGCATCTGTGTGACTTGATTTAAGATTATTCATTTGGTTTCAAGTGGGAGAATGATAAATGTGAAGCCGCATTCAACAATGGCGCCGAACCTAACCTCGCCGCCCACGTAGTCCCAACCAACCAATGTCGTCACCGACCTCGCCGACTCTCTGACAAACAATGGCACCAAACCTAACACAACACCCAGCCACCGTGATTGACTATGTAATCATCTGTTTTTCACATGCAAAATTAGCCCTCTTCTACAACTATAAATTTGTATTTCCTGCCTGTGCGTGAACAAGTCAAACCAAGCAAGGCAAGGGCTCTTTCTGTAATAGAAATCTGTTGTTTAATCTGGAGTCTGTATGTTAATTTAATTTCTCCTATCTCTCTGTTTGCTTTCTGTTCTGTTGTGCTGCGCTATACCCAACCCATACCCAACACATACTACCACAAACCCTTATTTTATACACATTTTCTTTAGACGAACCACAAATATTTATTTCATACTTACACTTTCTTCTTTTTTTTGAAAAGAGTTTCATACTTACACTTTTTTTTAGGCAAGCCACGAATCCTTATTTCATACTTACACTTCCTTTTTCTTTTGAAAAGAAGTTTTTCACCTTCTTTTTCTTTTGAAAAAAAGGTTAAGAAAAAGAAGGTTTTTCTCATAAAATGAAAATTTCTTTTTCTTTCCAAAAAATATTCTCATAAAATGAAATTTTACACATGCTTATTCTTTTAAGAAGTTTTTCTCATAAAATGAAATTTTAATTAGGAACATTACGAGAATTGCAGATTCAACTGGAGGGACATTTTGAAAAGAGTTTCATATGTTAGATCTAAGACATCCTTGTTTCATACTTGCACTCTCTTTTTCTTTGGAAAAGAAGTTTTTCTCAGTTTTTCAGATAAAATGGAATTTTTGTTTCATACTTACACTCTCTTTTTCTTTTGAAAAGAAGTTATTCTCAGTTTTTAACTTCTTTTTAAAAGAAGTTATTGTCAGTGTTTTCCGATAAAATGGAATTTTCTTTTGAAAATAAGTTCTTTTCAGTTTTTCAGATAAAATACTTTTTTTTTACGATACTTTTTTTTTACGAGATCTTAAGTTAAATTGCGAGAATAACGAATCGTTGCTTCAGTTTTTCAGATAAAATAAGTTTTTGCGAGAACGTAAGTTAGATTTCGAGAATTACAAATTGTTGTTTCAACTGAAGGGGCATTCCGAGAATTGAACTCGGGACCTCTCGCACCCTAAGCGAGAATCATACTACTAGACCAAATGCCCTTGAATAAACAATTACCTACATCTACTCGATCAATCGTCTGGCAATACGACACATTCCATGCAAACCAAGTATTCTAGCACTCTCTGACAATGCCACATTCCATCCAGTCCAAGGATTTTAGCACTCTGCGATTCCCATGTCCCGTGCTGTCAATCTGAGAACAAATTTCTTGCTTGGTTATTGTGAAAAAGTGGGTTCTTTAAATAAAATGACAGCACCAGTTGGTCTCGGCCTGAAATGCAGAATCCCTTCACTTTATTTTTCTGGACAGTGTTTCGAAAGGTCTGCACCAGCGTGATTTTTCACTTGTTCAATGATGAAATTTCTCCATGCAAACTTATAATAAATTTGGGAATGCTATTTATTTCCTCCAAAAACACCCACGGGAGTGTATATAACCTATTTTGGGGGAATTTTCTCCAAACAAACTTATCATAAATTTGGGAATGGTGTTTTTTATCTCAAAAAAACACCCATGGGAGTGTATATAACCTATTCGTTCATGGTTAAACTTCTGATCTTCGTCAAAACACATTCAAACGTTCAATTAAGCCTATTCAAGCTATCCTTGAAGAAACATTTTGAATGGAATTGAGCTATTCTTTCTTTCTATTTTTTATTAATTATATCTTAAGATGTTTCCCTCCATTGAATTTCGAACACTGTCTGATGCTCACTCACCGCCATCCAGATCTGTCTGGTGATCGTCTGCCCAAGCCTACCCTTTCATTCAAATAACATGTAATGCATCGCTACTCTGTCATCTTGCAATTCTGTATTCGAACCTGTGCTTGCCCTCCACTGTCAATATTTCCTTCAAATTTCGTGTATTGGACGCGAAGCACCGGGCTCCCATCGTTATCGAAACCTTTTCAACAATATTGCTTCGTTTTGAGCCATTTCGCTGCCGTAATTGGAAAAATAATGACTGGTTTCACATACCTGGACACATAACAAATGCAGAGAAGCTTATCTTCTTGGTTTCATCATTGTGAGTTTTTTGCATTACAATAATACACCAAGCAGCGTCGTTAGCTTTCATTCATAGTTTCATTCATAGGGTAGCAAGATTGATTCTGCTCAGATTTTGGTGCTCGAGGCAGAGAAGAAGAAACCATTCGTATTTTGGAAATTTATGTTATAGTTAGTTTTAGGATTTTGGGTGGGTGTTATATATTTTTGATGCCGCTGAATCTATTTTTATTAGATTTTTTAAAATGTTGAATCAATATCCACCATATTTTCATCATATTCAAAAATATGGTGCTGAATCTATTGTTGAATCAATTTCCACCATATTTTCATCATATTAAAAAATTCTCACGATATTAAAAAAAAAGAAAAAAAAGAAACAAGAAATGGTCGTCCACGCCAAATTATCATCTTAATAAACAATGAAAAGAAATCCATACTAATTTTAAGAATGAGTAGCATGTAAAATATATGTACAATTTCGTAAATTTTAGTAGCCAAATTGTTGTGTCAAGGTAGGTCGTTATCCTACAAAATAAAAGGGTTTTATCCAGTAGTGGTTTGGTCTTGATTTCTTTTTTCTAAGTCAAAGGATTTTCATTTATGCAAATATGTTATATCTTTGCCCACTATTTTCTAAAATCCTAGTGGCCTCACTCTTATTAGATTTGTTGGCTAGTAGGTAGTGTCAAAAATGATTACACAATACCAAAAGGAGTTAACAATCCAAAAACGGAAAGGAACACAAAAACCAAAACACCATCAAGATTATTACACAACAAAGATCCATTATGAATCTAATGAAGTTTCTAGTGCAAGTTCCTCTAATCGTGAGCTAGGGGGCGGCGAAGGCCGACATTCGCAATGTACATGCTTTTCCATATGGGCCAATCAATGTTCTAAACAATCAAGGTTTTCTTGCATGTGTGATTGTTCCCTATGTAGACAAGCCAATTTGTCTTGCATATGTCAATGATTCCTTTGAAGGTCATTCTTGAAGGAAATAATTGCATTTTGATCATCATTTTTTACTCTATGAAGTTGTTCCAAAAGTGTTTTAAGTTGTTTGTACTAGCAACAAGTGTTTCCATACTAAGATCATGCTCCTGGAAACTAGGTGAGTGGACTAGGTGAGAGGTCATTGCGTCTCCCTCGACTAGATCATTTGAGCCGGAACAAATTGGTTGACCCCTCTCACCAACCCCTCGATGACCTCAGCCACGCTGATGTTGCATAATGTAATTCTCCAAGGCACATGTAAATCCAAGCTTGGGGTAGCCACACACAAGTCGTAGGGGGAGAGCCTCCCACACTGCCCAATGAAAGAACATCCCCACTAAATATAAAACAACTAGAAATTCACGAGAATGAAATTGATGGCAATCCCAAAGAAGGATAGATAATTGGAAACCCCCAGTCTACAAGTAAGAAAAACATAGTGCCAAAAATGTCCCTCCCCCTACACGAGATCCAGGCCACTAAATGTAGTTAGGGTTAGCAGGAAGTCTAATGGTCAATAGCTTATCTCTCAAGCCAAACTGTCGAAACGGAAACCAATACAAGGGATACCAAACACAGAAGGGTAGGCTCAGCGCACCATGATGAAAGAAAAAACACCAAATAAACCCAGAGAGGGCCCATAATTCACAGTTAAGCGAACATAACTCAACAAATGGAAATGGAAACTAGACCAAGCAGACATTTTGAGTTACCTCAAAAGCAAACAAAGAGAAAGGATGTGAGCTCAACTGCAAATCTGTGACACAGAGATAAACTACTAGTCATACCCCTTCCGCACCCAATTGTTGCCAAGAGTTTAGGGTTTCCCATATACCAAGGTCTCAGATTTCACATTCTTGTGCTTTCCCGCCAGAGAATTGACTAAGAGCATGCCCCTAAGACAATGACCTACTTTTTGGGATATTTAATGTTGAAAAATGTAACTAGTGTCGGTATTCATAATTGTATTTGAGTCATGATGTAATATATTTGTCAAAAGAAAGAAAAATAAATTTCATTATAAAATAATTTGACTTATTAAAGTATGTGCTTCATGCTTGGGTCAATGGTGTTTAGGTCAAAGCCTAAATTTTAGGCTTCTAATGTTTATGTCAAGAGTCATAGCCCTTGTCATCGTATAAAATACCCTTCTCAGGCTTCATCTATGAAGAAATAAATTTATTTTAATGTAAAATAGGTCTTTTAGGTTTCCTCCACCAAGTCGACCTCAAGAAGGACAAGTCGACCTCATCAATGGAATTTGACCTCACATATTCACTATATAAAGGCAGCGACTCGACCTCATTTGGAGTGCATTCACAACAAGTTTGATCTACAGTTGTTGGAGGTAGAAAAGGGTGTGAAATTCAAGGAAGAGTAAGGAAACCCTAGTGAAGGAGAAGGAATTCTTTGTCAAGCATAAGAAGTTGAATTTTCTCTCGCTTTGTCTCACATGTGCAAAGTTTTTAGGTTGTTGGAAGAGCCAAAATTGTAGTACTGTAGCTGGGGAAAATTTTTGAGTTGTTGTTGGGTTGTAGTTGTTGGAAAAAAAAAAATATTACTCAAGTTTGTTGAATCATATTGGAAGGTTGACTTGGTGGACGAGGAAGGTATTTTGGTCAGGTTTAAGGTCTTGGTCTATCTGAATTTGATTAGTGGAAGAGTTTGACTGGGCTTTCCCCTAGAGAGGGGTTCTATCCCTAACTGAGTGCCTACATTTGGTGTCGTTGATATTCATGTTTTGGTTTTGATGATTGATTAATGAAACAAAGATATAAGAAGAACATAAAGAGAAGATAATAAGACTACAATAATATCATAAGTAGTTATCAATATAAGAGAATGTTTCTGCCTTTATGATATTCTAACATGGTATCAAAGCTAAGGTGAAGGAGAAAAGAAAAAGGCATCTTGAAGGTCTATTGAAAGTAGGATTAAGTAGGAAGGATCATATAAGAAGAGGAAATTCTACTATCTATATCAAGAAAAGAAGAAGTGAAAATGAAATCTGAAAACAAGCTAGAATGAACCTCCAACTACAGTGCATGGAATAAGAGGATATATCTTATTCTCGCTAACCATAAAGTTTTGGATCTTGTTCAAGGAAAATTTCAGAAACCTACAAATGATGCAGGAAAGGAGAAATACGGGGAAAATTACATATTGGTCATGAACCTAATAGTAGATGGAGTGAAAGACAATATAATACCATACATATCTAATATAGATTCCGCATAAGAAATGTATGAAGCCCTCTCCAAGTTATTCACCATCAAGAACAATGGTCAGATAGCTAGCCTCAAGAATGAACTAAGGATAATAAAATGGAAAAATACAATACTTTGTCATCATATTTTGTAAGGATGTATATAATAAGAGATGAACTCCAAGCTATAAATGAAGTTGTACTAGAAAAAGGAACTCGTGATTGCTGCTCCACTAGATCTACCAAAATCTTGGAGTGCTTTTGCATCAAAAATTAGTAGTTGAAAAGATACTCGAACCTTCGAACAAATGTGGAATCCATTCAGTCAAGAAGAAGCCCGCATCTCATTAGTAAATAACAAGAAGGAGGATGAATAACACAACACTTATAATGCCTACTCTAATCGTCACAAAAAGGAGGGAACATTCAAGAATTTCAAAGAACCAAAGAAGAATATTGATCTATCTAAGATCGAATGTTATGATTGTCATAAGATGAGACACTAAAAAAGTCAATGTCCTGAAGATCCAAGGAATAATAAGGGAGAAAGAGAACATGCAAATTTTTTCAATAAAGCTCCACCTAAGAGAAACAAAATTGAAGAATCTAAAATCAAAGATCTATTTGCTAAAAACTCTTATGGAATATTATCCCTTGCATATCCTTCTATTTTAAGTTTTCTTTTATGTTTTAATTTCTAGAGTTTGTAGGTCTAATATACCTTGTTTGAAAATTTTTGGAATGTTTAAATTGTAGGTATCCCTCAAATCATTAGATTAAGAAGGAGCCTCCACCATTTTACAAAAAGATAAGTATCTTGTTCCTTGTCTCCTCGTTTATGTTTGGTTTCCTCCTCATATCAAGATTTTCTTATATTGTATACTAATAACCTTTATATTTTCCTTCGTTATGAAATCTCAAAAAAGTTTATAGGTTATGGAGGAGACTTCAAAGGAAAGACTTGAATCATGAAAAAATTTCTAGAACTAAAGTCCTACAAGGTTTGTTATAGAACAACTTAAGGTATGTCTTAGACTACAAGTTTTGTTACAAGGTTCTATTCATACAAAAGGTATGCTCATTCTCTTTTGAAATTTTCTTTACATTACTAACATCTTTATGTCTAGGGTTTTGAATCATAGAGATTCTTGTTAGGGTGATTAATCATTATATTGAAACTACCCTTGTTATATTGTCTCTTGTCATTTTATCATTCTTGTACAATCCTAACCCTTAAGTTCACTATAAATCTCTAGCCTCTTGTTTCTAAGGTTATGTCAATGTTAAATAATGAAACCCTAGTCTACTTAGGGGTTGAAATCATATTATTTTAAAGTTTAGGGATTTGATAATGTTATGGTAAAAACACTAGTCCTTCAGGGTTTGTTGTTAATGTATAATTTATATAATGAAACCCTAGATTTTTAGGGTTTGAGGTTTATAAAAAAAACCCTTATAATAGTTATTGTAAGATCCTATAAATGAAACCCTAGGTGTATATTCATTTGTTCGATCAATACCCTAGCCTAGTAAAAATTATTCAATGTATTGATCTCGGGTTTACCTAGTAGATATTGATGTTAAATGATAGAGCATCCTAGGACCTAGATATGTATATGTGAGTGTGCTAACTTAAATTTTTTGTTTGTGAAATCTAAGTTTTGTAACAAAACTATAGTAGAGATTGATATTCTAGGACATGATGATATTATTATTGATATGATTTAGCTTTGATGATCAAACTTAGGGTTTGCAACAAGTCATATTAGATAATTTCATGTAATTCTAAAAGCATATTGTTGAAACCTTAGATGTATAGTACTATGATTGGATTGTTATTGTTGAGATTCAACAAGAAAATTTCAGCACCCACGCCTAGTGCATTGAGCACCTACACTAGGGTGGGGCCCACAGTGCTATTTTTGGGTGCGTGTCTATTTTAGTTATCCCTTAATTAAGATGGACAATAAACTGTAATCTATTCTCAATAATAATTTGAAATAGTTAATTGAGAGTGATAAACTCAGTTAGCTAGGGGATTTCGAGTTACTAGTAGTTGGTGAGGCATGCAGACTAATTCTAGTTGTAACAGAGTTCGAAGTGCAGTGGTGCATTAGTTAATGCAGGTTGTAATCAGTTTAACTCAGTTAAGTGAGTTAAACTCAGTTATGCTAGTTGTAGCTGAAGATACACTAGTGAGAGATCAAGTGAATTAAATATTAATTAATTCACAATCAGTGATCTCACATACAACTGAGGATTTACTATTATTAGTTGCATGCATGTCAGATCCAGTGGAGACCCAGTTGATATCTAGGTGAAAGGGAAGTTGACTATCAGTTGTAGGATTATTAGGTTGCACACATGCAACCAAACACCCATTGGAGTGCCCATGATACTTCCGCAGTTAAGGAAGGCAATAATTCCTTTCTTTTAGGGATTGGATTCATCAGGGATTACGCAAGCAAGGCAGGTTGTCTGGAGGTAGTAAATTGGCTAAGTATTGGTCAATGTTTGTATGACAGTGTGAGACAATTAGCTAAGTATTGGAGGGCTATTGTGAGAAGAGTTTTTTATGTAATTATTTCATGATCCATGCTGAATATACAATAGAAGATAGTGGGGTTTTGAGCAGCAAGCTTTCCCTAGGAAATTATCTGTGTTGTGTGTGATTTGATTATTCTTTACGTCATGTGATTGGTGATTGTGTTTTTGATTCCGCAAAATATTTGTAGAAGCGATTCAGTATTTAACTTTAGCACATTGTTAGATTGGGCGAATCCAAGATATACATGCATGTTGTATAATTTCTACATGGTGTCAGAGCACAAGAAATTGCAGAAGTGAAGTAGGAGTTGAGTTTGTGACTGGATAGAATTTGAATTTTCATAAAGACTTTCTTGGTCTTATAGTTGATTCAAGATCAAAATGGCTTTCAATGGCTTGAGGTTGGAGTATGCACTCGAGGGAAACTCAAACTATATTGCTTGGCATTAGAGTCCCGTAATTTACAGTATCACAAGGTGACTGTGTACTTTCTCTTTTCAAATTTCTCATATTGTACATAGATGTCAATATTCAAAGGTATTTTACAAAGAAAGATAAAGAGAAACAAAAGAAGAAGAAAAGACGGTATTTAAAGAGGAAAAATGCAAAGTTCATACTATGGGTAAGCAACCTAAAAACTGCTTGATTGTTTTCCTATGATCAGACTGAAAAGATCAAATTTTTCTCTAAAGGTCTGAAAAGAGATAATTGTTGTCAAGTTTGGGACCCTATGGTACGTTTTTATCCTAATTCCCCAACCACGTTGCATATCCTTCTACCCAGCCCCTTTGTTATTTCTCTTATCCTAAGTTTCATTTTACCCCCTCTACTCTCATACCCCGACTCCACCTCACATTACCTGCCCTGACCCATCCACATTAACCATCTATGTTCCCCACCTCCACATCCGACGGTTTTAGATGCATTTCACACCCCCCTTAGCCTTCGAACTTTAACCATCAAGGAGGATCAGAAATGGGCAGTTTCAAGTCTGGGCCCTACTCTCACGCGTCAATTCACAGTGATTTCACACCCCCCTTTCACAATACCACCTACCATCTTGGGACCCCTTCGAAAACCAACCTTGGGTTTTAAGTTCATGATATAACCTTTTGAAAGGAAATATGTGATGAAGTGGGACCCATTCACCCGCCACACTCCCTTTTCATTTCATTTCCCTTTAAAAAAATTAAACCTTAACTTTTCCGTTTTTCCACTTTGTATTGCTACTTTACCGTTTTTCACCACTATATCATTTTTTTACCTTCGTTTCTGATTTCCCCGATTTTGATTAAAGTGGGCCATTCCTCCTTGACACGTCACCCTTTCCCCCCACCATCCATCACATATCGGCAAAGATAAATTTTCGCATTGCAACTAAACATTAACACTTTCGATCGTCGATTTTCCATATATCGCATCATTGATTTTTTACTTGTCGTTTGAAGCGCTCGCAATGTATTTTGTTTAACTTGCAATGCAGTTGGCCCCACCATAGTAGCTCTGCCCCCCACTTCAAGCCATTTGAAATACATTGAAATACATTGATATATCATGAAACCTCATAAAATTTTCCTTACTGCATAAAACATTCGTCGCTTTATAACTTTGTCGATGCAATGAGTCCCATCTCACCATGTCATCCTCCAATTAGCGCAAATCGCACTTCGCATGTTTTAGAATTTAACCCCAAAATCATAACAAAAATTTAAGTTTGCGATTTGCGATGCAGTCGGTCCCACTTTCCCTCCACGTCACTGCCTTCTCCCTGTGCTTCGCATTTCACATCTTTTAGAGTTTTCCTTCGCCGCTTATAACTAAAATTTAAGATTTGGATCTGTGGGTTGCAGTCTGGTCACACCTTACCTACCACGTCACCTCGATTCTCCCCGCACTTCACACTTCACATATTTTAGTATTTAACCCCGCTGCTTTTAA
This sequence comes from Pinus albicaulis, assembly GCA_034641835.2. Classification (NCBI taxonomy): domain Eukaryota; kingdom Viridiplantae; phylum Streptophyta; class Pinopsida; order Pinales; family Pinaceae; genus Pinus; species Pinus albicaulis. The sequence continues at coordinate 21,586 of JAXQQM020088814.1, forward strand.
CAAAACCTAAGATCTGTGATTTGCGATGCAGTCGTTCCCACCTTCCCTCCACATCATCTCCCTCTTCGCATCGCATCTTTGATTACATTCTTATACCTTAAATTGTAAAACATGTGAAATACGATGTTGGCACGAATGCGATGCGGCTTTAGAACTAAAATCTAAACAATTTCAAATCTGGGTACATGAGTTTTTATGCTATTTTGTTTGAAAAAGGGTTAAACACGGCCGAAAGGGCTCGAGTAGCAAAAAGGCACCAAGGGTTGAGTTGGGCAAGAAGTTTTTGCAAACTTGTTATGTTATAACGGTAGAAAGACTCGGGTAGGACTCGACAAGGGGTAAAAGGCAGAGTGAGGCTGAACGTCACGGTAGCAAGCAGAGGAGGTCAAGACGGGCAAAGGGAATTTATACAGAACTGTCATGGTATAACAACAGAAGCAGAAAAGGCAATAGAACACATCAGCACTGTCACCAATCATTGAAAAGTGGCCGGCACTGCACCGTATTTGATTACCTAACGTCGGTTTTCTGGAAAACAGACCCAGATGTCAGAGCCACCATTGGTTGCCTCTTCGTAACCATCACATCCACCTCCAATCTTACTGTTTGATCTTATGAAGAGCCATCGAAGCATTTGGATCCACAAAGCGCTGCTGAAAATTAATTCTATAAGTGGTGTTGATGTCAAAAATTTCTGATCAGGCCTTGCCTGGCCACACTTGTCCACTTTCTGCTAAATTGTAATCAATGAAAGGTTGTTGAGTAAGGTACGAAAACCAACTTAGTTTTAGTTAAATACTGCTAGAATTTTCATTATCAAGGGTTGGATATTGTTATCCCCTCCATTGCAAGAACTAATTTGTTGGAACATTGTAATTTCGGAGTTGGACATCAATAATCAAAGACCGTTACAGGATTCTTGAGTTGTGTCAGAATGGTGAAGTGCCTCTTCTCTGTTTTAAATATTTCCACTGTTTTCCTGGCTGTGTATCTATTCATCTAATTGTAAATCAGAAATTTTAGATTAATATTTTTTGTCTGGGCACCTTAATTTTATCTGCATTTACAGTCTAAATGTTTTCTGCTGAAGTTTGATTAAAAAATTCTTAACTGCTCTTTAGTCATTACTGAACCTCACTATTTCTTTCACCTCATAATTCATACATCTCTTAAGATCCATTTAGCATGGTTAGCTTTCCCTGTGATGCTCTTGAATTTTGATGTTCCATTCCATCCTTTTGACCCCATAGCCCAATGGAAAGTCCCTGCAGACCTGTTTTCCAACCACCCAATCAATCAAACAAACAACCCCCATCACTGTAACTAGCCTAATATCAACACTTATAATCATCAAGTTAAATCATAATAACAGAGAGCCCTCTCTACGTCTAGGAAGGCTAGGTCATGGACTCCAAAGTGGTTTGATGTTGTGCTTTATAGTTTAGTCTTGCCAATCTCCTAAATTATAGAGTGCTAACAATATGGCAACCATACTGGGGAATTACTGAAAGAGCTCAATATTTCATCAGAACTCAGAAACCCCAATCAAAATTGTATGATTCAAGTACGTTCCAAGATCGGTATCTGGTTGTTGATGGTGGACAAACAGCCAGACACAAGAAGGTTGAAATCATCCACCTCGCGACTCCATAGTTTTCAGTTGACCTAAAGGCTCCACTGGTAGAAGAATCCAAATTGGTTGTGAATATACAGTGACTCCATTATCTAAATTATGGACAAGATGAATCCAAGAATACAACACAGGTTTGCTCCAATGAACATAGATCACATTCCCAGATTCCCACACAAAATGCCTCGGGTAGATTGGCAAAGAAATATTCTTATTTTTCAAGATGAGAATGTTGATGAGGCTTCGTTACATCTCATTAAATTTCATATGCATTCATGGAAGTTGAAGTTCGAATGGCATGAGGATTTCCTCATGAATATGTTCATGGCAACACATGAAGGGAAAGCGAGGGAATGGTATGAAGGTTTGAATCCTGGTAGTTTGTTTTCTTTAAAATATTTCCACAAGGTGTTTTATGAGCATTATAAATAATATTCTCCATCTTTATCATTAGCTGAAAATTGTTGTGATTAGTCTGAGGATCTCATACAATGCCTTGTAAATATTGATGAAGATATAGGAAATTGGCATCCCGAGGATCTCTTAGAAGCAATTTATGAATTTCATTCTCAAGTTAACTGCCATGATAACCACGAGAAGTTAGTTTAAAATGAAAGCAATCATGAAATGAAAGAAGATCCACAGGACCTATATGTGGAGACAAATGATAAGTCATATGCTCCTTTGTATGAGGCTAAAGAAGACATTCAATCTCATGATCAATCTTCACAAGAGAAAGAAAACAATTTTTGTTTAATCCAAAGAAAAAAAAGGCTACCTCCTCCTTTAACTAAAGAAGAAATTAATCAGATTCTAAGAATGCAGCTAGCCTCTAAATTTTTATGTAATGAGGAGATTATTGGTATTGGTTCTATTGTTGATTTATGTACTGAATAATTTTCTCATGAAGAAAAAATGTAGAACATATTGAGACTGATGTTGCTTTACATTATCAAGAAGATGTATTTCCAGAAAGGGCTCTTGTTCATCAAACTGATGGCCTTCAAATAGAATTCATCCAACTCAGTCAAGACATACTAGGTTTACTTGAGGACAACATACTGGTATACAATGATGATGACGACCATGAATAATGTGTAGACATTCTCTTTCAGAGGGATCTTGAACATGACAAAGTGGAAAAAAGAGAAATCCTAGATGAAGCTTTTTATTTAAATCCTCAGGGCTAGGTATTGTTCCAAGATCCTTTTGCTAGCCTTTTGGAATCATCTAAGGAAGGAGTATGCTATTCCATGAATGGTTTTCTGTCAATTTTAAGGAAAGGTGTGAACATTGTTGTTCAATGGCCAATAAGATAGGAGTGGCCCTTTTGTTTTCTCAGCCTACTCAAAAAAGTGAACAAGAATCAATCATGTAGGCACTTACTTGATTGGTTGCATTGGAAAAAAGATTTCACTTAGTGTATATATCACCTTTAAGTTAGATTAGGGTAAGTAGGTGTACAAATAAGCTCAGTACTTTGAGCATTTTCTCTGTGTTAGTTTAAGATTTCTTTCAGTTTTCAGTTTCAACATAGTTCATATTTCAGCATTTAGATTTCCTCGGTGCAACAGTATGTTCATCTTGATGGTTGCAGTGGATAAGTTCAGTTGTATATTTTAGTTCAGTTATAGTATGCAAATAATATGGCTAGCCAAACATGTGGCCTATTTTTAGCAATCAAAGTCAGGAGAAACAATCAGCTAGTTTCCAGTCACATAGTGCCTGACAGATCAAGATACAAATTGTGGGATCAACCCAATAGATTAGGCTACTAGTCTACGGTGTTCTTAACACCTCCTGAAGGATCTACCATCCCCAACTAGAGCCATTATTAGAGTCCTGTAATTTACAGTATCACAAGGTGACTTTGTACTTCCTCTTTTCAAATTTCTCATATTATACATAAATGTCAATATTCAAATGTCTTTTCCAAAAAAATATAAAGAGCAACAAAAGAAGAAGAAAAGAGGGTATTTAGAGAGGAAAAATGCAATGTTCATACCATGGGTAAGCAGCCTAAAAACTGCTTGATTTTTTTCCTATAATCAGACTGAAAATATCAAATTTTGCTCTAAAGGTTTGAAAAGGGATAATCGTTGTCAAGTTTGGGACCCTATGGTATGTTTTTATCCTAATTCCCCGACCATGTTGCATAACCTTCTACCCGCTCCTTTGTTATTTCTCTTATCCTAAATTTCATTTTATCCCCTCTACTCTCATACCCCAACTCCACCTCACATTGCTTGCCCTGACCCATCTGCGTTAACCATCTATGTTCCCCAACTCCACATCCGATGGTTTTAGATGCATTTCGCACCCTGCTTAGCCTTCAAACTTTAACCATGAAGGGGGGTCCAAAATGGTTAGTTTCAAGTCTGGGCCCTACTCCCACACGTCAATTCACAGTGATTTTGCACCCCCCTTTCATAATACCGCCTACCACCTTGGGACCCCTCCGAAAACCAACCTTGGGTTTTAAGTTCATGATATAACCTTTCGAAAGGAAATATGTGATGATGTGGAACCCATTCACCTGCCACACTCCCTTTTTATTCTATTTCCGTTTAAAAACATTAAACCTTGCCTTTTCCGTTTTTCCGTTTTATATTGCTACTTTATCGTTTTTCACCGCTATAACGTTGTTTTACCTCCACTTTTGATTTCCCTGATTGCAATTAAAGCGGGCCATTCCTCCTTGACACATCACCCTTTCCCCCCACCATCCATCGCATATCGCAAAGATAAATTTTCGCATCGCAACTTAACCTTAACACTTGCGATCGCCAATTTTCCTATGTCACATCGCAGATTTTTTAACTTATCGTTTGAAGCGCTCGCAATGTATTTTGTTCAACTTGCGATGTGGTTGGCCCCACCACAGCAACTCTGCCCCCCACTTCAAGCTGTTTGAAATACATTGATATATCATGAAACCTAATAAACTTTTCCTTACCACATAAAACATTCGCCGCTTTATAACTTCGTTGATGAGTGGGTCCCATCTTGCCACATCATCCTCCAATCAACGTAAATCACACTTCGCATGTTTTAGCATTTAACCCTACACTCATAAAAAAACTTTAATTTTTCGATTTGCGATGCCATCAGTCCCACTTTCCCTCCATGTCACCGCCTTCTCCCCGCGCTTTGCATTTCACATCTTTTAGAGTTTTCCTCCACCACTTATAACTAAACTTTAAGATTTGCAATATGTGGGCCGCGGTCTAGTCCCACCTTACCTACCACGTCACCTCCTTTCTCCCTGCACTTCACGTCTTTTAGTATTTAACCCCCGCTGCTTATAACAAAACCTAAGATCCAGGATTTGCGATGCAGTCGGACCCACCTTCCCTCCACGTCACCTCCCTCTTCGCATCGCATTGCTAATTACATTCTTATACCTTCAGCTATAAAACATGTGAAATTAATGTGATGCCGAAGCGGATGCGATGTGGCTTTAGAATTAAAATCTAAACAATTTCAAATCGAGGTACATGAGTTTTTACACTATTTTGTTTGAAAAAGGGTTATACACAGTCAAAAGGGCCTAGGTAGAAAAAAGACACCAAGGGTCGAGTCGGGAAAGACGTTTTTGCAAACTTGTTATGTTATAACAACAGAAAGACTCGAGTAGGACTCGACAATGGGAAAAAGGCAAACGAGGCTAAACGTCATGGTAGCAAGCAGAGGAGGTCAAGACAACGAATAGCGTTCATACAGGACTGTCGCGGTATACTAGAAAAAGTGGAAAAAGCAGTAGAACACATCAGTACCATCACCAATCAATGAAAAGTGGCCAGCGCTACACCAAATATCATTACCTAACGTCGATTTTCTGCAAAACAGAGCCAGATGTCAGAGCCACCATTGGTTGACTCTTCATAACCATTAGAGCCACCTCCAAGCTTACTATCTGATCTTACAAAGAGCCATCAAAGCTTTTGGATGCACCAAGAGATGCCCAAAATTACTTCTACAAGCGGTGTTGATGTCAGAAATTTCTGATTAGGTCTTTCCTAGCCACACTTGTCCATTTTCTACTATTGCATGGCCACACTAGTCCACTTTCTGCTAAATTGTAATCAATGAAAGGTTGTTGAGTAAGGTAGGGCAACCGACTTAGTTTTAGTTAAATGTTGCTAGAATTTTCATTATCAAGGGTTGGATATTGTTAGCCCCTACATTGTAAGAACTAATATGTTGGAACACTGTAATTTCGTGTAATATTCCCAATTAGCCATGAGCTAGTTGGAGTATTAAATTTTCTTTTGCTGTTTTTTTTATGAATAAGAGGACAATGAAGGTCCATAATTCTCCTTAATAATGAATAAATCAATTTCAATGTCAAAAGGATAGATCTTGGCAACTTAATTGAGCACCCTTAGGTGTGAAAAGGGGCTGGAACACCTTGACTGGGTCAAATTTGACCAAATCAACAACGATGTCATGGCACTACAAGGAAAAGACCCTCTAGCGGATGTTTTTGAGGAACCCATTATAAAAATACCCCAGACATCTGTTTCTAGCGGTGGTTCCTAGAGGAGGTTGGCGGGCGGAGGTTTTTGTGGATGTATTTCGTCTGGTGCTCTTATCACCGCAAAATGTACCGGTGCGTCAAGGCAACATAGCACCGGTGCGATTAAAAAATTGGCACATAGGACACCATACACTCCATACACACTCGCCCGGTGAGTTGTAATTCTGTAGAGTACCAATAATTTACAAAACTTCTGCACCGGCGCCTCATAAAAAATGCGTGAAAACTGACACCGCCCGGGTCACCCTCAAACGCACTGGGCCGCCCTAAAATACCCGCGCACTGGCCATAGGGTTAAACAAATAAAAAATTGTGGCCAAAAAACCGCACAAAACATAGGCACACCTGGAACTGTGCGCTCCTAACACCCTCACCCGATGCATCATATTCTTGTATAGCACCGGTTCCTTACGTGTATACTGCACCGGTGCTTCCAAAAACGTGCATGAAAATAGAGACCGTCTGGCTTGGAATCTAGAAAATGCACCGAGGCGTTCATAAAACGTGCGCACCTATAGATGGTTAAATAATAAAAATTACGGCAAAAAACCGCATAAAACATTAGCACACCGAAAACCGTGAGCTCCGTAAACACCCGCCCGGTGCCTTTTATTAAGGAACAACACCGGTGCGTGTCAACTCGTCAGCACCAGTGTCTCATAAAAAGCATGCGGAATAGAAACCTCCCGAGGTGAAATGAGTGAAACGCACTGAATCCCCATAAATTGCGCGCATCGGAAAAGGGTTAAAAAAACAAAATTACGCCCAAAAAACCACACAAATCATTGGTTCACCGAATAGCATTCCCGGTGCGTCTTATTACTGTAGAGCACTGGTGCGTTAATGCTAAGCTACCCCGGTGTCTCATAAAAAGTATGCGGAACAGAAATCACCCGATGCGGAATGACCGAAACGCACTGGGGCCCCATTAATACCGCGCACCGGAAAAGGGTTTAAAAAAAACAAAATTACGGCCAAAAAACCGCACAAATCATTGGTTCACCGGACAGCGTTCCCGGTGCGTCTTATTACTGTAGAGCACTGGTATGTTACTGCTAAGCCGTCCCGGTGTCTCATAAAAATCACGCGGAACAGAAACTGCCCGATGTGGAACGACCCAAACGCACTGGGGCCCCATTAATGACACGCACTGGAAAAGGTTTAAAAAAAACAAAATTACAGCCAAAAAACCGCACAAATCATTGGTTCACTGGGCAACGTGCCCGGTGCGTCTTATTACTGTAGAGCACTGATGCATTACCACTACGCTACCTTAGAGCCTCTTAAATGCACGCGAAAACAGAAACCGCCCGGGGCAGCATAGTGTAAACGCACCGATACGCCAATAAAACCCCGTGCACCGAAACAGGGTTAAATAAAAAAAAAATTAAGGCCAAAAAACCACATTTTTCACTTTTGTCAGTGCTACAGAGCTCTCAAACACCGGTGCAAGTTATCCTTGTTTGAGTCGCATTGACATCCATGCTGCCATTGCACTTATTGCACGCATTGCTGCTGTGCATTGCCACCAATATCCAGCCTTAATTTTACAAAACAGTGGACAAATTTTCTCTTGCAAATTGTACAGTGAATATGCCTCCTCGACGGGTAAATGTACAAGAATTTCTCTTATTTTTCCATAATTAAGCCTTTTAGCGGATTAGAATTTGAAAAAACCTTAAAATTAACCATTAAAAAAAAAATTTGTCGTGCGGTGCGCTCGAGCCATTCGGCTCACACCGGTTTGCGGTGCTGCCTGTAAATTTACAGGCTGCACCGCGCCTGGTGCTGATGGTATCCGCATCTGTTCCGGCACGGTACCGCGCGGCGCACCGTGTTAATTTAAAAAATTTTAAAAAGTGCGGTGCAGTCGGTTACCAGGCCGCACCGTTGACAATGGTGTATTGCAGCAACTTGGTGCGTTGACGGAATCATCAACCTCGGGGTGAGTAATGTTTTCAGCGCACGAGAACCGCAAATCGACATTGTCAACGGTTCGGGCTGGTAAACCGGTGCTAAGGGCATCTGCACCGATTCCGGGGCAGATACCAAAGGCGCACCATGTTATTTAAATTTATTTAAAAAGAGCGGTGCGGTCGGCTACCTGACCGCACCGTTGACCTAGTTCAATTGTGGTGGAGTAGTGCGTTGACTGAGATAATAGCCCCGGACTAGCTATTTTTGTCAGCGCACGGCTTACCGTATTTGGCCTAGGTCAATGGTGCGGCATCTTAAAATACCGCACCGACAACTATGCACGATGGCAGGAGGGCGGTGTGCTGACTTAGTTATAAGCCCCAGGCGGATAGTGAAGTCAGTGCACCGACCTCCTGACACCGCACATAGTGAACAATGCACTAAAAACATTTTCTGGAGCACCGCTTCTATTGCGGTCGATATCATGAGGTGCACCGTATCTGGTTCGCTATGTGGGCTAACACACCAGGACTAGTTCATGACTGTGTTTTTGGCGCACCGACTCTTGTTTTATTTATTTTTCAAAAAATAAATATATACGTATATTTTTAAATACATGTGTCATTTAATAAAAAAATTGTGTTTAATATGTCAATCATTTAGAGACGTGAAAGGAGAGAAGAAGGGAAACAACAACAACAACAAGTGGAACAGTATAACATGGTTCACCTGTGGGAGGAAAGAGAGAGGGAGAGAGATGCGTACCCTCGCCCTATTACAGCAATGACACAAGGGCTCCTTAGGCAGGTAGGCCTCCTCAAGTTCTATGAGGAGGCTACTTCCCTAAAGTCCCATAGTTTGTTTTTGAGACATCTTATCCAAAGGTGGAATGCCCAGCAACAGGCTTTCCAGGTTGGTATCAACTAGTGGTACACGCCCACTGAGGAGGATGTATATTTTATTACAGGGCTATCGAGGAGAGGGGTGGATTTTCCCTCGTTCCCCGAGGTTCTAGCTGGCTGTGTGGCAAGGAGTCAGTTAGTTTACTTCAAGAGATACATTGGAGAAAATGTAGTATCTCCTGCAGAGTTTCAGGTCGTTGGAGGGCAGTTACGTATTGGTGCGTTTGGTCATGAGGAGGTATAGTGTCTCTCACTTATCATTTCGACCATTTCGCACAACACTAGTGATGGGCAACACATTAGTTTCCAGCTTTTATATTATGTTGATTATTTACTACAACAGCCACGACTTGTCAGGTGGTCTGCCATTTTTTTGCGGCAGTTCTGTACAACATTAGATAAATGGCGTGCTCATGCACAAGGGAGGGTCAACTTCCCTTTTTCTTCAGATATTTTTTGTTTATTTTTTGAGAGGTTTCCAGAGACGAGGCCTTCTTTTCTTCGGCAGCCTCGTAGGCCGATTACTGAGGCACGTATGCACATGTGGGGAAAGATGATGCCCAAGAGGGAGGAGACTCTTTTTCCAGCGAGGATATCAGATGATGAACTGGAGTTGCTAGCCAGTGTTGATGAGCATCCCTTCATTTTGTTCACCTGTCCTTAAGCAGGGTTGGATTAGCGAGGGTGTGCAACATCCTCTTCACAGCTGATGAGCCGCCAGATGATAGAGGTAATATTACTGTTTTATTTAAATTTATTCTAACATGTTCTTTAACTTGTTTTTATTAAATTGTGTAATAAAATCCTCTAATTATTGTTGTGTACTTGTATATATTTTGTAGACATTGGCTCTTTTGATGGCGAGGAGATGCTGCCACCACCACCTGATCCAGGTGTGGATCCTCATGATGAGGATGAGGGCATGCTAGATATTTACGAGGATCATTAGGAGGCCAGTCCAGATCAGAGACCTGCTCCTGCTGGTGTGCCGATGCGCGGTCGACGTCTTAGTGATGCTAGATACAGGATGGAGTTGGGCGACCAACTCATTGCATTCATTATTGAGGCGGGCATTAGGCCCGCTAATTTCATAGACATAGAGGCCTATGACAGGCTATCACGGATGTGGAGAGGGATGTCGCGTGACATGTATAGCTCGATGCAGCATGTTGTAGGAGTCACGACAACTTTTACAAGACTGACGAGGATTGTTGCACGTTACGATCGAGCCGTAGCACATGATGGATAGTCTGCAAGGCACAGCGTACCATCATCTCATGATCGTTCACAACCTCGCGTTGCGCCAAATTTGCATGAGCCTCCACTAGCATCTACTAGCAGTCATCATGGAGATGAGGCTGGACCATCAGCCACTTGTACTGATATTGATGTTGTACTACCACCAGCTGATCCATGACATTTATATTACAGTTGTATATTTTTAATATTATTCAGTTATATATATATATGGTCCATGTATTTTATGTTCATGTTACAGTTGTACTTAAGTTACATGTTGGTGATCATCATGATGTGTATGTTGTTAGGTCATGTTAGATATGTTCATTTAATGTGTAGCTTGCAGATAGATGTGTATGTGATAGCATGAGATGTATATTTGATGTTTGTGTTGTATTGATGATATTAATATATAATGTTAATTGTGTTTTGTTAGATGATCATGATCACGATGATGCAGTTATCGATTTTGAATGTGCTTTTTAGTCAAATATGATGTTTGTACGATGGTTATCATGAACGTGATGTTTATTAATTAATTTAATACCAAATGATCATGATATTGTAAATTTGTAATATTTGTATTTCTAATTGTATTTAAAATTCTAAAATTGTAATTGTAATGTTATATATGTGAATTTCTAAAATTGTAAT
>JAXQQM020071237.1:0-81687 GCA_034641835.2 Pinus albicaulis
TTTTTTAGTTGGGAATTCTTAAAAATATATAAGAGATATTTGTACCATAATGAATCATTTTTCCAACAAAATATATCATATGTACTGGGATCTGTTTAATCTTTAATTAAACTGAGCCGGGGGGGGTGAATCAGTTTAATACATACATAAGCCTTTTAAAAATTTCACCAAAATTATTTACAGCTTAATATGTGAACAGTCTTATTTGCAGCCAATATTAATTAAATGTGAAACCATACTTATGTTGAGAGCAACAAGCAATTAAGAAGATTGAAATAATCACATCAACACATAAGAAGCATACATAGAGACAACAAATGTAAGTGGAAACCCATAAAGGGAGAAAACCACATCTTATTATTGTTCTGATGTAAAGGCAAGCTCCAACTCCCTCTCACCACTATTTTTCTACAGGCACCAACCTACGGGAGGCTCCAACCTCAGTCAGCTACAACTGACAGCTATCAAGCTGCAACTTGATAGGGAAGCTCCAACTTCCTCAATTTATCAAACTGAATGTTTGCTGATTTACTCTAGATATCAGCTCTTTTCTGTATCTGCTCTTCTTCTCTTAATCTTCTCTTCTTTATTCTTCTATATTTTGCATTCTTTGTATTTTCTCTCTCTCTCACACCTCTAACTCTCTCTCTCTCCTTTTTTTTCATATCAATGTGATATTCTATATATAGAGTTCATCACATGACTCTTTACATTCCTCAGAGAATTTGAAGTGAATAGTCCTGACCTTTTGACTTCTATCATCTCATTCCTTTATCCAACTCAATTATAATAATAATATGTACAAATTTCCATGCTACAGGGGGATTTTGTCTTTTCCTTAGGATACTTGCCTTCGCATCACAAACAACAAAAAATTAAATTATATCATTTACATTCACATTTTTAATAACATATTTCAATATCACTCAGCTCCTTTTCTGGATTTTGGCTTTACTGGATTTGTCTTTTCCTGTTGTTGTTAAGAACCTGTTCTGCATGCTCTTTGTTCACTTTCATCTGCATATTCCCTGTTTTATGTACTTATTCCTGTTCTCGGGCTGCTTGTCTACATTCTCTGTTCATATATGAGTTAAACATAATGGTTTGAAACTCACATTACATTTTCAGTTCATCCAACCTTATTCTCTTTTTCATTTTTCAATATTTCACTTAACTGTGTGTAAATACATCCCAAAATTTCATTGCCCAATAATTCTCCTAATCCGGGAAATCTCCCACTTCTCTTTAATTCCACGTGGGCAAATTCAATTAAATAAACAAGTCTGGTTTATCTAAATTCAAAGGATTTGGATATTAATTCCATACTCCTGTATAATTATAACCCGACAATATCTTATATGTACATATGCGCTAACTTCGCATTACAACCCTCATACGCAACAAAATAGTTGACTATTGAACCATATAATTTAACCCTCTGTACACACATGTAGTAAAACCAAATAATAAAGCTTCCACGCTATGCGTATTAAACCTTCGGTCTTTTAACTACGCATATAAATCTCAATTCATATGGTACCCACTTGGAAAATTTAAACATTATATGAAATATTTTCTTATATATTCCCTCGGACCTCATAAAGCGTCGAATAACATTAATAAACCTAATTCATATATATATGACTCTGCCGGGGCCTGCAATTCAATCAAACGAATGCATCCGTACCTGGCTTAACCTCCGCACACCTTAGTTAAACTTCGAGCAAGTTCTGCGAATGATCACTGTCGATGTCTTCAGTCGATGTATAACGCGCGAAGGTGCACTTTAAAGGGTGGTTTTGAAACGGGTCCCTTGCCACGTGTCGATTCTTGTATGGAATCGCTCCAATTCAGAAAATACCACCTGCTCTGAAAAAGCGGTGTGAAATGGCAGGGTGGTTTTTGGCAATCCGCGTTCACTATTCATCTGGTCATGGTTCCGTTCTCTACTCCAGGTTCTGGTCCAACACTTTTACTTCGGGTTCCGGTATTTTATAAGTGGCCTTATGATATGTATAACACACAACTCCATTACAACTACACATCTAATTCTGGTTCCACCTCTATTTAGTTTAACATCGTCGTGTTTTTGCTCCGTTAGTGTTATGGATACTTCATTGTATTATCGCCACCATCAACACAGTTCACAGACTTTGTTTATATATATATAAATAACGCCCATCTTGGAATTTTATAACGACTCTACTCTTGCACCTGCTCTGTTGCTTCTGTCATTTTGCCTCTGCCTCTACCTCTGATAACGGTTCTGTCTCTTATTATATTCGCTTCCTTTGCCTCTGCATGTCTCCTTTATTTCCTTCATTTTCTTCTTTGCTGTCTTTATTGCCATGATAACATCTCTGTCTCTGTAGCTATTTGTCTTACACTCTCTCTTTTATTTAATCTGCTCCTTAACTGATGCTACTCCTTAATTCTCCTTTTGCTGCCTCTGCTTCTTTAAATGAACCTTTCTCTACTACTCGACCCTCTCTACTTCTTACTGCTTTGCTGCTTTCTTTGCCTTGTTGCTGCCTCAGGTGTTCCTCCTTTGCCATCTCTTTTGCCATCAATGACAACATTTCCAACAGTCTCCCCCTTTGGCATTGATGGCAAAAACTCTCCTTTTGCTTTTCCTCCCCCTTTGGCATTGATGGAAAAAACTCTCCTTTTGCTTTTCCTCCCCCTTTGACATCAATGGAAAAGTGTTGCTTTTTTCATTTCCTCTCTATGAGTTATGTTTAGGCCCTCTTCTGTTGACTTTGTACCATGCTGCTCCATAGTGATGTATAAGACTTGTTGAGAGAACACTTTGAGGAGTATCGAATTTGAATATACACTGTAAATTGATACAGTTCTTTCACTTGTATAGAGCTAAAAGTGAGAATAATGATACTTTATAGAATACATTGTATCAGCTTTATCTAGTCAAAGATGTATGATTAGATTCAGCAACTAAAATGCTGAGAGGCTTCAAATGATAATAACTACTTGTCTTTTATGTTTCAAATTCTTAATATCGTGTTTCAGAACAAAATACTGATCTTTTTGCTCTGTAATTGAACTTTTGATGCTTGAATAATGCATACAACTCTAGGATAATAGCTTGGTGTTCTTTTTCCTTAATCCTTTGATCCGGAGGACCTAATTCATGCTTTCCTTGCTGGTTGTTCTCCCCCTGGAATGATATTTTCATTTTTGTTCTCCCCCTGAAATTGTGCTTTCTCTTTATATCAGAGAGTAGCATCTGCGGATACTACTCCTAGTTTATCTCTCAAATATTGAAGTGGTTCTCTAGCAAGAGGTTTGGTAAATATATATGTTGTCTGTTCTTTTGTTGGTACATATTCCAGCTTTACTATCTTCTGACCACTTGTTCTCAGAGAAAATGATACTTTATTGGAATATGTTTAGTTTTTGAATGAAGTACATGATTTTTAGATATACTTATAGTAGTTGTATTATCACATTTGATTGAGATAGGTTCACCAATGCTTACCTTCATGTCTTGAAGAGTTTTCTTCATCCACATGACTTGTGTACAACATGTTGCTGCTGCTATATATTCTGCTTCAGCTGTATATAGGGAGATAGATGTTTATTTCTTGCTTAACCATGCCACCAGACTTTCTCCTAGATAGAATGCACCTCCACTTGTACTCTTCCTGTCATCCACACAGCTGGCCCAATCTGCATCTGTGTATGTTGATAAAGTGAAGTTTTTGCTTTTAGGATACCAAAGTCCATACTGTGTTGTTCCTTGTAGATATCTGAATATTCTTTTGACTGCAAGAAGGTGATTTTTTTTAGGTGCTGCTTGATATCTAGCCACTAGTCCTACTGCTAGCATGATGTCTGGTCTTGATTCAGTCAGATACAATAGACTTCCAATCATGGATCTGTAGAGTTTTTGATCTATATCAGCAGACCCATCATCAGCACACAGCTTGCAACCTGTGGTCATGGGAGTTGACACAGGTTTGCAGTCCTCCATTTTGAATTTTTTCAGCATTTATTTTAAATATTTTTCCTGAGAGATGAAGGTGCCTATGTTCTTCTGTTGAATTTGTAGCCCCAAGTAGAAACTAAGCTCTCCAATCATAGACATTTCAAATTCTATTTTCATCTCATCAACAAACCCTTTTGCTAGTTCATCTTTGTTTCTTCCAAACATAATGTCATCAACATACACCACAACAATCAGGAGTTCATTTTCATGGGCTTTTATGTATAGATTGTTGTCTACTCCACCTCTCTTAAAACCCTATTTTTGCAAATATTTATCCAGTCTTGAGTACCAAGCACGAGGAGCCTGTTTCAGTCCATATAGGGCCTTCTTCAGTCTGCATACATAGTCTTCTTTGTCTGTCAATGAGAAGCCTTCTGGTTGTTCCATGTATACTTCTTCTTCTAGATCTCCATTAAGAAAAGAAGATTTTACATCCATTTGATATACCTTGAAGTCTTGGTAGCATGAAAATGCCAGGAACATTCTGATAGCTTCCATTCTAGCTACTGGGGCAAATGTTTCTTCATAATCAAGTCCTTCAATTTGTGAGTATCCTTTGCAGACCAGCCTGGCTTTATTCCTGATTACTTGTCCTTGCTCATTCATTTTGTTTTTGAATACCCATTTTGAGCCTATGACATTTTTCTCAGCAGGTCTAGGAAGTAGTTCCCAGGTATTGTTCTTCTCAATTTGGTCCAATTCTTCATTCATTGCATTCACCCAAGACTTGTCCTTGCTGGCTTCTTCAAATTTCTTTGGCTCTATTTGTGACAACATGGCTATGTATACCTCTTCTGTCTGTTCAGTTAGTTGCCTTCTTGTTTACACTCCTACACTCCTGTCTCCTATGATTTGATCTTCTGGATGGTTCTTTTGAGTGTATCCTGAGGGGGTTTTTGAGTTTAGCTCAGCATTTTCTGATGTTTTTCTTGTTTCTTCATCATCTTGGTCCTCTTCTTCATGATTTTTAGGATGGCCGCTGCAGTCTATATCTCTTGTCTTGTTTCGAAGTTCTTCATCAAATCTTACATCAATACTTTCTACAATATTCTGAAGAGTCTTGTTGTAGCATCTGTATCCTTTACTCTTGGATGCATATCCTAAGAGTATTCCTTCATCTGCTCTTGCATCAAACTTCCCTAGATTTTCATCATTAATTTTTATGTAGCACTTGCTGCCAAAGACTCTAAAGTGCTTGATTGATGCAGGTTTACCATGCCATAGCTCATAAGGTGTCTTGTCACTGTTAGGTCTTAAATGAGCTTTGTTTAGAATATGTACTGCTATGTGTATAGCTTCTGCCCAAAAGGTTTGAGTAATGTTACTCTCTTGCATCATAGCTCTGGCCATTTGTTGTACAAACCTGTTTTGTCTCTCTGCTACTCCATTCTACTGAGGTGTCCCTGCAATGGTAAATTGTTGCTTTATTCCATGTTCATTACATAGGTCTGCAAAGTCATAATCTGTGAATTCTCCTCCTCTATCTGATCTGATACATTTTAGCTTGCATCCAGTTTGATTTTATGCTAATGCTTTGAATGTATTAAACTTTTGCAGTGCTTCTGATTTGTTCTTGAGAAAAGCAACCCATGTCATTCTAGAGAAATCATCTATTATCAACATGAAGTAGGATTCTCCACTTGGTGTCTTAGTTATAGCAGGTCCACACAGGTCCATGTGCACAAGCTGGAGTGGTCTTCTTGTTGATATCTCATCTTTAGATCTAAAGGATGTGCGAGTTTGTTTCCCTAATTGACAAGATTTGCATATGCTATTTGAAGGCCTTTTTATTTCTGGCATGTCTCTGACATCTTTCTTCTTGCTCAGTTTGATGATATGGTCGAAGCTAAGATGTCCCAATCTCCTATGCCATAACCATGACTCCTGAAGTTTGTTAAGATGGCAGGCTTCATCCTCCTCTTTTATTATGTAAACATTACTTTCTGTTCGAACACCTTTGAGCAGAGTCTTTCTTGTTGTGCTTGATCAGACTTCACAATCTTGTGCTCTAAAGAGAACTTCACAGCCTTTGTCATACATCTGACTAACACTCAGTAAATTTTCTTTCAGCCCATCTACAAATAGTACATCTTGGGCCTTTCCTCTTCCATTATCTATGCTGACTGAGCCCTTTCCTTTGATCTTTCCTGACTTATCATTGCCAAAAGTAACATTACCAGATTTCTTTTCATCAAGAGTAATAAACTTTCTTTTGTCTCCTATCATGTGTTTAGAGTAGCCACTGTCCAAATACCATTGACTTTTCATATCTTGAGTAGTTAGAGACAGGTCACACTTATTCGCCTTATTTATCCACTAGAGGCACCCTTTTTTTTTGTATATTTTGTGAGGTGATGACCTCCATCTTCTTAGAGGACATTTCTATGGTATATGTCCAACTTGATTGCATACACAACATTTGATCATAATTTTTGTAGAATTGTGAGTATGAATAGAATTTATTTGATTCATAAGCCTTCTTGAGGTGTTAAACATCAATCTTTGTCCATACTTTTTAAACTCAATGATTTTATGACCAAATTCCTTACAATAAAAGCAGTAACCATAGAAGCTATTTGCATACCTGATGTACGGTTGTCTCTTCCATTTGTTTTCTTGAGGCAGTCTCTTCAATGTTTGCATCTTTTGCTGGTTTGAATTACTCCTTCTTGCATGAAAATATGTAGCAATGTGTCCCAACTTGTGGCAGACATAGCAAGTGGCATTCTTTATAGGAGGGAAGAATCTCCTTCGATGGCTTGCAAATTTGACAAACTCAGGAGTATATGAACCTTTTTCTCTTAACTGAGTATTTCTTTCATTCATTGTTATTCGAGGATTCTTTTGGGTTCTCTCTCCCTCCTTGCATGCTTCTTATTTTGTAGGAATTATTTGAGGTGCTTCATCCTTCTTTGCTTTTACAAAAATAATTTTTATGTTTTCCTTTTCTCTGCTTTTACTTGATTCTCCTTCATAGCCTATTTCAGTTTTTATCAAGGGAGATCTTTAAGCATCCAAAATTTCATCCAACTTACCAGAGCTTGTTGTTTGAGAAGAGTTTATATATACTTTCTTTTGAGCATTTTCTAATTTATTCCTTAGACATACAACTTCTTCTTCCATCTTCTCTTGTTCTCGAGTTTTATCCTTGTTTTGCTGAAGTAACATGTCTTCTATCTTCTTGGCTTCTTCAAGCTTTACCTTCAGCTGCATGAGGACTTCTGAATTTTGTTCTTCTTTCACATATTTGAGGAGAATCTCTTTTTGTTTTTTGCATTTCAGTTTGAGTCTGTCAATCTCCTCCAGGGAACTTCTAAGCTCCCCCTCAAGGTCAACTTCACCTTCTTCTTCATCTTCTAGCAAGAGTCCTTCAAGTTCTTTTATGGCCATTAGTAAAAATTCAGAGGTTCCTTCTTCTCCTGAGGATTCATCTGAGTCTTCAGATGTACTGTTGTCTTGTTGAGCATAGAAGGATTTTCTGCTGAACTTCTTTCCTTTCTGCCAGTTCTTTGATGTATTTTTCTCTGATTCTTGAGCCTGATTCCTTACTTTCTTTTGAGGACACTTAGCAGCATAGTGTCCAACTCTTCCATAGTTAAAGCACTTGAAGGGAAGTTTACCTTTGTATTTACCTGAGCCTCTATCCAATTTCTTGACAAAATTTGCCTCTTCATCATCCGAGCAAGAGCATATGTCTTCATCTTCTTCTTTCTTCTTTTTAGTTTTAAAGGCTTCCTCCCTCGTACTTGGCTTCTTCTGTGGGAGCCTCATCTCATATGCTGTTAGATTTGAAAGTAGCTGGTTCATGGTCAAGGTCTCCCAATCAGTTGTTTCTTCTATTGTAGACACCTTGGGATTAAATCTGGATGGAAGTGATCTTAGAATATTTTTCACAATTATACTTTCTGGCATTTTTTCTCCAAGGGCTTTCATATTGTTAATAATTTCTGCAGCTTTTAGAAAGAAGCTGGAAATGTCTTCATCATCATTCATTTTTAAGTTCTCAAACTGGGCTCTATAGACTTGAAGTTTGGCAGTCTTTATTTTCTTGTCTCCCTCATGTATGTTCTCAAGAGTATCCCATATATCTTTGACAGTTTCTTTGTGCATTACTTTAACAAAATCTGCTTCACATAATCCATTCAGGATGGCATTCATGGCTTTTGCATTAGCCACAAAATATTGTTTTGTTTATTTTTCTGTGTCAGTTGCCTTTGGGGCATATCCTAATTCCACAGCAGCCCAGACTTCTATTCCTAGAGACATTATGTATGTCCTCATTCTGATTTTCCAGAAAGCATAATTTCCACCAGTGAAGAAAGGGGCTTTGTTGGTTGAGAATCCTTCTTTACTAGCCATCTTGGGAACCTAGGATCTCCTTTCAACTGTTAGACTAGTACTAAGGAACCTGCTCTGATACCAATTGTTGAATCTTTAATTAAACTGAGAGGGGGGAGGGTGAACCAATTTAATACATACATAAGCCTTTTAAAAATTTCACCAAAATTATTTACAGCTTAATATGTGAAAAGTATTATTTGCAGCCAATATTAATTAAATGTGACACCATACTTATGTTGAGAGCAGCAAGCAATTAAGCAAATTGAAATAATCACATCAACACATAATAAGCATACATAGAGAGAACAGATGTAAGTGGAAACCTATAAAGGGAGAAAACCACATCTTATTATTGTTGTGATGCAAAGGCAAGCTCCAACTCCCTCTCACCATTGTTTTTCTGCAGGCACCAGCCTACAGGAGGCTTCAACCTCAATCAGCTACAATTGACAGCTATCAAGCTGCAACTTGATAGGGAAGCTCCAACTTCCTCAATTTATCAAACTAAATGTTTGCTGATTTACTCCAGATATCAGCTCTGTTCTGTATCTACTCTTCTCCTCTTAATCTTCTCTGCTTTATTCTTCTATATTCTGCATTCTCTGTATTTTCTCTCTCTCTCACACCTCTAACTCTCTTTCACACCTCTAACTCTCTCTCTCTCCTTTTTTTTTCATATCAATGTGATATTCTATATATAGAGTTCATCACATGACTCTTTACATTCCTCAGAGAATTTGAAGTGAATAGTCCTGACCTTTTGACTTCTGTCTTCTCATTCCTTTATCCAACTCAATTATAATAATAATATGTACACATTTCCATGCTACAGTGGGATTTTGTCTTTTCCTTAGGATACTTGCCTTCGCATCACAAACAACAAAAAATTAAATTATATCATTTACATTCACATTTTTAATAACATATTTCAATATCACTTAGCTCCTTTTCTGTATTTTGGCTTTACTGGATTTGTCTTTTCCTGCTGCTGTTAAGAACCTGTTCTGCATTCTCTTTGTTCACTTTCATCTGCATATTCCCTATTTTCTGTGCTTATTCCTGTTCTCGGGCTTCCTGTCTACATTCTCTGTTCATATATGAGTTAAACATAATGGTTTGAAACTCACATTACATTTTCAGTTCATCCAACCTTATTCTCTTTTTCATTTTTCAATATTTCACTTAACTGTGTGTAAATGAATCCCAAAATTTCATTGCCCAATAATTTTCCTAATTCGGGCAATCTCCCACTTCTCTTTAATTCCACGCTGGCAAATTCAATTAAATAAACAAGTTTGGTTTATCTAAATTCAAAGGATTTAGATATTAATTCCATACTCCTGTATAATTATAACCTGACAATCTCTTATATGTACATATGCGCTAACTTCGCATTACAACCCTCATACACAACATAATAGTTGACTATTGAACCATATAATTTAACCCTCTGTAAACACATGTAGTAAACCAAAATAATAAGGCTTCCACGCTATGCGTATTAAACCTTCGGTCCTTTAACTCCGTCGGGGCCCACATGTCTCCTTCGCTTCCTCTGCCTTTGCATGTCTCCTTTATTTCTTTCATTTGCTTCTTTGCTGTCTTTATTGCCATGATAATAGCTCTGTCTCTGTAGCTATTTGTCTTACACTCTCTCTTTTATTTCATCTGCTCCTTGATTGATGCTACTCCTTAATTCTCCTTTTGCTACCTCTGCTTCTTTAAATGAACCTGTCTCTACTGTTCGACCCTCTCTACTTCTTACTTCTTTGCTTCTTTCTTTGCCTTGTTGCTGCCTCAGGTGTTCCTCCTTTGCCATCTCTTTTGCCATCAATGACAACATTTCCAACAGGATCTTACTGCAACTTTTGAATGAGTTCCCATACTTCTTCATCATTCTTCCATTCCTCCCTTGCTTCGGTTAACCAGTTTGGTTGGATAATAGAAATGGAACAAAGTAATTCTTCCACATCCTCATCCTTTCCTAAGAGTGCATATGCAACAAAATTTAGCTTCCCTTTTTTGTAGATGATTTCAAATTCATAACTCAACATCTTTGTGACCCACTTTTTTTGCTCTTCTGAAGATTTTCATTTTTCCAAAATGTATTTAAGACTATCATGATCAGTTTTTACCTTGAAGTGTATTCCCATTAGGTAAGGTTGACATTTCTTTAGTGCATGTAGTATTGCGAACATTTCCTTCTCATAAACAACTTTCTCTAAATAGTTTCCTTATATTGAATGACTTTCAAAAGAAATGAATTTTCCTTCTTACATTAAAAAAAAAACAATTGTGTTTCTTGAGGCATCACATTCCACAATAAACGTTTTTCTGAATTCTGGCATAGTTAAGATCAGTGCTTGGCACATTTCCTCTTTAATATGTTAAAGGCCTTGGTTCCTTCAGGAGTCCATGAAAATGCATATTTCTTCAATTATGTTGTTAGAGGTGCAGCTATTCTCCCATAATTCTTAACAAACTTGCAATAATACCTTGTTAACCTGGTGAATAAGAAAAATATGGAATGTATATAGGCTCATCAATATACAATAAATTTTATCATTTCCTTATGTTTGAATTATGATATTTCCTTATTGCTATCATTTCCTTACTCTTATCATTTAGACTTTGACATTAAATGAACAAAGAGTTGGCTCAACTTTTTTTATCTTTTAAATAAAGTATTTCAACTTTGCTTCAATTTAATTTGCAAAAACTCTTATGTAACCAAAAATGTAAACACTTTTTATAACTCTGGATCAAATGAAAAATTATAAACACAACATTTTTCACTTGAATATCACAAAATATATCTACACAATTCATTGTATTTTAAATTCATATCATGAAAAGATATGCATCTAATAAATTTTTTGTAAACAATACTTTTAATTCATATCATGAAAATGTACACATGTAAAAAATTTCTTGTAAACCATTAAATGAACTATTGGTCGTGGAGGAAACACTTTAGTTCTAACTTAGTTTTATATTGTTTGGAATTTGATAAATCAGATTCAGGGTAATGGTTTAATGTTTAACCGAAAGGGTGGTTTATTCGTTAATTCAAATTTGTGACTGTTAAAGCATTTATCATTTCGCATATTAGAATTTAGAATTAAAATTTTAAAATTATAAATTTTGATGGTAAGTCAAATCAATTAATCTCGTGATTTATATTATTAATATAAAATAATAATAAAAATAATAAAATTTGAGATTATAGATATGCTAGCTCATAATAAAATTATAAAATCAACATGAATGTTAATATCCTTTGATGATTAGTTATAAATAAAGGAAATAATTTATTTTTACTTGTTATCTTCTCGAGTTCAATTCCCTAATGTTACTTCAAGTCAATGAATGGTACTAATGACACCTAAGGTTGAACGGAAACAAACATGGTAAACCCCCCTTCATTATCATTACCATGTGATAGGAGTAGAAATACCTTAAGTGGGTCATTAACACTAAGGCATAAGGTGTAATTTTGAGATAAAAAATATCTCTATGTTTCCCTTGGTGATTAGCCTTAATGCAGACCTAGACAAGGGCCCAAGGAATGGCCCTCATGGAGACCAAGCCCTTCTTCTTCAGAGTTAGCTAATGTTTTAGGTATTTTTGGGATAAACACTAGGATAAAAAAACTCAAAGATAATATATATGAATACTATCCTTGAAAAGTTAAGAATTTCATACACTATAAGTTATTTCAGTATGGTTTAGCAATGTATATCAAGACCATTTTTATTTAAATGCCTAAGACAAATTAGATACATTCTAAGGTGACTTGGAAACAGTATTCGAGAGAGATTGTGGTAGAATTATTATTGTGCACTATCACTACTAAAATCATAGGTTCTTTCCATGCATCTTAAAATAGGTGTAATTTACATGTGATTAAAGAGATAAAACATTTATAATCAACAAAATTTGGAAAGGTATTTCATTACTAGGAAACAAAGATAATTTCGATTTTCTTCCTCTTCACTTTTCTTGCTCAACTATGCATCTTCAAGAATAGATTTTGATATTACAACCCATGCTTTAACAAGAATGAGGAGAAATTACTAATAAATGGAGACGAGGGGAGGCTTCTTGTGCTAGTCGATGTGGATTTTTGACTCAACAATCTAAGTAAAAATACCCTTATGTAATATAAAATATTTAAAGATTATGTTTGAGTATCACCTTTATCCAATAGATTCCTAAATAACGTTTGTGTTGTAAAGTAAAACAAGCATAAAAATGCCTTCAATGGCCATGAAAAATCTTCAACTCGCCTCAAGTGATAAAGTCAACTAAGTGATTGGTAGAAACATAGTTGCAAGGTGTGAGGATGAATGTTTTAATTATATATATGAAAGGGGGGTTGCCTTGAATCTTATTTGATGGCCCTTTGCTAGTAAGGGATGAGGGATGGTTTTGCTAGTATAATGTTAGGTCCCTATATTAATAGTGTAGTCCCTTATTGTTGTTATTTTAGCCCCCTTATTGTTATTTTTGTACCACTGAGACACCCATATTTTTATTATTGTGCCCTTACATTATTATTGTTAAGTTGGCTAGGATTATATTGTGACCCCATGGATTCCTATATATAGAAAGGATGTTTTATCATTTCTATCATCCAAGAATTGTTCATTTATGTAATGTAAATGAGTTCTCCCCCTTGAAGTGGTTGATTTCTAAATCGTTGATATCTTTTTTCTTCTATTTTTGGAACTGGTTTCATAACATTTGATATGAGAGATTTGGATTCTAGGGTTTCGCTACTTCAAATAGGTCATCATGGAATTTTTGCTATAATTTTTTTAATACGAGGGTTGAGACACTAAAATAATAAAACCCATTTTGAGGAAGTCCTGAGGAGCTTCATGTAAAAATTTCAGATCTTGGCTTGCAATATTTTTAGAGATATGATCTGTGGACATTAGAGTATTTAGAGGCTTCCGAATTTCATCTAAAATATGCGACCTTGGGAAAATTGTCATAACTCTCTCTTTGAGCATCAGATTTGAATTTTGTAAAAAATGGCTGAAATCAAACGGACTGTAATTTCATTTGTATCAATTTCAGATCTGAAGGGGGAAACAGTGACACATTGCAAATCGTACAAGTTCGCTCTACTGAAATGGTCCATAATTAGGTAATTATTGGAGATTGGGCATAACTTTAGCTTGAAGAATCCAATCAGGTCAGCCCTTTGCCATTCGAAATAATATTTTGAGGGCTACTACAGGACCTTATTTCAAATATTGAGGATCTGAAATCACAGAGATAATTCAGTTTCAATATCGAGCTCCTCAAAAGAAACAAAAAGGTCTGTATTTTTTTTCAAATTGCATAAGTCTTGTTTAGAAAATAAGTTTGAAGTGATTCCAAGGGCATACTGAAGCATATATATCATTATTGGGTTCTAAAATTCCTCATAAAAGTAATTCAACACCCATTAAGCCCTCATAATACTCTACTATGACTTTGAAGAGGAAGAAATGCAACATGATATATCAAAATTACAAGAGTAAGTGCACCAAATTTCGCTCTCTCAAAGAGCAACAAAAAATGAAATGGAAGTTTTGAAGAAAGACAAGGAAGCTAATATGGATGGTTTGAAGAAGGGAATTGAAGATAATATGGATGGTTTGAAGAAATGCATGGAAGCTAAGATGGATGGTTTGAAGAATGGCATGGAAGACATGGAAGAAAAAATGAAATACGACATGGAAGACATGAAGAATGCTCTAAAATCAAACATGGAAGGTTTGAAGGAATGTTTGACAAATTTGATACAAGAAATTATTCCTATTGGAAAAAGTATAGTAGAGGAAACTCATGATGAGAACAAAATAAATGTTAATCGTGATTTCATAAATTTTAGTGTTGGATTCAGGACCCACCATATTCCAAAGATCTATATGAGGAATTTTGATGGCAAGGATCCCATACCATGGATGCTATAGATGGAGGAATATTTTGATCTCAATAATGTGAAAACACACAAATGGTATGCCTCGCAACTTTTATATTTAGAAAAAAAATACATTTGTGTGGTATCAATGGCTTTGGTCCTGTAAAAAAATGGTCACTTGTTTAATTTTTATGGAAGAAATGATAACACATTATGAGGATACAAAGAGAAACACCTTATTTAGCCAATTGATAAATCTCAAAAAAAAGGGTCCAGTGATGGAACACATTGAGGACTTCCAAAACATGAATATAAGGGTAGTTGATATTCCATAGGAACATAGGATTGATTTCTTCATAGGTACTTTAAAGGATAACATCCAACATGAGGTTTTCCTTTGGAAACCTGATTCATTGGAGAAGGAATTCAGGTTGGCAAGAAAAACTGAATATAAAATTATGGAGACAAGGAAGAGTACCACTCACATCTATAAAGATGGATGTATTTCTACTCCTAGACTTCTACAACTTGCAAGGTTGACACCACAAAGATGGGAAGAAAAAATAACAAAAGGGCTTTGCTACAATTGTGATAGAAAATACACTAAAGGTCATAAGTGTGATGAGAAGAAATTATTTTACATAGATTGTGAAGAGGAGGAAGAAAATGAACAAGAAACTTCAAAATAAGAGGATATACACTAGGAACCAACCCTATAGAAATAAGAAATGAGTCCGACCATATCCTATAATGCATTGGAAAGAATTACCACTCCTCAAACTCTCAATATAGAAGGACATATCAAGAAGAAAAATGTAATAGTGTTGATTGACTTGAGTAGTACCCATAGTTTTATTCATTATAAGGTAGCCAAGGAATTGAATTGCTTCCTATACCTAGCACCAGAATGTCAAGTGATTTTTCCAAAGGGAGGAACTATAAATTTCTCTGGAAAATTACATAATATCAAGAAAACCATGGGGGAATATGTATTGAATAGCCCAATACTTTCCATTCCAATTGGAGGTGTTGATGTTGTACTAGGAGTAGAATGGTTACAATCTTTATGGAAGAGAGATTTTAATTTTCAAGAAATTTTCTTGAATTTTTTTTCAGAAGGAAAGGAAGTTGGATTAAGGGGTATCGCAAGGAAGCCGGGAAGGATTATAAGACCTAATTTCATTACAAATCTTCTGAATAAATAAAAACAAGGCGTAATTACACAATTATTCTCACTAGAAGTTCCAACATCAAAGTAATCTATTTCTCTAGATCTCCAAAAATTCTTGGACAATCATTCCAAGGTGTATGAAACTCCCAAAGCACTCCCACATATTCTTAATCATGATCATGCTATTCATTTGATTCCAGGAAATTTTCCTCCAAACATTGGGCCTTACATATATCCTTATGTCCAAAAGAGGGAAATTGAACGTATGATTGCATAAATGTTAGAGGCTGGTATAATTCAACTGAGTCAGAGTTCTTTCTCTCCTCCAATAGCATTGGTGCACAAGAAGGATGGATCATGGTGCATGTGTCCAGATTATAGCGAGATCAATAAGCTCACTATTAAATATAAATTTCCCATTCCTGTGATTGATGACTTATTGGATGAATTACATGGATAAATTTATTTTACCAAGTTGGATCTTCGTTCAGGATATCATAAAATTAGAATGAAGACTGAAAATATTGTGAAAACAACATTTCGAACTCATGAGGGTCATTATGAGTTTTTGTTCATGCCTTTTTGCCTTACCAATGCCCCTTCTACATTTCAAGGGTTGATGAATTCGATTTTCAAACCATTCCTTAGAAACTTTGTGTTAGTATTTTTTGATGATATACTAATCTACAACAGGTCTTGGAAGGATCATGTTCAACATGTTGACAGGGTGCTCAAACTGTTGGAGGAGAAACAATTGTATGAAAAACCCTCCAAATGTTTCATTGGAGTATAAGAGGTGGAATATGTGGGTCATATTATATCTCACGAGGGTGTTAAGGTAGACCCTAACAAAAATAAAGCCATTATGAAAAGTCCCCACAACCATAAAGCAATTGTGACGATTTCTCAAGTTAACAAGGTATTATTGCAAGTATGTTAAGAATTATGGGAGAATAGAAGAACCTCTAACAACATTATTGAAGAAATATGCATTTTCAGGGACTCCTAAAGCAACTAAGGCCTTTTAACATCTTGAAGAGGCAATGTGCCTAGCACTGGTCTTAGCTACACTAGACATCAAAAAATCCTTTTTCGCAGAATGTGATGCCTCAGGAAATGGAATTGGTGTTGTTTTAATGCAAGAAGGAAGACCCATTACTTTGAAAGTCATCCAATCAAAGGAAAATATTTACAGAAAGATATTTATGAGAAGGAAATGTTCTAAATAATACATGCACTAAAGACATGGTGACCTTACCTAATGGGAAGACACTTCAAGGTAAAAATTTATCATGATAGTCTTAAATACTTTTTGGAACAAAGACTATATTTATACGAGAATAAAAAATGGGTCACAAAGATGTTGGGTTATAACCTTGAAATCATCTACGAAAAAGGGGAGCTAAATGATGTTGTAGATGCACTCTCAAGAAAGGATGAAGAGGTGTACGCATTGCTTTGTGCCATTTCTATTATCCAACCAGAATGGATAACCAAAGAAAGGGATGAATGGAAGAAGGACATAGAAGTGTGGACAATCATTCAAAATATGCAGAAAGATCGTAGTACATCTGATGAATTTAGTTGGAAAAATGATTCCTTATGGTACAAATATCGCTTATATATTTGTAATAATTCCCAACTAAAACAAAAGATTCTTTTGGAATTGCACAATTCTCCCTTAGGAGAACACTAAGGATTTTTAAAAAAATAGCATAGGGCGAAGAAAGAATTTTTTTTGGATGGCCTTAAATCTGATATTCAAAAGCTTGTGGCGGAATGTTTGGTTTTCCAGCAAAATAAATTTAAGACAATTAAGACCCCAAATCTTCTACAACCTTTATCCATTCCAATTAAATGTTGGGAAGAGATTTCAATGGATTTTATCATAGGTTTACCTAAGTCCAAAGGAAAGAGTGTCATCATGGTTGTAGTTGATAGAATTACCAAGTATGCACACTTTTGTGCATTATATCATCCATTTAAAACAAGTACAGTTGCTACTTCATGTATGGAAACAATTCAAAAGCTGCATGGAAACCCAAAGATTATTGTAAGCGATAGAGATCCCATTTTTACTGGAAATTTTAGGACATAATTATTTTCTTCTTTAGATACTCAACTAGCTCATACCTCATCTTATCTTCCTTAATCTGATTGGCAAACTGAGATAGTGAGAAAATGTTTTGAAGGATATCTTCATTTTTTTTCATTTGATATACAAACACAATGGTTCAAGTGGTTACCTCTAGCTCAATGGGGGTATAACACTTCCTTCCATACTTCACAAAAAATGACCCCATTTATGGAACTTTATGGATATCATCCATTGTCCATCACATCATATTTAAGATAAAATTCTAAGGTTCAACCAGTGGAATATCACATCGAGCATCAACAACAATTTCTCCAACTCTTAAAGGATAACCTAAAATTGGCAACAAATCAAATGAAACAACAAGCAAATCAACATCATAGCGAGAGAAGCTTTGACGTAGGAGACTAGGAATTTTTATGGCTACAACCATACAAAAAAATGTCCCTCAAGAAAGCTAAGAAGGATAATAAATGATCTCCAAAGTACTATGGTCCTTACAAGGTGTTGAAAAAGATTGGTACTATGGCATAAAAATTGGAGCTTCCTAGTTATTCTTGAGTGCATCTAGTTTTCCATGTTTCATGCTTAAATAACGTTATAGGTGACAAACTTCTAGTTCAAACAAAATTTCCAGAACTTGATGAGGAAGGAAGAATCATATTGAAACCTAAAGCATTCATGAAAACAAGAACTCGAAAACTACGAAATCGATAAATTTCAGAGTATCTCATCAAGTGGAAGAACTTACCGACTGAAGATTCTACATGGGAGGATGGGAATTTTATACAAAATCATCCAAAGCTACTCAAGTGTTGAGGACAACACTTTTTTGAAGGAGAGGGGCATGTTAGGTCCCTATATTACTAGTGTAGAGCCTTACTATTGTTAGTGTAGGCCCCTTATTGTTATTTTTGTAGCCTTGCAACCCCAATATTTTTATTATTGTGCCCTTACATCATTATTGTTCAATAGGCTAGGATTATATTGTGACCCCATGGACTCCTATATATAGAAAGGAGGTTTTTTCATTTGTATCATCCAAGAATTGTTCATTTATGTAATGTAAAGGAGGTTTCCCCCTCGAAGTGGATTATTTCTAAGTCGTTGATACCTCTTTTCTTCTATATTTTGAGCTGGTTTCATAACATATAAATTATTGAAAATATTTATTTAGGTTATTATAAGTTCAATAAAATTAGTTCCCTGAGTAATGATTAATGACATTGAAAATATATGATCTAAATGAATTCAGAATTGTTAGTGGGGAATTTGGGTCACCTTAGTGTTTAAATTTCATGAAGAGCATGCAAAATATATTGGAGAAAAAAATTCCATGGCATCAAAACAACTGGGTTATAACACTTTGAAATTCCTATGACTCCAACTTTCAAGTAGTGTTGAGACCATAAAAAATCATATCAAATTCTCACCATTGGTATGTTAAGAACACACCTAGGACATAATTGCTTCTTCCTTGGGTCAATGGATTCAATCTAAACTTGGTAGCCTTCATAAGAATAGTTATTTTTCTGTCTTGTAGATAAAAAAATTCATGATATATGGTACACTCAATTGTTTGCATGGCTATCCATATGCCATTTTACACACTTTTCATGGACGTGCATATGTCATTTTGAGATTAACACATCCATCTATTGTTAGACCTAATATTACACTAAAAGAGGGGAGGTGATTCAGTGTATCAACAAGGTTACAATTTTAACATTTTTCCTCAATAATTAACCAAGAAGTAGTGCATAATAAGAATTAGCTTCATAATAGTAAATTAAACTATTCATCAATAAGCCATCATCACATCAACACAAGAGGACACAAGCTTTTACACGGAAATACTTACGGGATGAAAGCACACATTTTTCTTCTTATTCGTCTTCTTCTTTAATTCATTACATAAATTTGCAAGCACCAACTTACTAGATTCACCACCCCCTAGATGTGCAAGGAACTAATTGTGGTAGGATACAGCTTGATTGAGATAATAACCTAAAAAATGAACAATATTCAACTTTTTGTATGATTCAATCTAATTGACGAACGCACCTCCTTCTTAAACTTTGCATGGACCACTTTTCATAATATTTCAAAATAGATTCACTTTCTCTTCAAGAAATATAATTTGTCAAACTAATAGTATTATTGTTGTTATAACATTTTTATCTCCTTCCCATAACATGTTACCAATTATACATTGTTATAGCATCATTTCTCACCTTGACATGATTCATGATTGCTTTGATGGTTTTGGGCACCCATTCCTACAGAATTGGACAAATTCACTTAAAAATAGTGTAAAAATCCCCATACGGGACTATGCCTGTGATTTTCCGCATGTATACGCGAGTCCAGCTAGACTTTTCCGCGTATGCCATTAAAATGATTAAAAAATATATAATTATTCCCTATTTTTGGGCTGGGTCGATGGTTACTCAGGTAGTTCAACCACCCCAGCACGTGGCCAACTATTTCCAACTGTTGAAACTACTTGGAGGGACTATAAAAAGCCCTCATGTGTATGGCCTAAGGGAGAGAGAGAATTTATTAATATTATACTCTATTGGTATTCCCTATCCAAGTCTGATTCCTCGTGCCTCCTGCACTTTCCCAGTTCATTGTAGGAAACCCTTGTTTCCTTGAGATGCACATCCCTTTATATGTCATCTCGTATGCACCAGTTTGGAAGGAGTCTTAGCGAGGCAAGGGCTGGACAGATCCGGACGACGGTCTGCGAAGGCTGTGGAAGGATCAGGTGATCTCTCCACTCGTTACTTTTGTACATGCTATTTATAATACAAAAGTACCATGCTATTCCCAAAATAAACGTGTTAGTGTATGCTTATATGTATGAGAATATTTGTTATACAAGCATTCATTATGATTTATTTAATGTTTTATATGAATCTCACTAACATTTAGAGTAGATATATGCTGTACAACCAGTTCTTCGTGCTTGTCTCTTCTTGTCTTTTAGGTTAAGAAGGAAGGACGGTTGTTGGGGGTTTGAACCCTGCGGGATCTTCTTCAATCGTAGGACCTACGGGTAACTTTCTCATTCTGCTCTATTTAGTTTTTCTGAACGTGCATGGTTATGTGAGTCTCTGTTAAGTAGCATGCCCCTGATCTGTGGAGGTTGTAACCCAACGAACCTCTAGGGTGATATTCCCCGAAACAGAACTGGCGACTCCGCTGGGGATCACATTCTTGTGATTCTCCTGTTGGGTTGTTTCAGCTGTTTGGTAGGTTGCCGACAATTTTAACTTTCATTTGCAGTCCAGTTTACTTTCTTGCAGTTAGTCTGAAGTCCTGGTGTCTTTTCCAGGCTTGTCCTTTTTGTTTTTTCATTATTTTCCTTTGTATACGCGCTTTTTTCTGCACACAGTTGCGTATACACGCAATTTTGTCTAAAGGAACCCACGTATACGCGAGTTTCCCTTAGCACATACGCGTATGCACGCTGGTTGCATAGCTGTGAAGTAGCGTATACTTAGGCAGATTTTGAATTTTTGGGTTTATTGACTTTTTGGTCCTTTCTGGCTGTGAAGGCCTATTTCTACAGTGTCTCTGTACTTACTGGAGTGTGAAGGAAGTGGTTTCATGTCTTTTCTCTCTTTCATTTGAGTGAAAACTAGTCTTTTTGGCAAAGTGTTGTTTCTGGTGCTGGCACTTCTGGATTGAGTTCCAAGATCACTTTCTGAGCATTCTTGGCTGTTCTACTTTATCAGAACAGAGAGCTTCTGCTCATTGACTCGCTCCTATCTTTGTGTTGTGCTCCGCATTGCGATTTTTGCTTCGTTTTTGATTGGTTTTCTTGAGTTCCATAGGCTAGGGTTTTGTTGCAACTTTTGAAGAGCTTTTCTTGCTTCTTTGGAGTTTTTGTTTGCGACAAGTTTTCACTATTTTTCTAGGCTGGGTGGCTGAGTTTTTGGTCTTCTTTTGCTCTTATTGATCTTTCTACGAGTTAGCCTTATAAGGTTTGGGAGCATTGTTGAAGTTTGTGCTTGAAATTCGGTCCCGTTTTGGTTTGGATTTTGATAGTTGTGCTTGGTCTTTCCGAGCTCTTTCTCTATAAAACAAAAAAGCTCAAAAAACATTTTCTTTGCTTTTTGTTTTTGCATTTCAAAGGCTTAAAAAACATTTTCACTTGTTATTTGCTTTTGTTGTTGCATTTTCATTTTCGTTTGCCATATCTTTTGAAGCTTTTGTGAGGTTTCTTGCTTTTAGTTTTTGTCTTGAGGAGGAGTTGTCATTTGATTTCTTATTCTTGTTTTTAAGTGTTTTTGGTGTCCTAATTTTAAGAGTTATTGATTTCGAGAATTAGTTTTTTGGACAACAAAAGGAGAGTTAAAACTGAAGGATTTTTCGGGAATTTCACTCTGCTTTAAGAGATTTGCATCTTAGGATTTGCATGCTTGTAGTGATTTGCATTAGGTGCATTTAATCATTTAGTCAATTTCTTAGTTTTTGTGAGTGTGAGTTTGCTATTCGAAAAGAAAAATACAAATTTTTAGTCTCGTAGAACCTGTATAAAGATTGCTCTTCATCGAAAGACAAAGAACTACATTTGCATGTAGTTAAGTTTTTATTAATTTCTTTTGCGTCAAAAACACCATACGTTTCATCTCCATATCCTTGTGACTTAACATAACAGCCATTAAAATAAGAGATTTAATCTAAAATCAACTAGCAAGTTTTTCTAAGTGTCAATCACCAACTAGCTAGGTTGTAGGGCCTTGGAATAGGTGAGTGGAGAGTTAACTCTCCAAGGCCGCTCAAACAAACATAGAAGTTGATTAATTGAGCGAAATCCAACTCCGTGAGGTGGAATGGGAAATCTCTCATCCGAGAGTCAAGCGCGAGGGAAAGTGAAGGCTGAGAAGAGGGATACCCCCTCTCCGATTGGCTAAATCTGACCTCAAGACCGTTCCGCCCAGCTTCTGATACGGATTGGTGTCCATAGTTGCCACTCCTAGGTTCCACACAGGTGACTGCGGGGGGGAATACCTGTGGTACCTGAGGCAGACGTTGCATCACTTTCAGCAGTACTTCTGGGGGGTGCCCTTGCAAAGCTTGGGTGCTTGAGCCGGCAAAGGCTGTCGTTTGGAGGTCGACGTAACTATTTCTGATACCTTCACTAGTTGTTCTAGGCCCTAATCATCCCAGACTGCTTTCGGGAGGTCCTATACTTTGCTTTCCCATATTTTGGTGTCCGGTCCTCATCACCCGGAGTGGAAATAGTTGGAGGCTATTTGCTTGTCTGTATCTCAGGGATTTTTTATTTTAGAGAGTGCTCTTTGCTCCTAGCTTGTCTAGCTTTTCACTTTTTTGAGTCTAATTTATAAAATCTATAAAAGTGGCTGATCAAGCGCCTCGACGTTCGAGGAGAATCCGGGGGTTATCTCCCGAGGGTGCAGAGCCTTCTTCGAGAAGGCGTAGTAGTGACTTAGTAGGTGGTTACCACCCTGTGGAGTCTGACGCAGTGGAGAGAGATCCTCCACCAAGATATGAAGGTTTCATAGCTGATTCTGGTGTTGGTCCCGAGAGGAGCGTTCCGCTCACCTCGCGAGTTTTGTTTCCTCAGGAAGAAGATTTTCAAATCAAATACGTACCTAAGCCTCCTGCTACAGGTCCATCTCCTCTTCCTCCTGATTATCCGTTCGTTGTTTAGTACATCGAACCGGAGTCGGAGAGACCGCCAGATCTTCCGTATCATTCTTATCTTTCGATGGCCACGACTGGGAACGTGGCTTCTACCATGAGTGTTGCAGGAATTTAGACTCCTGCTTCTGTTGAAGCAGGGGGCACTATTGCTTCATCTTCGATTGCTTCTAGTGCTTCTGTGTTTGGCTCTGGGTTCACCCAAGCACATGCTTCCCATTCTGGTCCCTTTTGTTCATGGATGTCCATTAGTGGAAATCCCTCTTTTTCCTTTTCCGCTGCTTCAGCTGGATCTACGCCCATGTCTAACATGGCTAGTGGATCAGCCTCGTTTCAGGGTTTCCCCTTTGGAACTGGACACATTACTAGTTCCAATCCTTCTTTAGGGTCGTTTCCGTTTACGTCCCAGACCCAGAGTTTCAACCCTTGGTTTGGGGGGCAAAGTTCGACTACTTTTACGGGATGGAATCCTGTCTTTACTACAGCGGGGGTAGGGAATCAGTTTTACGTAGGTCATCAAGGGAATGCTTCTTTCCCTTCATCGAGTGCTTATCAGACCTTTTCTCCTCTGTCTAATGCTTGGAACCCCTACCAGGGGCTCTCCTCTTCATTTAACACTTCAGCGGGGGGAACTGGTCTGGGCTTTGGTAACTCGGCGTGGGGAGGAGGTTCTTCTCCGTTTTCTACAAGTCCTTTCTGGCAGCCTGGTGCCTCATCAAATCCAGGCTATTCTTTTCAGAATGTAGGGAATCCATCCCATCAAGGATGGAATCCTCAGGCTCTGCCTCGCTTACCTTTTCTAGCAATGTTAAACTTGCCAGATTTGTCGAAGTTGACTAATGACCCGATTCGTTATAGTCCGGGGTGGCCTCTGGTCCCGACCAAAATTCCTTCAGACATTCCAAAGTTTGAAGGTAAGAATGGAGAGGATCCGACAGACCACATCACCACTTTCCACTTATGGTGCTCTTGGAACTCCCTGATCGATGACTCGATTAGGTTGAGATTATTTCAACGCACGCTAACTGGAAATGCTGCCAAATGGTATATCGAGCTCACTGGGGGCAGTTTCACTACATTTGGGGTACTGGCTATCACATTTCTAAACCATTTTTAGTTGCCTGTCAGATATGAGGCTGGGACCGAACTCCTGGCTAATTTTAAGCAGGATGAGGCAACTCACATTTCTGATCACATTCAGGAATGGAGGAGAAGGAAGAGGCTTATCAAAGCCCATATTCCAGGTGAGTTCCTTCTCGAGTGGTTTTTAAAATCGCTTCAGTCAGACATTTCAAAGGATGTATCCCTATCTGGGGTATTTTCCGAGGAGCAGGCCATTTTTAGGGCCCAGCAGTTAGAACTGATCTATTCTCAGTCTGGGGTACTTTATAAGTATTTTCCCAATGCTCCTCGCTCCAAATTAGATTTGTCGAAAACTAAACCTGGTCCGCATGGTGACGGGCTTGTCGGATCGGTCAATAGTGGTGCAGCCAGCCTGCTTTCTCAACTGCAGCAGTTGTCTTTACAATCTGCTCCTTCTGGTCAGGCTGTGTCTACGGATTCATCACCTTCCCAGTCTTTGTCCATAAATGCTGTCCAAACTTCTGATCCCAAAGGAAATCAACAATCCGATGGGAAGAAGAAGGGACGAAATAACAAGAAGAAGGGAAAGAATGGGAAGGGCAATGCAAATAAAACCAACGAGCGTGTTGGTGAGGGTCAAAAGGAGAAAACGAAAGTGAAGTTTCCATGCAAGCTTTGTGCTGGAGACCATCTCACACACTTTTTCCCTAAAATTCAAGATGCTCAGCACCTGTTATCCCAGCAGGGTTCTTCTAGTTCCCAGGCTGTGTTAACAAACCCTTTTCCCCAATGGCAACAATTAGTTGTTGGCGCGAACCAAAATCCTGGGGCTTCCTCTGGGGGCACCCAAGAAGGGGAAATTCCATCGAACATTTTTATGATGAGTGCTCACGCAGATATCGCTACGAGATCCCGTGATTATGGCGGAAAGGAATCTTCGAAAGCTAAGGAAGTTCCTGATGCTACTGAGCCGCTTCACATCACGAAGCCAACTGTTGAGTCTATGCCTTGGATGCCAAAAGCATCTTCTAAGCGGTCAACGATTAATCCGAATGGGAGGGCTGCCCAGAACTACTCGATTGTGGAAGATCTGGCACAGAGTCCTTGTGCTATGTCATCTTTAGAGGTACTCCAGTCTTGTCCGGCTCAGCGCAGTGCTTTTCTCACTACCATTGGGGCTATTGATCCGAAAAATTCTCTTCTGATTACTTTTGATATGACTAATTTTAAGAAGAGACTTCCTCATCACATGGCTTTTCACATTAAATCGTCGTATCAGAACTGCAATATCTTTTGAACGGTCGTTGATGAGGGTGCTTCCACATGCGTGATGTCTCTCGCATGCTGGAAGACACTTGGATCTCCCAAAGCTGTTCCATCTAGCACTGTTCTTACCGCGTTCGATGGTCATTCTCACAGACCCCATGGTATTGTCCCAGCTTTTCCCATCTGTGTTGGGGGAAAAACCGTTAACATATAGGTTGAGGTAGTGGATGCAGCCTTGGACTACAACCTTCTGTTGGGGAGGAACTGGATATATGAGATGGATGCCATCGCATCCTCATTATTTCGAATTGTATGTTTCCTCCACGAAGGGAGGATTGTCACAGTGGATCAACTGGACTATCCTCAAGTAGACCTGAATGTGCCTTCTGAATCATCTGTTCCTAAGTTGGATAATACTAAGGCGCCTGTCGATAATCTAGGAGTTGGAATGTATTCTTCCCTGATGGGTACTTTCGATCTTCCTCCTCCTACAATGCATATAAATGCTATTTCATCCTCCAGGGCTCCCCTTCGAAGAGAGTTCTTTCGAACTCATTATTTTTCAGACCCTTGGACCTTACCTTCCCCTACTGCCACATTAGCGGAAGGTCAAGTGGGTGGAATGGCATTTCTGATTTCTGCAGCTGAGATTGCATATCATTCTATTGTTGACACTGCAGAATCTGTTCTAGCTCCTCTTTCACCGGAAGAGTTGGATGGTGATGTGGCTCCGGCTTGGAAAATTAGTTCTTCTTCGGCCCAGGATTGTCTTGATACCACTCTTCCATCTGAAGAGGCAATCTTGGAAGCCATGACTGGTATAGATAGACTGTGGGATGATTTGCATCATCGGTCTTACTTCCTACCTGACTTGAACGAAGTTGAAACTAGTTTTCCAAGTCCTCAGTCTCCTGGACCTGTTCACCCAGTCTTGAACCCTTTGGCACCAGCACAGGTTTATGCTGAAGAGAACATGGTTGTGATCTCTCCTACTATCCCGGTGAACATTTCCAGGGATCCCAATATCATTGAGAATGTCTTCATTGGAGCTGAATGTTCTTGTGAAGAGATTCAAATCTACACCGAGCTCTTCAAAGAGTATAGGGATGTATTTTCTTGGTATTATGAGGAAATGCCTGGCATAGACCCATCTATTGTCCAGCATGAGATCAAGACGTATGAAAACGCTAAGCCTGTAAGGAAGAAACTTCGTCCGATCACATCCGCTCGGTTATTGGGATTCATTGAGCCTTTGGAAAGGATAGGGGTAGATCCCTTTAAGGTTGAGGCAATACTTTGGTTGCCTCCCCCGTTGGCGAAGCCTCGAAATGGGCTCTATTTGAAGAAGTATTATGCCTAGGTTTCGGCCTGGCATGTTGCTTTTGTATATAGTAGTTTTTGCTTTGTAAATTTCTGATTGATTTTCGATTTTTGATGAGTTGGTGATGTTTTTGATCTGCTTTGGCAGGTTGTGTTGGATGTAATGAGTCATTTTGGTTTCGCCGATGGTGCTAGTAGACACACCTGGAACTTAGCTTCCGCGGCTTGGGTGCTTCATTATCCTTCCGGTCAGCTGTTGGTATGAAGAGGGGTCTGCATTGGTCCTGCTTCCAATAATATAGCAGAAGACACTGCAGTCGTTCATCTACTCTCGGAGGCAATATCTTTAGCTGTTGATTCGTTGGTAGTTTTCTTGGAATCTCAGCTGGTGGTGTCGCAGTTGAACAACACTTATCGGGTACGAGATCCATTTTTATTACGATTGTTCTTGAGGGTACGTTTGTTACAAAGGTCATTTCAATTTTTAACATTCATTCATATTCCTCGAGCTGACAATTGGTTTGCTGACTCATTAGCTAATCAAGCATTGGATTAGCATATTAATCATTCAATACAATAAATTTTTAATCATCAAAAACATCATACATTTGATACATTTATCACATCACATCAAATATCGCTGTATATATATCGTCAGAGTGTCAAAAAATTTACAAAATTTGGATCCATAATCTCGTACAAAACTTGGGCTTATGCCCCATCATGTTCAGTCTCAAAAAAGAATATACAGTCATCTAATATATAATATCTGTCTACTCCTGAGGTCCCTCCCTAGAATTCGTGTTCCTATAGAACATAACTGCAGTGGCCACACGGCAGAATAATCTAACCCAGTCTCGTGGTACTCCTACCACCCGTCTCTGGATGGCTTCCGGAAAGTCCTCCATGGCAGCCATAGGGATTTGGCGGGTTAATCCCTCCAAGTTTCTCTACACGGCCTGGAGAGTCCTGTCGGAATCCACTATCTCTGCCTCACCCCTGCGACGCTTATGGCGTGGGAGACCCTCAGGTCGAACTGGTCCAACATCTAAAACATGATCATTTTTTATTGTCAGTCATTATGAATCCAATCAAAAACATGTTTTTTTTTCATACATATTTGAAAAAATCCAAAAAAATTATATAAGTCAAAATTTTTTGCAAAAACTTACCGACTGCTCCCCATGCTGTGCCAGGTGGAAGAACTAAATCCGGATCTCCACGAAAATCCATCCCGGCATAGGGATAGTCGTCCACTGCGATGATCTGTTCTCCCCACCACAGGAAGAACTCATCGTCCCATGTGGTCCAGGGTACCTCACTACCCCCCAGTCTCTTCATCATATCCGCCCAACGGGAAATTCTTGGGTCCCGCGGGCTACTGATAGTAGAGATGACTCTGGGTCTCAAAACTGGAATCTTCTCAAAGAATAATGTTGTCAAAATGGTCCCGTAGAAAAAGTGTTTGGTCTTTACTTGGCGAATAGAAGTCAGTTGTTGTTTCATGTTCAGTAGAAGGGCTGTGCACCAATCGTACACATGAGTCAAACACTCTACAGCTATGCTCATTTGCGTCCTAGACGCCTGATGTAGTGAGGCAGATCCTGCCACTCTGCTGATGGTGAAAAGGAGGATTTTCATGTGCAAATCCATGATATCTTTAATTGCAATCTGAGTTCCAACCTTTTTGGAACCCTCTACGCAATATACGTGGACATAGTCTTCCACGGTTAACCCTCCCAGGGGTTTCCCGTGCAATTCTACTAGTTCTCCCCTCCGAGAGAGTCCAGTAATGAAATATATGTCTTCCACTTCAATGCGTAGTGGCATCTGATCAATTATGAAGCAATCCTGATCTGGTTCCCAGTAATTTACGAGCATTTCTAGCAACCGCACATCGCTTTTGATATTTGGCATTTTAAAGAATTCGAACAATCCGCAATTTCAGAGGATATTTTGCGTTGCGCGATCTTGCATGACCTCTTGGTCTATTGCGCTATGCTCACGTTCCCTCCATGAGATGGTCATCCTGAGAAATTTCATCAAATTATGCATTAGCCACGCTTTTTAAGTTTCGGACCTGCGCATACGTGGTTTTTCTTTTGCACAGTCGCATGTATACGCGAGTTTCCTTCAATGAACCCGCGTATGCGCAAGTCCGCATATTTTAGCAAGGGTTTTAAAGCTAAAAATCACTTAATTTTAATTTCCAAATAGACAAAATGAATAAACAGGATGATTAAGGAGCCTACCTGAAGTTTCGCTGAGTTCCGACGGTCGGTTGTTCCTGATTTGACGAAAGAATTTTTTTGCTCCAGAGCACTTTTTCCAAATCAGCTATGCAATAATGAACCAAATGAGAGGTAATTTGTCTATTTATGGCTAAAAAATTGAAAATTTTCGCAAAAATTCCTTATGCTTATTTTTTCGATCTATTTTATGCTGTATAACTCAATTGCTTGGAAGTGCCCAGTTTGGTATGTTTTCAGGTACATTTTGACGATTTTGAGATTTTTCCCGGTTTTTGATCCATGATTTCCGACTCGTCACGGTAGGTATATGATCTTCACTGGCATATAGGTTAGGGAATCACTTTCCGTTGCATCTTGCATACTAGCCTCCATACTGATCACTTGCCTTAGGGTCGAT
This sequence comes from Pinus albicaulis, assembly GCA_034641835.2. Taxonomy (NCBI): domain Eukaryota; kingdom Viridiplantae; phylum Streptophyta; class Pinopsida; order Pinales; family Pinaceae; genus Pinus; species Pinus albicaulis. Next base: position 29,525 of record JAXQQM020071237.1, read on the forward strand.
CCCATTAGGTCATGAGTATTACACCCATTTCACTCGCCGATTATTTAATCATGACTTGATGGTAGAGCCTTCCTTTACATGGGCTTCCTAGTTAGTCCCTCGCTATCACTTGTTGCCCATGTTGCTTTTTATGTAGGCTCGGAAGTCCTCTTTAGTCCCGCCATGTCTTATGTGTTGAAGCTTCATTCTTCTTCTTCATCACTTATCTTTTTTCTGGCTTTTACCCTAGAGGCTCCCTGGTGTCGTTTAAGTTGTATTACTGCATTGCATATTGGCTACTTGTTTATCCTGGCCTTTAGCCAGCTTCATTTGGACTCGATGTTTAAGCCAACTTTTGACCTTGACTTTATGTACAAGTTAACCATTGCATGCACTTAGCTATCACGACTTGACACCTTTGTACCCATGGATGGAACATTCCTCTGAGTATCACTGACCAGTTTTCGCCACCTTGCATTGAGCATAGGATTGTTCCAAACCCCGGAACTAGTGCATCTGCTTTCTTGATACTCGTTCTATCCATCGTACCATAGCATTCTTTTATTCTTTTTCAGGCTTATTATGAAAAAGACAAAAAAATTAAATATAACAAAAAGAGCGGGAACGGGATGTATCTTCGTTATTTTGATGGCAGTACAGAGTCAGTTTGTTGCCCTTGAACAAAGCACATATACTTATATATATTTCCTTCATTTGGGATGGTTCTAGTTTGACCTAGGTTCAGCCTTTACCATGTTTCACTTGTCAGTTCTCCCCCGGTTGGTTATCTCTTCCAATCATATGGAGAGTTTTTTTTGCCTCCTGCAAGACAGACTTATACAGTGTCACTTTTTACTGCCATGGTCATCACAGAGTCGTGCTTTTGTTCAAGGGAAGTCTAGCCTGAGTCGGCCATTCTGCGGTGTCTCTTGACTCATTATTCAGTCGGCCTTCCCGGTCTTGTCCGCATCATGTTCTATCACATCAGATGTTTTGATCTTCTGCTCGTGCTGGTTTGAGAAGGTCTCCATTGACTTCTTGCCGGCGGGTTTGTCTCTTATCGACTACGACACATTGCTCTGAGAGCAAGCCTAGAGCCGCACCTTGGGCCTATTTCCATCATTGATAGGTGACCTCGTGCTCAGCATTTGATCATCATCATGGGTCTTTGACTGAGTGGTTTCCCCCGTGTTCGACGTCAGCACACATTATCACACTTGGGATTCGTGCAGTACCTTGATTTCCATTTGACCCTATCGGTGGATTTCTCGCCTCTATGTCAGCTTTCATTATTGGTTGGTTCAGAGGGTTTCTTCCGTGCGCTAGCTTCATCTTGTGCATGTCGGAAACATACTTCGGTTTTGGTTCCATCACTCTACTTCATCCGATTCCTTCCAAATCTTGGCCTGCGGGTTACACTCGCGCTGGACTGATGTGGGATGCCTTAATGCCTTCCTTCCAGCAGATCTTTTCCCATCGACTCCGACTCATTGCTCGGGGAACAAGATCTAGAGTCTTTTTGTCAGTACCTTAGGGTTTGCAGTCATCAGTGGCAGACTCTTCGCTATCGACAGTGGGGATTCATCATTGCCTCCTGATTGGTAGATTATTTCAAGTGTTCGACTTCAACTCATTCATTCGCACTTGTCAGATTGTACTGGGGCACCTTGACACTCATTATCATTATCGGTGGGTTGTCTCGCGTTGGTTAACGAGATACATCAATGCCCGGTAATCCAACGATTTCTCACATGGTCGACTTCAACTCATTTATTCCCATTGTGTAGAATTGTGCCATAGTGATCGGTGAAGACCTCGGGTTGCATCAGCATTTTTTGGTTCACTTTTGACAGTCCATTCAGTTTCTGCCAGTGATGTCGTCCACCCTTATATGTTGCAGTTCAGTACAGCAACATCCTATATGTTGGCTCCCGAGTTGCGTGATAGTACCGTTTGTTCCACCTCTTATGATTCGGTACTTGGAGATTCAGTTACTTATATGATCAGACATCCAGTTGCACCATCCTTGATCAGATTTTTATATGTGATACTTGGACATTGATTCAGACTTGTATTTCCGGGCCATGCTCAGATGATTCATTATGTACTTTCAGTTCAGCTATACTTGTATACATGTTGGATCTATTTCAGTACTTTCCATATGATGTATTTTTGACTGAGCATGGGTATGCCCACCTCAGCATGAGTTGACTCTCTGTTTTCTTTCATTGGTTTTTGGCAGGCTGAAATCTGGTGAAGTCCTCTCTTGTCCTTGCGAAGTTCTTTCTATGTGCATAATACATTTCGGCCATCATATACCCCTTTTGACCTCATATATTAGGGGGCATCTGTTATAGCATCATTTCTCACCTTGACATGATTCATGATTTCTTTGATGGTTTTGGGCACCCATTCCTATAGACTTGGACAAATTCACTTAAAAACAGTGTAAAAATCCCCATACGCGACTATGCCTGTGATTTTCCGCGTGTATACGCGAGTCCAGCTAGACTTTTCCGCGTATTCCATTAAAATGATTAAAAAATATATATTTATTCCCTATTTTTGGGCTGGGTCGATGGTTACTCAGGTAGTTCAACCACCCCAGCACGTGGCCAACTGTTTCCAACTATTGAAACTACTTGGAGGGACTATAAAAATCCCTCATGTGTATGGCCTAAGGGAGAGAGAGAATTTATTGATATTATACTCTGTTGGTATTCCCTATCCAAGTCTGATTCCCCGTGCCTCCTGCACTTTCCCAGTTCATTGTAGGAAACCCTTGTTTCCTTGAGATGCACATCGCTTTATATGTCATCTCGTATGCACCAGTTTGGAAGGAGTCTTAGCGAGGCAAGGGCTGGATGGATCCGGACGACGGTCTGCGAAGGCCGTGGAAGGATCAGGTAATCTCTCCACTCGTTACTTTTGTACATGCTATTTATAATACATAAGTACCATGATGTTCCTGAAATAAACGTGTTAGTGTATGCTTATATGTATGAGAATATTTTTTATACAAGCATTCATTATGATTTATTTAATGTTTTATATGAATCTCACTAAAATTTAGAGTAGATATATGCTGTACAACCAGTTCTTCGTGCTTGTCTCTTCTTGTCTTTCAGGTTAAGAAGGAAGGACGGTTGCTGGGGGTTTGAACCCTGCGGGATCTTCTTCAACAATAGGACCTACGGGTAACTTTCTCATTATGCTCTATTTAGTTTTTCTGAACGTGCATGGTTGTGTGAGTCTCTGTTAAGTAGCATGCCCCTGCTCTGTGGAGGTTGTAACCCAACAAACCTCTAGGGTGATATTACCCGAAACATACATCAATATGGTCATGTAGAACAATTCTCGGAACAACTCTGGGAATTAACACAATATTCACTTCAACTTGCTCATGAAACCATAAAACACATAACAATAATTATGAACATAAAAAAATACACCATAAATAATTTTCATGGCTCTAGAACTATTCACAGTTGAACCTTAATCATCATGCTTCTTTTGAAATCCAATTTGGAAGTTAAAATCAGCCTAAAAACATTAAAAAAAAACATATAAAACTATGCAAAAATTAATCATTCGATAGAATGGTATAATCTCGACATATTATACAAAATAAAAGTTTACGAACTATAGAAAATGTATTATGTTTTATAGAATGGTAAAATCAGGTACACAAATAGCTGCGTAAAAAAGTATTTTGACCAAGACCAAATAGACTTACACACACAACCTTTAAGAAACAAACCAATCCATATGAAAAATTGAACTACGAGATGAGTCATTACATGATAAGAGAAATCATTCATATATATATATATATATATATATATATATATATATCCAAAGTGTCATAGTTTACAAAGCCTAAAACCGTAGAATGCTTGGGAATCAACCTGTCAACTAGTAACCATATACTATAAAATTATATCATGAATACAGCACTTGACCTTTGAACTTGTGATCAAATTTATATTTCGTTCAATTGAATTGGATGTTTCTTAGATAGAATCAATGTCGTATGTATTTGCATGAGGTGTTTATTCTTGATATATTGTAAACTAATAGATGTTTTCAGTTGAAAATTATAGAATTAATGATTATCACTATATAGGGATGACATTTAATGGTTCAACGTGACCTTGTCCTTAACCTTTAAGCCTTAATTCTTTGGGCCATTTCCTTAGGTGACCATATGACCATGCCATGTAACCGTGCCTTTAGGAGTCCATGGTTTACTACATGGTGATGTAAATTTGATGCCATCCTGCTATGTGGAAACCCCTAAGGGGTGCCATGTTTCACCCATTCTTTCTCATTTGACCAACATAAAACTACCATTTATAATTTCCATGTGGAAATCACTAGAGGTGCCACATCATCCTGATGATGTGTCAAGAATTGTTAATTCCACATCACCTTTCCACCACATTATAGATCACTCACACATCACTACCATGTCATCCAATCAATAGTTTCCACTTGTCACTACGAGACAGACTCGTCATGGAAGGTCAAATTTTGGAAAAATTGAAAACTCCTTTATCATTCAATTCTTTATGTGGTCATATGATCCATCCAATCTAAGCAGAGTGTTGGGAAGTTGGCACTGCCACAATGATTGGTGGCATCCTGTGTGTTGGAACTGATGTTAAATAAGCTAGTTGTGATGGAAATAGGGGCTAGCATTCTTGTGCATGGTGTGTGGAGCTCAAGGGGATTCCCATGGTTATTGTATTCTATTGTAGAGAATCAAAATAGTAATTGGATTATTTGAGAAGCCATAATATGATGATTGTGATAGTTGGGAGTCCTAGAATTTGGAGGATATTTTTCCTTAAAATATTAGTTTATATGTGCTTGGAAGTGGCATAGTTGGATTCTTCTCGGAATTATATTACTAATGGTATGTTGATGTTTGAAAATGGCCTCCTGGATCAAGAGTTATCACTAGTCAAAGTTAGGTTCCCTAAAAGTAAAATGAGCATATCAAAAAGTTTTTGGAGGACCCTTTGGGGCAAGTTCAAGTTTATAGTGCTTCCAGATCTAGAAAAAATGCTAATGGGGCCTCCAAAGAAAATTTGTTCAGATGTAGGAAGACTAAACAGTGGAAAATATCTTTTTATTTGGTTGATAAAAGGTACCAGTTGACAACTAATGTCGTAGAAAATTTCATGATTGTTTTAAAGGATACACAATGTTAAGCATTGGGCAGACATGGACCTAGCAGTAGTGGGGAATGTTTTTATTGGTTGAAAATAGAGAACTCCCTACACGTAGGCCTGACGAGAGTACCCAGGATGGTTCAAACAAGGCACAAAGGAGGAGTCGCAAGATGGTAAGTGTTAGGATTGTTGGATAGTCAACATAGAAGTAGGGTGAGTGATGTTGACTAGCCATTAGAGGACCCACTTGAAATTTAAGCTTGATGGATGGACCACAAAAATTTTCGTACGGGTCGCAAAGGTGAGTATCGGGATGAAAGATCTGGAAAATTTGGTGTTGCAGGAAAATGTACCCTAAGGTCTAGGTTCAGGGACCTAACAGAGTGGAAGACATACAATCACAAGAAACATTCAAATTACAAGTCCTAATGCTTAAACTAGAAAAATAGGGTTATGTGACCTTACCCATATGTCCTACGTTTGATGTCAATCCCGCAAGGTGCAAACCCTCTACTACTCTTTGTGCTTCAAAACCTGTAAATCACTCAAGGAAAAGCATATTGACTAGTTGTATAGCATATATATCCTAAATGTCAGTATGTTAGATCATATAAAATCATAAAATGATCATGAAATAACGATTACAAGATCTTTAACATGTATATTAGACATATAATAACATGACATCAGGAATATAATAGAGCTTATATTATTGCTATATGTAAAAATAAAGTGGAGAGATCACCTAAAATCAACCATGACTCCAAATGAAACCATCCTCTGGATCTGTCCATCCCAAGCCTCAACAATCTTCTTCCATAAGAGGTGCACAAAGGATGTCACATAAAGGGGGTGATCATCACAATAAAACAAGGATTTACTGAACCCAGGAAGTTAAGGAGGCACATTGATAATTAGACTTGATCTGGGCTATGACAAGCTATAGTATCAATACCATTCTCTCTCCTCCCTTAGGCCTTACCAATGAGGTGTATTTATACTTCGTCAAATAATTTTTTCAGTTGGGAAATAGTTTGGCCATGGGCTGGTGCAGGTCGTTCTCAGGAAAATCCTATAAACCCCACCCAATTAATAGGGATTTTATATTTTATTAATATTTTAAATTGTATACGCAGGTTAGATATGAGAAAAACCACATCTGCACACATAAAAGTCTAGGCAGAGTCTCTTATGGAATCCAAACACTAGTACAAAATGGCTAATTAGTTACTAAAAAACGACTAAAATTTGCATATAAACAACTATTTTTCAGTCGGTGACCAATAGTAGCTAATTTACAGTATCTTATAACGTGACCAACTTTTGGTTTTTTTTAGCTTAGTAATTAATTGGTTATCTCAATTTTGTTATTTAGTTGTATATTTGGTCATTGATCTGGTCATTGGTCTAGTGACTGGTTTGGTCACTAATTTAGTCATTCATTTGGTCTTTGAAATGGTCACTGATTCAGTCATTCATTTATTCATTCATTTAGTAATTGATTTTGTCTTTGATTTGGCCATTAAATGTCACAATTAATGACCAAATATACAACAAAATATATGACTATATGATCACCCGAGAAAACCAATTAATGACCAAAGAAATATGACCAATATGTTGGTCATGTTATAAGATAATGTAAATTGGCTACTAATAGTCATATATGTGCAAATTTTAGTCATCGTTTGAAACCAATTAATGACCGAAGAAATATGACTAAATTTTAGTCGTGTTATAAGATATTGTAAATTACCTACTAATAGTCATATATATGCAAAATTTAGTCATCATTTGTAGTCACAAATTTATCATTTGCAGTAGCCATTTATTCATTATATAAATGAATAATTTAGTATTTTATATTCATTTCATTTAATTTCATTAATAATCATTATAAATGACTAATTTAGTCACATATTCATTTTACTTGTGTTCATTATTAATCAACATAAGTTAATTTGTATGATTTAAAATTTCTTCAATGTGCATGTTCATCTAATATGAAAACAAAAAATTACATATGTTAATCACAATACTAAAAAATATAAAGTACAACTATAGATAATTTCAACCACAAATTATATTATATGAAAAATCAAGTATTACAATATGAGTTTCCAACTTAATATTAGTTGGAATACAATTTACACGTGAAATATTGTTTCATCACTTCAAAACATTATCATTGTGTTTCCAACGCATCACAAGTGAATTCACCAACTCTAAAGACTTGATCATCGGTTTTTATATGTGTGTCTTATGCGAGATATTGGCTCGAAGGGTATCCCTAGAACTAGTTCTCCTCTCTCTTTTTGCATTTGTTGCTCCAATGTTATTACTCTCCTCTTTTTTCAATTCATGCTTCTTACGATCAATACTGATTTCATTTTCTGAAAACAAAATAAAATAAAATGCAGTGTAAGACATGAAAGATAATGAACACTAGAATATAACATAAGTTAGGCTATAAATAGTCTATACAACATATGCCTTAACATCAAAAATGTCAAAGAAATTTTCCCTTCAGCATCAATTTATGCAAAATAAATGTCACGTTATTCTTTCCCATTTCTCAACATACTACATACGATAAATTGAAAATCACATAAAACCAAGATCAAAACCTTTTTTGACCAAAATAGACAAACAAACTGTGTCTCTAATAAAACTTCATTATAATATTTGCAAATGAAAAGAGAGCTAGTGGACCATTTGTGTTGTTTAACATTGCCTATTTTTTATATGAAAGTGCTCGAGCTTCAGGAACCAAAAAATGTGAGAACGAGCTAAAAACTAACCAACCATTCACTTTTCAACATGAGAGATCATAGATAAACTCAAAATTGATCAAGCATTAAAATTGTGAGTAGACTACCTTGAATTTTTCTTCTTGAGAAATACCTCAAAATCCCCTCGATTCTAATAAGCTTCCGGGCTATTTACCTCCATCCTTGATTTCCCTTGCTATATCTTGAATAAAGAATATCCCTTCAACAACCATTTTTGTGAGAATACTACCATGTAACTCAAGAGCCTTGGGTGCATCAACAGTAACATCCTCCAATGAAAATAGTACAATCTCCAACCTAGAAACATCAAAATTATATATAGTCATAATTCATAATCACACATGACCAGAGACCGTAGCAGTCTTGAAATAAACTCAAACATGAATACGAATAAATACAAAATTTCAATTTTGTGGTTTATATGATAGCCATTTGATAATAGCTCACTCAACATCCATGTTTCAGGCAATATTTGGTGTCTTCTTTATGAGGAAATTTTTCCAATGGGGCTAGATGTTTTGACCTTTTCTATTTGGATCTAAGCTAAATATGAATATGTATTGGATTTTTGTTTTAACTGAAAACATAGGTTCTTCTTTTTCCTTTTCTTCTTTTCTCCCTTTACATATATCTACTGTGAATTTCCATAATTTTAAACAAAATAGGCAGTCATGTTAATGTGTTTTAACATATTGAAATTTTAAAAATAAATATGAAATTTTAAAATTTATAGCTAGAGTTTTGGATTCATTTCAATTAGAACCAAATAAGAGAGTGGCATTAGTCACAATTTTACTAATATACTAATACTGATAACTAGAAAATTGTCTTTTTGAGTTGCCTATATCTAATCGATGATAAAAGAATCCTTTACATAGGTATCACATAGGAATGTTAACCAAAAATCATTTTGGTATAACATAGGAATGTTGACGACATTACAACATCTATACCATGTTGATGATTGAATTATGTGAATGAGGATGGAAGGCGTTTTGAGTTTTTTTTTGCTAAGGGTTTCTGTAAGGCTCGGCGATCGAGGATGATGCACTATGGAGGGGGCACTCGGCACACAGCAACGAGTGCCGGTCCCATGGATGATCACATCGCCATTACTGGGATGGGTTTTACCCTCTTCGAGAACTGAGACCGTCTACACCTCCTATCGTAGCCTCCTGATTTTCACCCATCCCTTATTGCCTTCCACTTTCACACTTTCTAATACTTGCACTCTTCTGCAACAATCGATTAACAGAGCATTGGATGCACATGCTAATGGTACTAGATTATTCCCTAGACCCATTAGAGGGACGAGGCTGTTGGATTATTCAGGACCCATTGGAGGGCTTGCAATCCCGAGTCCACTCCACGACACTCCATGTCTTTTTAAATGCAACGTAGGTACCTCCCATGTCTACTTGATTTCCATATGGATCTAGGGCTTCCACCCAGGACCTCATATTTCTCTAGAAGAATCCTCTTCCCTAGCCTACCCTCTTTGATTCTCTTCCATACGCATTGCTGAGGAAGTTCCCCCCCCTTCCTGTAGTTGATCCAGTGCTATCTGTGCCATTATCCCCTGCATCTCACCATTTTCTAACATCCCTACTGTTGTCACAGTCCTCCCCCCCTCCCCGAGATATCTCCTCCTCCCTGTATCCTATACCTTCGTTGCCCCCTTCTACACCCCCTTTACATCTTTCGAACGTGCCCCAGCTGAACCCTCATGAACGATGCCATTCCCCCCTCCATCTGGGTGTTTTTTCGACACTCTCCCTATTGATCTACCCTCACATGTAGTCAGGATGATCAAGGAACCTACCTCGGACTCGGTAGGGGAGAAACCCTCCCTTGGATCTCAACCACGCTCATCCAGGAAGTCAGGATGTGTTAAGAAAGGTAATAATGGTGTCAACCTCACATTCGGAGACCAACACAGGATGGGCGATGTACTTGACACGACGGAGAGAGTTTTGGTCGGACACATTCGGAGCTGGAAATATAACACAGATTGAATTTGGCTATGGACTATGGAGATCTAGGGACATTTTATTGATGCTTTACCCTATGTCATCATTCTCCTCAAAGGATTTTTCACACTCAGTTTCAGTCAGTCGGAACACCTACAATGGGTAGTTTCCCGTTATTGGCACATAGAACAAGCCCCAGTCCTGTTGAAGAGATGGAGCCCTCTATTCGACCCTGAGCGAGAGCACTTGGGTGCTGGACCCATCTAGGTTCGATTACCTGGGATACCTATGCACTTCTGGTTTTAGGATACCTTCGCACACATTGGCAATGCTCTTAGGTCCTATCTTGATCATGAAAAATCTTATATTGCAACTAGTATCATGACCATGGCTCGAATTTTGGTACATTTGGACACCAAAGAGGGTTTGGAAGAGTCCATTACATTGCGATGGAAGCAATTTACCCAGATCCAGCCCCTGGATTATGAAGGTGTGCCTTACCAATGTAGAAGATGTCACGAGGTCGGGCATCTTTATAAGCACTGCCTACTCTTGCAGAAGAAGGCTCCACATTCCCTGCCAACTGAATGTGTTCCTGCATCAACTCCATAGGCACAGGCGCCCACTCGGAAGACTTCTCAGCACAGTCGACCCCTCAGGCCAGTGTTCCGAATGAAGCCCCTATTTCTCATCCACCTCGGCCCCCTTCATCACGCATTACCTGCTCCAGAGAAGCCGTCGCACAACCATCTGCAAGTATTACTTCACTCCCTTACTCTGCTTCTGATTTTTCTGTTGTATCTACTGTTATTCAATCATTGGTCCTCTTTGTATCTGGGTCGACGTTCCCCTCCTCTCCTCTCCCTTCGTCTGTGACCCCTCCCTCTATACCTTCTCCCACTCTCCCCCTCTCCTCTGAGGCCTCATCTGACTCTGTGGGCAGCCACTCATACTTTCTCAAATCCCTCTCAAAGCTATTTGCATCCCCCCCTACCGATTAGCTATTATTCCCCGCCTCCCAAGATCGGGGTATCTTCTCGTGGTCGCAAATCATATATTTCTAAAGCCATTTTCCAAGCTGGTCAGGAGGTAGCTGATGGACGTCAACACACTCTCAATCGGGTCCTTAGAGCACAGACAACCCATGCATCTATTCCCTCATGATTTTTGTCTCCTTCAATTGACACCTTGTGATATTATTTTCCTCCAAGAGACCCTTGGCCCTGAATCATCGATTGTCAATATTCTTCAAGGCATGCACCCTAGCTAGAACTTTCATGCCCTGGATGCTCGTGGCCGATCGGGCGGCATTGCACTGGGCATTAATCCCCGGTCGATAAATCTCCTTAATATCTAGCGAGGAGAGGGATACTTGGGGGCCGACATACAATCGACTTAATTTGGATCTCCCTTTTGCATCTTCAACATATATGGGTTGTGCTCTAATCAACTCACATTTTGGGATCATTTCCTCAATCTCCCCCTCATGAATCATGACAGGCTCATACTCAGTGGTGACCTCAATTTCTCTCTCGGTCAGGCTGAATCATGGGGACATTCCGCTCAATTCGATCCCCTATCTGAACAGATTCAGACCCTCAATGAAATGCACCAGCTTGTGGACATCCCTTCACCCAAACTACAACCTACTTGGCACAATAAGAGGACATGACAAGCCTCCCTTGCCAGATGATTGAACAGATTCTTGGTCCATGAGGACATTCTTGCCCATATCCCCAACTATCGGAAGTGGTTTGGATAGGGGGGACTCTTTGATCACTCTCCCAATTTTATGGAACTTTCCAGACGCACACCAAATCCAAGGGCACCCTTCAAATTCAATGCTACATGGCTTGAGGATGCATCCTATGTTGAAGTTGTCACTCAGTACTGGACTACCCATATAGGACCACCGGACCTAGACCCCTCTACTCTCTTTGCCTACAAGATGAAAGAGGTCAAGAGGCTCACTAGGGTTTGGGAAAAGGAGAAGATCATTCAGGATGAATAGACTCTGCAATCTATTGAAGAGGAACTTGTTGCAATGAGTTCATATGACCATCAAGGATTTGAAACGGATGAATCAAAGGTGCGCATCTACTTGCTGGAATATGAGCGCACTAAGATCCTGAAGGCTCACGAAGAGACATGGTGCCTCTGAAGTAGGGCCATCTAGCTGAAAGCTGCGGATGAGAACACTAACCAACCATTCACTTGTCAACATGAGAGATCACAGATAAACCACAAAATTGATCAGGCATTAAAATTATGAGCAGACTACCTTGAAATTTTCTTCTTGAGAAATACCTCAAAATCCCCTCGTTTCTAATAAGCTTCCTAGCTATGTACCTCCATCCTTAATTTCCCTTGCTATATCTTGAATAAATAATGTCCGTTCAACAACCCGTTTTGCAAGAATTCTACCAAGTAACTCAAGAGCCTTGGGCACATCAATAGTAGCATCCTCCAATGAAAATATTACAATCTCCAACCTAGAAACATAAAAATTATATAAATTTATAATTCATAATCACACATGACCATAGACTGTAGCAGTCTTGAAATAAACTCAAACTTGAATAAGAACAAACAAAAAATTTCAAACTACCCTTCAGTAAGTTGTCCCTAATTTAGCAAGAAAGGCCCAAACTTGCATTAATATGTATGTAGATTCCCCAAAAAAAAAATTTCAACATCTTTCTTAACAAAAGAATATAATATCCAAAGCGAAATCTCCTCTATGAATCCACATAGCAGAAGATGCAAGATATCCAATAGAGGAAGCATAAGAATTCTACCTTCTTTAGCCAACATTCTTGATGCTTGTGCTGATATATATCTGGAGAATAGCAACCAGGTTCAAATGGATAGTAAACCCAAATGTTACACTTCTTTTCACCTTTTGCTTGGTCTAAGAAATCCTGACAACAATCTGCAGCACTTTCTTTATGGTGCATCAGACCCCATTTAACTGTCGCTCCGTCATAGTCTGTATGTGGTTCTGCATGGCATTCAGAAGGAAGTGGCCTGCCAAGTATGATTCCATCTTCTACAGAAATAATATCAAACAATGCATCAGGCTTTAATTGCACCATTTTAAGATAGGATTCTCCAAACCCTTGCTTCCCTTGGACAAATTGAACAAATAAACAATATAACTCATTCAAAAATAACACACCTGGGAAAAGGTGGAAAAGAAAACAGATGTTAAAACAAAATACTTTTAATTTTAACAGTTCTTCACTGCAAAATGTTAAATTCCATTCTCCCGCATGTAAGTAATCAAATTGTTAAATTTAGCAACATAACAATAACCTTAAATATGTTGAAAAAAGGAACCTAGAGAAATTGTCAGGAAACCATAATCCTCAAGTCATAAAATTAAAAATAGATAATACTGCTATATGAATACTTTGTAAAACATGCTCTCAAGACATAATGCAGTGAAGAGGACAAAATAATTTGGTGATGCTAACCTAGTAGTCAAAATCCCAAGAAATCAAAAGCAAAAACACCAAACTAAGATTACACATATATTCATTACCAATCTCAGGTCCATCCTCCAACATCTTTCCATTATCCTCGCTTGAAGCTTCGAGAGGTAATGAGAATCCAACTTCCTCCAACACAGGGCCCCAATGAGTCTCCAATACTTTTTCCAACATATCTGTTCATGGGGACCTCAATACATAATGTATAAACACACGCCCAAATTTGGGAGCTGTGGACCAAAAGTTGCAGGGAGGAAAAGAACCTAATGTCACAAAAAATTATTATGCCATCACATCTAATGGATAAGCCATCAGTTGAAGTCACACATAATTTGAATAGAAAAAATGCATACCAGTATCTTTGGCTTCTATGGAAGAATTCACACTAGCTTTCATTGCTTCACGTTTCTTAGCTTCTTCAAGCTTTTTCGTCTGCCATTCGTCAAGGGCTATCACTTAAAAAAATGTAAGCATTAACAACATATTGATGTAACTGCCAAATTCTAAAACAATCAATATTTAACAGTCAATAGTTTGCATTGTTACTAAACTGGGTAACACTTTAATTTTACAGTATTACTCAACTAGTGGGTTAACAATTTATAACTTTTGAGGAATCCAAAGCTAAAAAGTTCCTGAGATTTATATAATGAGAAAATGTATGAGCTCCCAAATGTCAATTGTTAGAAGCTATGTGAACAGTGGAATATATGCTAGAGCACTCATAACATATGGTAGAGGGTTTTCATGATGTTATATTCCCAAGGGTGAATGATGTTGATCCTTTAATTTGATTATGTGAGGTCTCTAAGCACTTCAATGATTTATAATTCCCTAGTACCTCTACAAGAATTTCCCCTGATATTTGATTGCCCTGAAGTTCAAGGCAAAGCTCTAAAATATCTATTATGAAGAAAAAAGGGAGCTATAAATATTCCCTAAAAATTGGTTGTCATTTAATAATAATCCATAAGATGGTTGTTCTTTCATTATCCCTTCATCTATTAGTGGTGGAGAAAGCAAACCATTGAAGTTGTTACTGTTTGAAATCATGAAGCACCGTCAGACCCTTAGATAGAATGGAAGTTATTGGATTGCTTCCCCAATGACCACACATAAAGAGATTAGATAGAATGGAAGTATCTGGATTGCTTCCCCAATACCACAGATAAATATAGATGAATAAAGAGCAACAAAGGTGACCTGAGCTTGCGAACTATCGAAAAACTCATTTATTGAAAGCAGTGGTGGTTTGGTGAAGCTATTATTCGAGCAAGTTGAAATGTTGCTAGATAATTTTTTTCCACTAACATTAAAGAAAAGCATAAAAGAAACTAAAAATTCAGGAATCATCCCTCTAAGTTGATTGCCTCTCAAGCGAGAAAATACAAGTTCCTGCATCTACCCAAAACTATAAGAATTCGACTAGTCAAAATATTTTGACACAAATTAAGGATCCCCAAGCTACTACATTCACCCCAACCCTCAAGGAAGGTTCCATTTTGAGTTGTCTGTAGAGCCCAAATAATCTTAACACGAGGAAGTGTGATAAGATCAGCAGGAATATCTCCTTGAAAATAGTTGAACTCCAATTTTTCACTATTTGATAAACCACTAGTAGGCTCAGAATCAATATAATTTTTTCCATGGGTGTAGTCCAGCGGATTTGTGAACACAAGTACATAATGCTCATGGAAATTTCCCAGCTCCTTGTGAATCTCATGAGTGAGGGAGTTCCTTAAAACATATAGAATTTCAAGCATGGATTGTTTTCCAATCTCTATTGGGACAACTCCATCTAAAATATTTGGAAATAGGGAAATGAAACTAAGTCTAGAAAAATTTCCCAACTGTGCAGCTCCAATTTTTCACTATTTTATAAACCACTAGTAGGCTCAGAATCAATATAATTTTTTCCAGGGGTGTAGTCCAGCAGATTTGTGAACACAAGTACATAATGCTCATGGAAATTTCCCAGCTCCTTGTGAATCTCATGAGTGAGGGAGTTCCTTAAAACATCTAGGATTTCAAGCATGGATTGTTTTCCAATCTCTATTGGGATAACTCCATCTAAAATATTTGGAAACAGGGAAATGAAACTAAGTCTAGAACAATTCCCCAACTGTGCAGCTCCAAATTTTCACTGTTTGATAAACCACTAGCAAGCTCAGAATCAATATAATTTTTCCAGGGGTGTAGTCCAATGGATTTGTGAACACAAGTACATAATTCTCATGGAAATTTCCCAACTCCTTGTGAATCTCATGAGTGAGGGAGTTCCTTAAAACATCTAGAATTTCAAGCATGGATTGTTTTCCAATCTCTATTGGGATAACTCCATCTAGAATATTTGGAAACAGGGAAATGAAACTAAGTCTGGAATAATTCCCCAACTATGCAGCTCCAATTTTTCACTGTTTGATAAACCACCAGTAGGCTAAGAATCAATATAATCTTTTCTAGGGGTGTAGTCTAGCGGATTTGTGAACACAAGTACATAATGCTCATGGAAATTTCCCAGCTCCTTGTGAATCTAATGAGTGAGGGAGTTCCTTAAAACATCTAGAATTTCAAGCATGGATTGTTTGTCAATCTCTATTGGGATAACTCCATCTAAAATATTTGGAAATAGGGAAATGAAACTAAGTCTAGAACAATTCCCCAACTGTGCAAGAATTTCACCAATGAATGAGTTACTCGATAGATGGAAATACTCCAGGGATTAGCATGTTCTCAATAGATCTACTTCAATCACTCCAGAGAGTTGATTGAAAGATGAAGATAAAAAATTTAGCTCCATAAAATCCCCAAGACTTGGGGGAATTGACCCATTTTTCATGTTTCCTGCTAAATTTAATATTTGCAATTTGTGACATATGCCAAGCTCCATAAGAATGCTTCCACTAAGGAAATTATACCCAAGGCTAAGTGCACATAAGGTAATTAGTTCCTTTAATTCCAACAAAATTTATCCAAAAAAAGAATTGTCTTGAAGTTGAAGTACTTCTAGAGCCCTTAGTTTTGTGATCTCTCTTGGAATCTCCCCAAAGATTTCATTATAAGGCAGCAATAAAATGTGCAACTCTATCAAATTTTCAACAGATGGAGAGAATTTCCCTGTAAGCCTAAAATCCACCTGATTTCCTCCTCGGTACCCAACCAAAGAATCCAGAATACTCCATTTTTTTACCACAAAGTTATGAAGCAAAATACAAGGCAATTGGAGGGATCGATTCCGAAAAAATCCCAGCTCTTGAACAACTTGTTGAAATTTCTATTCTAGATGTGGAAAAGTGAAAAAACCTAGAGCATGGCTCAACATGGTAGTTATTCCCATACACCATTATTCCCATCCAAACTATTGCTAATGTTGAGGCCCACAACTCTTCCTAAGCCATCACTTGCAAGCCTACTCCATGAGCAAGGGTGGTTGTCATTTTCATTCCAATCAGAGAGAATGCCAATAGGATCTTGGCTTATGGATTTCTTCAACTTGAGCAGAGCCCTAGTATCCAAGGATAGAGACAATGCAATGATCACAAAAGCCAATAAAAAATTCAGTAGGAAAGCAAAACCAAAACCCTTGCAAACTAGTATTCTCCGTTACTGCCTCTCTACCTCATGCATTATTAATGTTTGTCAAAGATGAAATGCAGGGGGCTCTATGATTCCTACCCAAGCCAATACATGGTCACCCAAGACTTAAGGGTAACAAAATCTCAAATCATGTAAACAACAGTGTGCAACAAAAAGAAGAACAAGATTTAAATCAAAAGCTAAAAAAAAAAACTAAGATTTCCCATATATTCATTACCGATCTCAGGTCCATCCTCCAGCATCTTTCCACTCTCCTCGCTTGAAGCTTCAGGAGGTAATGAGAATCCAGCTTCCTCTAATACAGGGCCCCAGTGAGTCTCCAATACTTTTTCCACCATCTCTATTACACTTCTTTTCACATTCTTCAACATTTTTTGCTTGGTCTAAGCAAGCTTGACAACAATCTGCAACACTTTCTTTATAATGGTGCATTAGACCCCATTTAACTGAAGCTTCGTCATAGTCTGTATGTGATTCTTCATGGAATTCGAAAGGAAGTGGCTTGCCAAGTATGATTCCATATTCTGCAGAAATAATATCAAACTATGCATCAGGATTTAATTGCACCATTTTAAGCTAGGATTCTCCAAACCCTTGCTGCCCTTGGACAAATTGAAGTAACAAAGAAAAAAAATAACTCATTGAAAAATAACACACCTGGGGAAAGGTGGAAAAGAAAACAGATGTTAAAAAAAAATACTTTGAATTTTAACAGTTCCTCACTGCAAAATGCTAAATTCCATTCTCCAGCACGTAAGTAATCAAATTGTTAAATTTAGCAACATAAAAATAACCTTAAATATGCTGAAAAAAAAGAACCTAGAGAAATTGTCAAGAAACCATAATCCTCAAGTCATAAACTTAAAAATAGATAAGACTGCTATATGAATACTTTGTAAAACGCGCTCAGTTCAAGACATAATGCAGTGAGGAGGACAAAATAATTTGGTGATGCTAACCTAGTAGTCAAAATCCCAAGAAATCAAAAGCAAAAACACCAAACTAAGACTACCCATATCTTCATTACCAATCTCAGGCCCATCCTCCAACATCTTTCCACTATCCTCTCTTGAAGCTTCGAGAGGTAATGAGAATCCAGCTTCCTCCAACACAGGGCCCCAGTGAGTCTCCAATACTTTTGCCACCATCTCGGTTCATGGGAACCCCAATACATAATGTATAAACACACGACCAGATTTGGGAGCTATGGACCAAAAGAAGCAGGGAGGAAAAGAACCTGATGTCACAAAAAATTACTATGCCATCACAACTAACGGACAAGCCATCAGTTGAAGTCACACATAATCTGAATAGAAAAAATGCATACCACTATCTTTGGCTTCTGTGGAGGAATTCACACTGGCTTTCATTGCTTCACGTTTCTTAGCTTCTTCAAGCTTTTTCGTCCGCCATTCTTCAAGGGCTATCACTTAAAAAAATGTAAGCATTAACAACATATTGATGTAACTACCAAACTCTAAAATAATCAATAGTTTGCATTGTTACTGAACTAGTTAACACTTTAATTTTACATTATTACTCAACTAGTGGGTTAACAATTTATAACTTTTGAGGAATCCAGAGCTAAAAATTTCCTGAGATTTATATAATGAGCAAATGTATGAGCTCCCACATGTCAATTGTTAGAAGTTATGTGAATGGTGGAATATATGCTAGAGTACTCATAGCATATGGCAGAGGGTGTTCATGATGTTATATTCCCAAGGGTGAATGATGCTGATCCTTTAATTTGATTATGTGAGGTCTCTAAGAACTTCAATGATTTATAATTCCCTAGTACCTCTACAGAAATTTCCCCTGATATTTGATTGCCCTGAAATTCAAGGCAAAGCTCTGAAATATCTATTATGAAGCAAAAAGGGAGCTATAAATATTCCATAAAAATTGGTTGTCATTTAATAATAATCCATAATATGGTTGTTCTTTCATTATCCCTTCATCTATTAGTGGTGGAGAAAGCAAACTAGTGAAGTTGTTACTGTTTGAAGTTTGTTACTGTTTGTTACCCTTAGATAGAATGGAAGTGACTGGATTGCTTCCCCAAAGACCACACATAAAGAGATTAGATAGAATGGAAGTATCTAGATTGCTTCCCCAAGAACACACATAAAGAGAGATGAATAAAGAGCAGCAAAGGTGACTTGAGCTTGCGAACTATCGAAAAACTCATTTATTGAAAGCAGTGGTGGTTTGGTGAAGATATTATTCAAGAAAGTTGAAATGTTGCTAGATAATTTGTTTCCACTAACATTAAAGAAAAGCATAAAAGAAACTGGAAATTTAGGAATCATCCCTCTAATTTTATTGCCTCTCAAGCAAGAAAATACAAGTTCCTGCATCTACCCAAAACTATAAGAATTCGACTAGTCAAAAGATTTTGACACAAATTAAGGATCTCCAAGTTACTACATTCACCCCAACCCTCAGGGAAGGTTCCATTTTGAGTTGTCTGTAGAGCCAAAATAATCTTAACCCGAGGAAGTGTGATAATATCGGCAGGAATATCTCCTTGAAAATAGTTGAACTCCAATTTTTCACTATTTGATAAACCACTAGTAGGATCAGAATCAATATAATTTTTTCCAGGGGTGTAGTCCAGCGTATTTGAGAACAAAAGTACATAATGCTCATGGAAATTTCCCAGCTCCTTGTGAATCTCATGAGTGAGGTATTTCCTTAAAACATCTAGCATTTCAAGAATGAATTGTTTGCCAATATCTATTGGGATAACTCCATCTAAAATATTTGGAAATAGGGAAATGAAACTAAGTCTAGAAAAATTCCCCAACTGTGCAGGAATTTCACCAATCAATGAGTTACTCGATAGATGGAAATACTCCAAGGATTATCACGTTCTCAATATATCTACTTCAATCACTCCAAAGAGTTGATTGAAAGATGAAGATAAAAATTTAGCTCCATAAAATCCCCAAGACTTGGGGGAATTGACCCATTTTGCATGTTTCCTGCTAGATTTAATATTTGCAATTTGTGACATATGCCAAGCTCCATAGGAATGCTTCCACTAAGGAAATTATACCCAAGGCTAAGTGCACATAAGGTAATTAATTCCTTTAATTCCAACAAAATTTATCCAATAAAAGAATTGTCCTAAAGTTGAAGTACTTCTAGAGCCCTTAGTTTTGTGATCTCTCTTGGAATCTCTCCAAATATTTCATTATAAGGCAGCAATAAAATTTGCAACTCTATCAAATTTCCAACAAATGGAGACAATTTCCCTGTAATCCTAAGAGCCACCTAATTTCCTCCTTGGTACCCAACCAAAGAATCTAGAATACTCCCTTTTTTACCACAAAGTTATGAAGCAAAAGACAAGGCAATTCGAGGGATCGATTCCGGCAAAATCCCAACTCCTGAACAACTTGTTGAAAGTTCTATTCTAGATGTGGAAAAGTGAAAAACCTAGAGCATGGCTCAACATGGTAGTTATTCCCATACCCCATTATTCCCATCCAAGCTATTGCTAATGTTGAGGCCCACATCTCTTCCTAAGCCATCACTTGTAAGCCTACTCCATGAGCAAGGGTAGTTGTCATTTTCATTCCAATCAGAGAGAATGCCAATAGGATCTTGGCTTATGTATTTATTCAACTCGAGCATAGCCCTAGTATCCAAGGATAGAGACAATGCAATGATCACAAAAGCCAATTAAAAATGCAGTAGGCAAGAAAAACCAAAACCCTTGCAAACTAGTATTCTCCCTTACTGCCTCTCTACCTCGTGCATTATTAATGTTTGTCAAAGATGAAATGAAGGGGGCTCTATGCTTCCTACCCAAGCCAATACATGGTCACCCAAGAATTAACGATAACAAAATCTTAGAGCATGTAAACAACAGTGTGCAAAAAAAAGAAGAACAAGATTGAAATCAAAAGTGAAAAAAACCAAACTAAAATTTCCCATATATTCATTACTGATCTCAGGTCCATCCTCCAACATCTTTCCACTATCCTCACTTGAAGCTTTGGGAGGTAATGAGAATCCAACTTCCTCCAACACAGGGCCCCAGTGAGTCTCCAATACTTTTGCCACCATCTCTGTTACACTTATTTTCACCTTCTTCAGCATTTTTTTCTTTGTCTAAGCAAGCCTGACAACAATCTGCAGCACTTTCTTTATGGTGCATCAGACCCCATTTAACTGCAGCTCTATCATAGTCTGTATGTGGTTCAGCATGGAATTCAAAAGGAAGTGGCCTTCTAGGTATGATTCCATCTTCTGCAGAAATAATATCAAACTATGCATCAGGCTTTAATTGCACCATTTTAAGCTAGGATTCTCCAAACCCTTGCTGCCCTTGGACAAATTGAAGTAACAAAGAAACAAAATAACTCATTCAAAAATAACATACCTGGGGAAAGGTGGAAAATAAAACATATGTTAAAACAAAATACTTTGAATTTTAAAATTTCTTCACTGCAAAATGCTAAATTCCATTCTCCAGCACGTAAGTAATCAAATTGTTAAATTTAGCAACATAAAAATAACCTTAAATATGCTGAAAAAAGGAACCTAGAGAAATTGTCAGGAAACCATAATCCTCAAGTCATAAACTTAAAAATAGATAAGACTGCTATATGAATACTTTGTAAAACATGCTCAGTTCAAGACATAATTCAGTGAGGAGGACAAAATAATTTGGTGATGCTAACCTAGTAGTCAAAATCCCAAGAAATCAAAAGCAAAAACACCAAACTAAGATTGCCCATATATTCATTACCGATCTCAAGTCCACCCTCCATCATCTTTCCACTATCCTCGCTTGAAACTTCAGAAGGTAATGAGAATCCATCTTCCTCCAACACAGGGCCCTAGTGAGTCTCCAATACTTTGGCCACCATCTCTGTTCATGGGAACCCCAATACATAATGTATAAACACACGCCCAAATTTGGGAGCTATGGACCAAAGGGAACAGGGAGGAAAAGAACCTAATGTCAGAAAAAAATAGTATGCCACCACAACTAACAAACAAGCCATCAGTTGAAGTCACACATAAGCTGAATAGAAAAAATGCATACCCGTATTTTTGGCTTGTGTGGAGTAATTCACATTTGCTTTCATTGCTTCACGTTTATTAGCTTCTTCAAGCTTTTTTGTCCGCCATTCTTCAAGGGCTATCACTTAAAAAAATGTAAGCATTAACAACATATTGATGTAACTGCAAAATTCTATAACAGTCAATAGTTTTCATTGTTACTGAACTGGGTAACACTTTAATTTTAGATTACTACTCAACTAGTGGGTTAAAAATTTATAACTTTTGAGGAATCCAGAGCTAAAAAGTTCCTGAGTTTTACCTTGTTAGAAAACTTGAAGGCATGCCTAAAATGGGTCAGAGTATCAACCAGTCTTCTCTTCTCCACCGTAAGACTCAACAACTCATGAATTACTACACAGGCATGCTTCTTAGCCCCTCGAATTCTGAGATAGAGCAAGCTTGTCGAATTTAAATTACTTGTAGGCTTATGCAATCGAATAGAGCTTGACTAATATTACAGAATATAAGTTAGTTGAAACTTGAAACTTGTTTTTATAAGTGGAGTAAAGCATGCCAACTTTCATAGATTCTTGGGAGTTTGAGTAGAAATAAATCATTAATATAGGTGACACGATGATTCATTCAATGTCTATGGAGTAGAAGATCAATGTCCAGGAAAGGATGAATGTGAGAAGAAATTCCAGGATTGTCTGGTTAGCATAATATTATAGGCCTTCAAGCGATGTAAAAAATATGTCCTTTGTGCACGAATATTTGTCAAGTGGGTGCAAAGGATGCTCGAAAACTTATCCATTCCATCAAAGTTGGCCCTGCATTGTCTTTTGTGTCTCTCTTTTCTACTTCATTGGGCCAATGTTTCAGGATCACACCTTTGGTGGGAATGCCATATGGGCCATCTTGGCTGTGGTGTTGGTCTTTGAATTCACTATATGTGATTATCTATTAAAATATTTCCTCTCGAATTTATCTGAATTTGAAATATTTTATATTTTATAATATTTAGAAATTTGTAATCAGTTAAGTTTAGTATTAAAATCTCCAAATTCCTCATTACTTTTGCTATGTTAAAACCTGCCTGATATTGTTAATACGGTGCTTTTCGAAGATTTTAATTTTCTCACAGATTTTGCCTAGAAATTGTTGGAATAGTCCTTACTTGTGATATAAAAAACAAGGAAGTTATATTAAAATCTCCAAATTCCTCATTACTTCTTGAACTTTTATGTCGTATCTTCCTTAGCTTAGACACCTTCTTATTATCTGGTTTCTTTACAACCTCGCTCCTTACTGTCTTCATACAATCTCAGCATTAGGTTCAGTGCTTCCTTAATCCAACCATTACCACATGGCTGCTCTTCTTGCTTTTAGGGAAGACCTGGGATGGGAAAGCTGCATTTATGGAATGGAAGTTTGACAGTACCAGATTTGTATTTGAATCATTGGAACTGCCTTTGGAAACGATTCTTAAAACTTCTTAGATTGAATGGGGAGGGGATTGGCACTTTTAACTTTTCACTATTTACCCGCACCTACTTGCACTACTTTCTCTTGCGCAGCTACCCATGTTATGGTTGTTCTTTTATCAGTTGAACTTACTTCCCAATTATATGCATTCACTACAGCTAGACGATCTTTACAAGGCTTGCTTGGGTTGATGTAACATCGCCATTCACCTTTATCCTACTTCCATTTCAAAACCCACCTTACCAACCTTTCACTATCTACCTCACTTACCACACTTACTCTGTCTGATGCCCCAACCTAGTGCTTCACGCAGGAATACAGTACCAAGTACTATATTATCCTTTTTGGGATGGGATTAACTTAAACCCCAGAGACCTTCGATTCATTTCAACTCCATAGGAACTTTAGATGCACACTCAAAAATTTTAGTCCCACTTAATTACCATCTTTACTATTTACCTTCCATAGGCTCACTTACCTTAACAACCACTTGCTTAATTAATGGTGGGTACAACACTTAGAACTTAACAAGATTTAACTTCTTGAAATTCTGAGTCCTATCAAGTATAAGATCATTGTCCAGATTATTAGCTTCTTCCAAGGCCTTTTTTGCAAAAGAGACTGCAAGAGTAGGATCCCATGAAGTTAACTCCAATGCAAGCCCATAATCTATATCAACAACCTCAAAAAATTCAAGATACTTGTTGCATAAATTAGTTATGAAATCCATGGAGAGACCCATATCAGTAACTAAGTGGGCAATCTTCTCCAGCAATACCTCTTTCTCATAGACATCATTAAAAGCTTCCTGATATTCTCAACAAAGAGGCCCCCCATTTGAGATTTAATCTACACTTCTTCCCAGTGAAACTTCTGTGCCTGGGGGTTCAATGTGAAATAGAATCAGTATCCCAGACTTGTTCATTGTATATTTCAATCATTTGAACAACAACCTCATATATAAAGGTATCCTTTATTTTTTTTGATATCTGGAATCAGTCATTCAAGGCTCGATAGTTCACACCCCAAATCTCCTCTGTAGACTCCTTGAATTAACAATGATCAAAGCTTTCTTTGGCTATTAGAATAACCATAATAGAAAAGTTAGGGAAGAAAAGGCATTTATATTACCCACCTCTTTCTAATAGTACTATTAATTTGTAACCTTCACAAATTACAAGACAATCCTCCAAGCATATCCTATCCAAGGTCTCTTCCAATCCTGTAGAGCCACATTCTTTTGGAAATGTGATATCAAGAACTTTTCTATTGGAAATGTTATATCAAGCACTTTTCTATACCAACCTCAGTGATTAATTTTTTTAATTGGTTATGTTTCCTCAATTGAAAGAAGATGAGATTTAAGAGAAATTCTATGGAACTGCTTCTCACTCGTTTTTGTAAGATCCCCTTCTGGACCAATCATGCATTCCATTAAGGTGACAATTTCTTTATGAATTGGATCAATAGGAGGGTCTGTCAATTGAGAAAACATCTAATTTAAGTACTCAAATATTATTTTTATTCTATTTGACATCATAGCTAAAGGTGTATCATTCCCCATGGAATCAAGAGATTTTGTTCCATATTTTTCCATAAGAAGCAACAACAGTTCCAAAGCCTTAATTGTTTGTCTGAACAATGAAATGCATATTTAAAAAAATAGCTCATAAATGCAAACATACATTCAAAAATACCTCCTAGCATATTTACATACAAATCACTTACCCATAAGCCTTCATTAGTGACAACAAGCCATATATTCCCATGTTTTCCATTGTATCATCCAAACTATCAACTTGTAAACCAATACAATGAACAAGCTATGGAAAATTTATAGTTATAGTTGACATCTAGGGTGACCAAGTCCTTCCATACAATACGTGTGATCACTTAGTCAATATTTTATTTGCAATAAAATCCAAATGAGGAGTTTCAAAACTTAGTCCAAATATTAAGAAAAAAAAATGTTTTGTTCTATATCTGAGTTATCAAAAAAGAGTGGTTGGATTTGAGAAGTTATATATGAACAACAACAAGAAGACCATCTAGATCGATGACTTTTCCAAATACTTCTTTGGCCACCGAGTGAAACTATTTTCCTTCTCCTTCAAACGAAAACATCCATCTATTTTATCTTCATACGGAAGGGGGATGTTACTTGTGACATTAATGACATTTACATTTGCATCTTCTGGACCAAGTGGCATTCCATGTATGATAGAAATTGACTGAATTCGTCCAATGCCAGCAATAGCACTATCATATGGATCTAATATATTCACTTTTTCACCTACCTGCAGTAGGTCATGACCTACCAGAGTTAATAAGCACTGTCAAAAATGAAAAAGTATACATAGATATTAGGAAAATAATAATTACAATTAAATTACAAAAACATACATAGATATTTAATTAACTGAATAATATGCACTCACTGAGTCAATATCTAAAATACCAGCAGGATTTGGCACCGATTGGGAATGTTTAGGTGCATAAATTTCGTCATATTTTAGAACTCTCGAGGTAACCATTTTTCCTTTAACATCCTATATGTGATTTCATTATGCACAAATCAAATATTACATTAAAACACAATAAGTTATAACATAGTAGAAAACAGTAAATATAATATTAAAACATCAAAATATTAATAACACTAAAATAGAAGCATATAGCTCTTGTAGATATATACAAAAACATACCTTCACATGTTCAATGCCCTTTTTTGAGTCATTTAGCATTCTTGCACCACCCAAACTTACATTTTCTTCCTGTGATTGATAGGAATTGCCAATAAAAGAAGGCTTCATGAGTGAAGGGAAATGGAGCCAAAACATTAACATATTACAAATTCAAGTGAAGCACTGGTTGTAAGGGAATTATAATTTTCTTACCGCATCTAAATCAATGTTAAATTCCTTCTTTTTCCATGCAACAAAAATAGGTTTAATGGAGGAGGCTATGGTCGAAATTGTCTTTGCCAAACCAGTTATACATTGCATTGCATGATTATAATCTTTACTATGGTTTTCAACAGTAGATAAAATCCTATTTGTCTACTCTTGACATCAATAGATGGAAAAGAACTTTCTATTGGATTTTCTGACATATAATTATGTTTGTAATTTTCCAAGTCTACCATATAATGAGCCATTTCACTCACCACTAGTTCTCTTTTAGCTTCTTCAACCTACAAATAATTTTCAACGCACAACTAGTTAGATATTAAGAAAAATCAAAACACATAACACAATGTACAATATTCAACAAAAAAATTGTATACTTACAAATATTTGTTGTTTGGCACGCAACCCACCTCGACCCAAAAAATATCGAGCCTTCACCTACTCTCTTGCTTTCTTCGCTCTTATACTCTTTGAAAAATACTCTTCAGCACGCATACTTTCCTTCAAATCTTCCCATTTCTTGGGAGTCAAGCTACTCTCCCTATCTTTTCCATCCAAGATTAATTTTCTACATTTATGCCTGAAGTTATTCATCAAAATTCTCATTCTGTACTTATAATATTTACTATAAATCCTTCCACCAATAGTCTCAAAAACATTTTCCATTTTTTGGATCATTTGATCAACATTTCTTGGATCTTGATCTACAAAGTTGGATTTGGTAACATCCAAATGAGACCTTATTCTTGTGCCCAAATCTATGGCCCACCTTGACGCATTTGGTCCAGTAGGCTCACCATCTTTTACCTCAATCAAGTAATCCTTCTTCCATTCTGATTTCCATTCTTTGGCTTCCCTTTCTGTGGACCTATAAAGGCTTTGACTAATTCTTTGTCTTTTGACTAAAGCTGATACATCTTCAAAACCAAGACTAGGTGATGGAAAATCACTCATGCTTGTGGCTAAAGAAGGTGTGGTAGTTCCTAGCACCTTACTTGGAGAAGATGTAATTGGTGTGCTTTCTGTGTAAAAAGACTTAATTGGTTGCTCCTTTTCCACAATAGGTGTGGCACTAGGTTGCACACAAATCTCCTCAGATATGCCTTCAAATCTTTTCTTTAACTGTAAATAAATTTCTTGCAACTTTGCTTCTTCAGAATGTGCCAATTTTTCGCGAACACCTTGGACATGATCATCTAATATAGCAGGAAGTTGATCATTAGTATTGCCAGCTTCATCTCCATGCATTGAATTACCATGGAGTTTGCTTCTACGAATTGTTAGGCATATGTCTTTGCTTGCTTTTTGTTTCTTCTCATCGTCTATGGGATCCAAGTTTCCCCTGTAAAAAAAAAACTTATCAAATAATGGCCTACATCATCAAATATATTATATATAACTTTCATTAAATATGCATAGAAATAAAAAGTGACGAAGAGTAACTACTTACTTATTCACCAAACCAAGAGATGAGAAATATTCTTCATTTTTTGTGATGCGTTCTTTACGAACACGCTCGTATTCTATCATATTTTCATCACTGCTAAGATCATTTTTACGTTTCAACACCTTCTTCATAGTATTTCTATCCTACATTTCACATTTAAAGAAAAAATATTAGTGCATGGACAAATAACAATTATAACATATATCTATTATACGATCATGCATTATGATCAATGAGAATGAATTAACCTTAAATTTATAGAAGAACACTTTAATCAGTATCAGCACCTTATCTAGAATTATGGATTCTATTTTTTTAATTGCAAAAGATCGTAATATTCGCATAAATTTATCACATAATAAAAACATAGCATATTGCAATTGGGAATGCAGATTGGTTGTCCCAGCCATTGTAACATTATTGAATCTATTATATGTGTACTAGTATCAGTACTGTACAGCTTTGGTGAAGAGCTCCTGAACCATTTTAAGACTTTGAGCCCTTAGTAAACAGACTCCAGACACTTACATTTAGCTTCGAGGTTCACAAGCTGAAAATCAAATATCCCACAATAAAAAGATACGCATCCCCAAATTTAACAACTAAAATAACATTAGAAGAATTTATATTTTCCTGAGGAAAAAAAAAACAACTATAGAAGTTACAAAATAAATATTAAAGTTAGCATAACTTCATGTAGGAAATTTCATTTATGGATCTAGTAATCCTCTTTAAGATAAATTAAATCACTTCATTCTACAATAGAGATACTGGAATGAGACAAAATTCACACAAAGTGAAAAATGAATGATAAATTTCACACAGAGTTTAATACAACCATCTGGCTAATCCCATGGCCAAAACAATAAAATCCATTTGCATAGTGAAAATTTATGCCATAAAGTCAAGGTGATAAATCATCATCATGATCATTTGCGTGGTCATCAAGATCACAATCATGATCACTTGTGTATACATCTGCTTGATTTCCTTCATTGTCCTCGTACATTATATAGCCCTGGCCATGAATTATGTTTTCTATCTCGGTCTCTTCATTGGGAATCAATGCTTCATCTTCAAATACTCTATCACCATCTTCAGATTCTTCCTCCAATGTTTCTTGTAAACTATTACATTTCCCATCAACCATTATATCAACATATTCCATGAATTTCCTTTTTGAGTGGGGCTCTATTTGAATGACATACGACCATCCTGAGCTTGTCACATTACCAATTAAAAATGCCTGGTTAATTTGAATAGGGGAAACATATGGCTCATTGTTCTTCAGTAAAATTTGGTGTGTATTTGCATGTACAAATCCATACTCATCATGTTGTATTGCAGATGGCTTGGTCCATTTACATTTTAATAATATAGTAATAGTTTCACCATAATCAACTTGAATAATTTCTTGTATGAATCCAATATACAAGTTCTTTTTAGTGTTGTGATGAAATTCAACACTAACAATACAATCACAATTTCCCTTTCCTGTGTCCCTTTCTTCCACTCTTAAATGAGTACCATAGGCCCACATCCCACTAAAATAAGAAGCCCATATACTTGGAGGTTGTGAAAGCTGAATTTCCTCCTTCTTCATATCTTGACCTTCTTGTCGTGGATCATTAATTGCATCAACAATCCAATCATCAAATTTTGGAAAAGAACGATCTCCAAGGTTCAAATCTTGAAGTGTACGCTTTCGAGATGGATGCATCCATTTTTGAATCTCTTCTTCGTATTTTCTGCATAGAATATGAAAAGTAAGAGTGATAATAATTTAGCTATTAAATTAAATTAAATAAATAAATTATGATGTAAATAATATTTTACCTACGCCACTTATCGAATGATGATGTGTTTTGAAGAACATAGGCATGTATGGCAATTATTTCCTCATTTGATAGCTTGAAGCGACATCCATTTCCTTCTAATACTTCACCTGCAACTCTCTGGTTGTCATCATCATCCCATACATGCCGTCTGACATTGCTAAAATCCTTCATATATTCTGTGCAAAACCCTATGGCCTATTGCATTAAATATCCTTCACAAATGCTACCTTCTGGTTTTTCCTTATTATGAACAAACGTTTTCAAAACTTTCATGTATCTCTCTATAGGATACATCCATCTTGTTCTTATTGGGCCACAATGCTCTAGTTCATGTTCTAGATGTATAAGAAGATGCATAGAAATATTGAATATTGCTGGTGGAAATTCTCGTTCCAATAAGCAGAGGACTTCAACAACCTCTCCCCTCAAATTATCAAAGTTTGAAGGATCTAGCACATACAAACTCATTCTTTTTAAGATTAGGCCCAACCTTATAATTGCCAATCTTGGTCCCTTTTCCAAACTTGATATGACTGCAATAGGTAAAATATCCTCAATTATGACATGATAGTCATGGGTCTTGAGGCTTCTTAAGCTATTATTTTCAGTTTGTCTTCTAATATTACCACTTACTTATCCTGTAGGGAATCGAGTTTGAGACATCAACTTTAAGAATTGTGCACGTTGATCCTTTTTCCACACATAAGGAGCAATAGGTTTTTTGTATTTTCCATTACCATATTTTTCAACCCAAAGATTTCGACGAATCTTTAGTTCTTTAAGGTCTAGGCATGATGACACTGCATCATATGCACCAAAAAGAGTTTCTATAATAGAAAAAGCTATGTTTTTCTCAGTATGCATAATATCAATAGTACGCCTAATGGTTATATGCTTAAAGTATGGCAATTTATAGAATATGCACACTCTTTTTACACCACTATCGTAAAGTGGATCATTTTTACTACCACGAATGCCACCATTTTCAATAAATGGAATTCTTTTTTCTCCATTGTCAATAATGTAATCACTTGTTATTTCCAGTGGTGCTTCATGATTCTCTTCCTTACCATTGAAACGTGACTTTTTTTAACGATATGAATGCTCCATTTTGAGGTAAGCACGATGTCCACAATAAATACACTTGTGCAAACTACTTGAGTGCCTCACAAAACCCTTAAATATGCAAGCTGGACATCCATGGTATCCATGAACATTGAGACCAGTCAAAGTTCCATATGCAGGAAGATTGTGGATTGTAAACAATAAAGAAGCTCTTAAAGTGAATAGAATTGAATTACCATCCCTTAAAATTTGAATTGCTTCAATTCCTTTCCACAATTCCACTAGCTCATCAAATAATGGTTCTAAATAAACATCAATTGTATCTGAAGTCACATTTTTTTCCCCGGTATGATCAATGACAACATCAAGAAAAATGGCTTGGTTGCTAACCATGGAGGCAAGCTATAATTTGTTAAAAAAAATGGCCAAGTTGACCATTTAGTGCTTTGATATGAGAAAGGGTTCACCCCATCTAGAGCTAAACCCAGTCTTATATTGTGAGGATCTTGAGCAAAATCAGGGGATTTATTGTCAAATTCCTTCCAAATCTTATAATCAGCCACAAATCATTGTTTTCCATCGGTGCTCTTATTTTGGGCATGCCATTGCATTAGCTCGGCAATGTCTCGACATTTGTACATTCGAAGCAACCGTGGGATTAGTGGAAAGTGGCGAAGAACCCTTCTCGGAGCTGAATTTGATTTCAACCCTTGTCTATACCTCCCTTATTTACATTCTGGACATTCAGTCTCACTTGCAATATTTTTGCAAAATGATACACAACCATTCACACATGTGTGGATGTTTTCATACCCTAAGCCTAGCTTAGTGATTTTCTCTTTACATGCTCTTCGTTTTGTTGGTAGTGTGGAGTCGGGTGGTAACAATCATTGTAAAAATGCCAATAACTCATCAACACTCTCATTTGTCCAACCATGCACCACTTGCAAGTTGAGAATTAAAAGGATTGTTGTTAAATGACTTAAATTGCAAGTACCATACACAGGTTTTAAAGCATCCTCCATCAACTTCTGCCATTCATCCTTGAAACCCTCATTTAGCATTCTATCGACTTCAATCCCTTCATCAAAGGTTCCTACATTTTCATTTGTGTTTTTTGCCTCTTCATCTATGTCTAGTGCCTCTACATCTCTCATGCTATGCAATTCTATCCTATCTGGATAAAAATTTTGAGGGAAAGGGCTTATACCGCTATGCCCATATTTTAGCATATGTTGAAAAATCACACTTATTTTTCTCATTTTCCCATCACGAAATTCATTACATGGACATGCATATTTAAGCAAGCTCTTCTCATCAGCTATTCTCTCATCATGTGCATGGTATTCATCCATTATAAAAATTGGGTGTTGACTCATCTTCAATTTTATGCATTCAAAGATGAAACTAATATGTTAACTCTTTACTTTCAACTCTTTTTAGAACTTTATTTGTAAAAGAGAAGTTTCAGCTCCTATTTGAGCACAAATGTCAATTATGCAAATTTTTTAGAAACAACATATAGGAAGAGAAGACTACACATTTTTTACCAGTGTGAACACACCCATACACAACAATCACATAGTTAAAAAACAAAAGAAATTCATATTTGAGAGAAAGCTTTTGGATCAACACTTGTTTGAGGAGATATTTTTGTTGTATTTACACCTTTTGAACGCAGATCTATCAGCATGACAGCAAAAAAATTTGGTTTTGAACGCAGATCTATCAACATGACATAAATATTTTTTGGTAAATATATTAGCATTCTTAAGGGCACAACCCTTGCAGTCATTTTTAAACATTCATTACATCAATAGTGAGGAGAAGAACACACCAATGGGAGTTGCCTTAGAAGCAAATAGGATGCATCACTCAGCTAAAGGGGAGGCACTTGGCAATGATGAAGTCATAGTTACCAGTAGTGAACTCTCTCCTTTAAAGCCTATTTCTGACATGTTCCCAGTGCTCATTCCTAGAAAATGAGGGCACTCCAATTGAGGGAGTCACTTACCTATTCATGGCAGCATGACGAGTTACAAATTATCACCTTTTTGGCACTTGAAGGGAATACATTGTGTTTTTGGCCACTTTCATGGAGGGCACATTAATGAAGGATTTACACCACATTCTCTCCTTATTCCTAGCATGCAAGAGGGTATATTATTTGGAGATTTACATTAATTTTCTAAGCTTGAATAAGTTCACCCTAGTAGAAAATATGCCTTTGGAGTCATATTTGTTATTCCTATCTTCATCTATAATTATATGACTGATCTTTGATACTCATTCAAGACCTTCACAAGTTGTAATAATATTACCTAGGATAAAATGTCTCTTAATAAACTCTAGTTGATCAAGAAAAATGGTTCAGGCTGCCATATTCTTGATTATAAGACACATTACAAAGTGTGATAGGCCGACAATTTCTCACTATGTTTATCTTGTTGTCTATCTTGAAACTTGTGTAGTTTATCTTGCTGTTGAAGAAAGACACCTTGTATGTGTCTCAAACAATTGATTTGTCACAATATACTCAAAATTATCCAACATTTCCTTCAAAAGATGTGTGAATATTCAGTAGGGAAATTTTCCTCCAATTACCATTATGGAAAAAGCATATATGAACAAACAGTCATATTATGTAAATGCAAAGACAATCCCAAACCTTCCTCTCAAAGAAGCAACACAGTTTTGTGGAGGATACAAGGTAGATGAGATTGGAAAGCATCCAATATTGTCAAATCCATGTTTTTCTGAAAATAATTTGATGACCAAGAAGCCACAAAAATAATGTTGATGCTAGTTGGCCCACAATAGCTTGGACTAGAGTTGGAACATCTAGAGATGAGTCATAGACACATTTAGCAACTTCAGGTATAGCTCAAGACAGTGTAAGACTAGAGAGAGCTTTGTTGTTATAGAGAACACTGATGTATCTCAACTAGACATTTTGAAATGGATTGATGAACAACATGTAACAAAGATGGATTTGATGTTTCGCTTGTTTTAGCCATGGCCTTCAAGCTTGTTAGCACATGACAGAGAAGCTCTATCTAGATTGTCAAGAATATTCTCATGTTTTGATTGCTCTTCTGCCACTAAATTTACCTCCAACATCATTGCACAAGAAATTAATGTCCAATGTGCTAGCAGTTTATATTCTTACAAAGATGAATGGTCATAGTTGAACTATTTCTGATTTGAATGAAATTAAAACATAAACATAAGATAATATAATCATTATATATCATTTGGAGAATTGAACTTGTCATACGTAAAATTTTCTTCCAAGATCTCATGAGTATGCTAGAATATACCTCAATCATTGCCAACTTCTTTGCAAATCACATATTGGCAAAAATGTTCAATGTGACTAAGGATAGGTATAACTTACCATTTATGGTTCTCTTCTAGTGTTAAATGTGATTATTAGATGAGGAAACTTATTCTAGTAGATACAGTGGCTTTGGACCTGTCATATAACTTCAATGGAGTTATGATTATAGCACAAGACTTGATACAGATCACTAAACACTAGCCATCTTGATGCGTAAGCTATTAGGAGAGAATAAGAGCTCTATTCTGCTTTTACCAGTGTTTGCTTAACACATTAGAGGAAGATATATTTTTGAGGAGGAACTAAAGGGACACTATGATATAAATAGAATTACTTTCTCAAGCAAGATCTCAAGAACTTGTGAAGTAACATCTTGTATTCAGACAATTAGAAAAAATAGTTGCTGACAGACTAGAGGCAGGAAACTTAGAGTTAATACAATCAATGCCCAGATTTAAGCTTCAGTTTCCACCACACTCCTAACCGTAAAGGACTAATGAGGATATAACTATAAAGAACTTAAGAGTAGATCCTTTTTATGATAAGATGGGTTTGGCTAGGGAAAAACAATGAGAACAAGACAACTGACAAATCATACAACAGGAAAGGACAACCTTAAAGTAACTGACCTGTTTCATGCAATATATTTAATACACTACCAGCGGTTCGAGGAATAAGTATTAGTATTTACCTCCAAGGTAAAATAAAAATAGTTGCATCATTATAAAGGTCTCTTGTGGGAGTTTCACACTTTCTTGCAGTTGTCTACAATAGTAACATATCTAATCTATTAATATTCAATATTCTAGATTTTTCTAATAAATATTGACTACAGTAACTGCAGATACTCAACTGAGACCAATGATCACATGACATCCTCTTTATGCATTTGAGAAGAGTTGTTTACTCTGCCAATGGCAGCCTAAGTGTTGGTTTATAGGCCAGAAGTTCGGGAACTCTCTGTTGCACCTACAGTTTGCTATGAGAGCATGCTCAACCACTAATGAAGTAAAACTAAGTGAAACTTCAGTGATTCTATAGGTCATTATTTCAAATTTTAGTATTGAAGCTTGCGACAACTGGAAAAAGGTGTCAAGATTAGGATCAGAAAACATAGGAAACAAAAAGTATTAAATCAAAAACAAAAAAAAATGTTAAAATCCCATATGTTTGAGGTAAATTAGAAAACCCAGAGAAATAACTAAGAATGAAGGCTTCATTTAATACTAGTGGACAATGGTAGCCACCAATAATCACAATCCAAAATTCCACTGGGCCATTGCACTTGCAAACACTGTCAAACAAGAAGGTGTGCTACAACGGAAACGTGGCCACTCAAGCTTGGAAAGCTGACTAGTTAATACAAACTGCACAAGTGCCCAACTTCCCATAATATGATGAGGAAAAGTAATGTAAACAAAAAATACATCAGATCAGCCACAATGTTTTTGAAACCATGGTTCCATGACAATGTCTGATGTGCCCATATTGTGGGATTTATATGGTGGCTTATGATAATCTAGTGAAACCTTAGCCACATCATATGGTTTCCATGAAAATGTATGATGTGCCCAAATTGTGGGATTTATATGGTGTCTTATGATAGTGTCATCAAACCTTAGCCCAATTGTTGAGGCAAGTGCTAACTATTATCCAAAGGCCCATGCAAAATAACCATACGAGCTCCTGGCAATGTTGGAAGCCTAGCCTTCTTCAACTTTGAAGTCATTATGGAAAAGAAAGTACTGAATGTAGAAGTGGTTTAAATGAACAGTTGAAATTTAGATATTACTAGAAAGGCACAACAGAGGATGCTGCAAATTGGCCTTTGCAGAGTCTCCTCACAAAACAAGCTAGAGGGAGGAGTCTCTTTTCACAGAGAAGGCTTCTGTTAAAGAAGCAACGGGAAACTGTGATGTTTAATTCTACAATCATGTAGAACTATTTGCGAACAGTGAATGAGCTTGCACCAATGTCATCAAAATTTATATTCTATAGTAGATAAATGGAACTCAGTGTGATACATCGTTTTCAATTGAACCATTCAGTGTACATTTTTGATATAAGGCAATATGAAGATAGTGCTAAGTCATAAATAGTACATTTCTTAGATCGAAATCAACATATGTAATGAGCGAATAAGGGCAATAGAAACTGTTTTGGAGGCTTATAAATAAGTGAAAAATATCAGTTCTGAAGGCATAAGTGTACCAACGTTGACCCCTTGAATTATGAGCTTAATGTCTAGAGTACAACTAGCTCTTCCTCATTGTACAAACTCAACATCATTTATGGCTCCCTTTTTCTCCTAAATGACACCCTCTGCACACATGTAATTAAGGCATCTCCATAACCCACGTGCAGAGATTGTCATAGCAACCAAAAGAGGTTAAATCAACCCACAATAATGCTATGGCCAGCAAGGAAATTTGTCTAGCAACTCGTCCTTTAACACAATGTCACTCTCAGGAGGTACGAACTTCAAAAAATGAGAAAAATATCAATCCTACCTTCCAAAAACACACCCACAAGACAAAGACCAGATTCAAGCTCCCTTGTGACTGGTTATTGTACTTCCTTTGTTACAGAATTCGGCCAACTGAGTTTAAGAGTGAATACAGCCCTCTTGAGTGGTGAACTCGACCCCTTGGAAAAACTGAACTTGACCCATGGAATAGAGGATTTCAGCCTATTTCACAATACTAAACTTGTTCTTCCTTGAGATGAACTTGACCAACAATGAATAGGATGAACTCAACCTTAAATGCAATGTTCACTTCCTTTCTAAGCATTATTGAGAGGTTGGAGACTTAGAGGTTGATGTCAACAATCCCATCTACATTGATCCACACTTGATGCTAATGCCCAAAGATAGCCTTGCCAGCAACAAGGAAGCTCTTTGTACATAGAACTGTCAAATCAAGCACAAAATAGCATATATGGTCATTGATAATGGAAACCAAAATTACCTTCTCTTGCTTCAATTGGAAAAGGAACTCCAGTTACCAAACTCAAATCATCACGACTCACATTAGCTTGGATGGGTCAAAGATGCACAATAGCTTGTGCTAATCACTTGAAAATAGATGAGAATGTTGCTAGAAGGTGGCAAGATTTTTCCCAATATCTTATATGTTCTTACAAACAAAGATGAGAAGACTTACGAAAATAAGATGATGATAACAAGTGTGACTAATTGCGTAAAGCAAGGGATTCTAGGTTCAACCTTAGGCATGTGCCCTCTTTCAATCCTAATATTACTTGGAATTATTTATATTGTGCATGTCAAATGTTGGGTGATTATGTTGCTGGTATTGTCCTTCATTACAGTTATGATCATTAATTCTAACTCAAGATTGGAACTGGTAGCGGTACTAATATTTTTGCAAGGTTAGTAGCCCTTTGGGCCCTATTAAAATTTGTTATGGTTAAAGGTGTTCAAAATCTTCAAGTTGTTGGAGACTCGAAAGTGGTAATGAGAGTTTTAAAGGTTCTCTGCCATTGGATAGTCTGGTTCTCTCTCACTGGCAGCACTAAGTTAAGGAACTCTAGGAAGCTTTTCATTCGGTTTCTATTCAGCATGTTCACAAAGAATAAAATTCTCAGGAAGATCATCTTTCAAAAGATCCAATTGCAATCAGCAAAGGGATTATGCATGGAAAATCAGAGGGAGGGTTTTGGTTTCAGCTTTCATAGAAATACTATTTTAAAAGTATTTTACAGGCATTTTTAAGATATTATTTTGGGTTGTCTGCAATGTTAGCACTATAGGTTTTAATGTCATTTTGATGTTCAACGTTTATTAGAAGGATGTTTTGCAGAATCTTATGATAATCAGGAAGTTGTCGAAAGGAGCTCTTATTCATAGGCACAGTCAATGTATACCTTAATTTCTACTTGAAATAATAGATGCCAAATATACATTGGTTTTCTTGGAAGAAAAAAGACATTGAAATGAGGAAAATTTTATGTGGAAGAAGATAAAGAAATTTTATGTTGGTTTCCATTTTCAAACAACTCTTTTTTCATTTACAAACCTGGCTCCTTTCTCCATGGTTCTTTCGATGACTGTAAAGACAGAATTTTATAGGCATACTCTTTTTATTTGAGTATGGGTGGTTGAATGTGGAGAATGGGTGTTACCACGTAAAACTTTATTCTATAGAACAAAACTCTATCCTATAGTGGCAACTTGTAATGGGTAGCTGAATGTGGGGAATGGGTGCTACCACCTAAAAAAAAGAGATCTATAGAAATATTAACTTGATGTTTTATTTTTGATTTCTCAGACACATCATTTCATTCAGACAAATCATTTCATTAGTCATTTCATTAGTCTACAAGTCTTACCACTTATTTTATATTTTTCTTCAGATGTGAGCCCAGACACTGAATAGGATGAGATAAATATGGATGATCCCATCAAAGGAATCCTAGCCAACAACATTAATAACTATTTCTCGATTATACTCCTCAATTGGATAGGACCTATTAAAGTAATTTTTTTATCCGATCTCGCTCACATTGAACCAACAAGAGAGGTTTCAAATGGGAAGGCCTAAGCTATGAATGACGGGAAAGCTCAACCATAATTTGGGGTAGATTTAATTGAAAAATATGGTGACAATATTTCCTGATTGAAGTCATTAAAAGCATCACGGGTGGAAAGGTTTATTTCTTCAATTATAGACATAGAAACACTTATATTTTCATGGAGTTTTAGCTGAGATAGTTGTATAAAAATACAGTGTAACACTAGTTGCAATGCATGTGCGAAGAAAGAACAACACCCATATGGATGTCTCTCGAATCCATCACACCCATGCCTATTGTCTTGAGAAGGTAGCAAGATTTACAATTGGAAATAAGATAAGGACTATAGAACGCTAGACCAAGAGGGTTTGGGATTTCTTTCACTAGGCCACCACGTCCTAATACACTTTGAGGGAAAACTCCCACTTGAAACTTGGTGATATCACTGAGGTAGCAAAGAATGGAAGATAAATTCCAGGTTGGGAAAGAAGACGCATAGATTTATAGGCCTCATGACCAAACATGTCTTCTACACCTCGAAATGCTGGAAATGGTAGTGATTCGATTCCTTTAATGATGTGACTACTTAAGCCGGACTGCTCATTGGAGGAAGCGATTCTGTTGAATCCATTGATTAGCTAGTGAGTATCGTAAAACCGACAACATCAAAAACAGAAATCCTAGAACCAACAGCATCATAGAACAAACCAAAAAAATCCATGATCCTTACCCAAAAAAAATTGTATGAATCAACAATATCTTAAAACAAACAGAGCAAATACAAAGCCAGGAAATAGAAAAATATAAAATCCGACTAACCTGTGACTCTGGGTATGCAAACTTCAATTGTGAATTTGCTGTTGCCCGCCTCTTCAAAAGCCTCCAAGTTCTGTCTAATGTTTTTTTATCCATGATAAAACCTATAATTATATAGAAATTCGCAGCCCTAAAAAACACTCTTGCGAACAGCAAAAATCCTCCCGCCAAGAGCAAAAATTTGGTGCCAAATAACCAACACGTCCAATTTTCATCCAGTTTTTATCTAAATTTTAGAACCAACTACAACAATTCGGCGCTAAAGACCCAGAACCTCATCTTCTTGAACCAGTCCAGGTAAGAACAGCCAGTTTTCCTTTGTTCTTGGGCTTTCATATCGGTGAAATCAACCATGCCCTCTCCCTGACTTTGACTTTTGACAGACTTCGAATGTGGCATGCCCTCAAAACCTCATCTTTCCCCGACTTCGACTTTTGACAAAATTCAACATGCCCTCAAAACCTCGTCTTCCTGAACCAGTCGAACAACGAGTTTTCTTGGGCTTTCAAAGTCGGCTTTCATACCGATTTTATGAAATCAAAGCATGCCAATGCCAATGTTCGACTTACTTCGACTTACTTTCAAAACCCCGTCTTCCTGAACCAGTCAAACAGCAAGTTTTCAAAGTCGGCTTTCAAAGTCGGTATTTTTTATTAAATCAACACACAACTTACTTCGACTTACTTCGAATTTTCAAATACAGCATGCCTACTTCCATTTTTCGAATGCAGCATGCCAATGTTTGACTTACTTCAACTTACTTTCAAAACCCTGTCTTCCTGAACCAATCGAATAACGAGTTTTCAAAGTCGGCTTTCAAAGTCGGTATTTTTTATGAAATCAACGCATGACTTACTTCGACTTACTTCCACTTTTCGAATGCGACATGCCTACTTCCACTTTTCGAATGCAGCATGCCATTTTTACAAAGGTTCAAACAATTTTTTTTTAAATAATTAAAATATTAATATTAATATTAATATTTATTATATCAACTATTAATTAAATATAAAATCACACTATATTTAAAAATTAATATTATATAATATAATTAAATATATATATATTGATATTTATTATTTTAATAAATTAATAAAGGTTCATATCAAATAATATATATATGTTAAATTGGTGTCACACAATATATGTATGTTAAACATATTATAAATAAATTATATATGTGTGTGAGGCTTGAGTAGGCTTAATGGTTAAGAGTATGTGTTTACTCCTAAGAGGTCATAGGTTCAAAACTAGAGGGGGTAGAGTATGTATGTCTTCGTAGACTTAGTAGTCAAATCGCTACGCGAAGGCAGGTCCCTTGTCCCACAAAAAAGGGGGTCTCATACACAAATTTGGTTTTGGTCTTAGTCGACGTGACTTTAAAATTAGATTATTATTATTATTAGTATAACAAAGGTTCATACACTCTCCAATGGGAGTGAGGTTTAAGCAACATGTGGAAGGCGTCTCACATGAGTAAATACAAGTGGAGCAAGGATGAGGGAGTGTCACACCCTCGAGTTAGTGTTGCGACGACCGAGTGGTGAGGGGCGCGGCGGGTGCCCAACTCAGGTATAATGTGCGACGGCGGTGTGCAATATTGGGCACGCCATATTGGCGAATGCCCACCTTGGGCGTGTCGTGTAGCAATGGGCAGAGTCATGCATTTTGGCAGACGTGATGAGCGGCAACTTCAAACAGGTGTGTGCCCCATAGCGAGCAGACGAGTCAAAGGCATCAGGCGAAGTCGTGTTGGTAAGTGCATTCGGTGTTACAGGAGCATTGTGTAGTGATTGGGTGAGCTCGGCAGGACAGGGTGCAGGAGATAATTCGTCATCGGGGTGGATCAGGAACTCGTGGTGGCAAGGGGAATCATGGGTATATTCATCACTCTGAGGTAAATGAGGGGTAGGGTATCCAGCATTAATGTTTCTTGGAGAACTGTCATCCAATACTTATCAAAAACTTAATGGAAAGAGTATTGGACAAAACTGAGAGAATTTTAACACTGAGATGGATTTAGAGAATCTTGTAGTGAAATGTAACGCTTCGATATCAAAATTGCAATTTTCCATTTATGGCGTGACACAATTAAAAATTATTGACATAAATGACTAATTCATATACTTGTTGTACTGGTCATATTTTTATTCTTGGACTATAATAGTCATTTACATTAATCATTATTAATTTTATCACTTAATATCTAGTCATATATTTTAATCCTAGGCTAAATTAGTCATTTAAGTTGGCCGCTTTTAGTTTAGTCACTTATTATCTAGTCATATATTTTATCCTTAGACTAAATTAGTCATTTAAGTTAGTCTTTTTTAGTTTAGTCACTTATTATCTAGTCGTATATTTTATTCCTAGACTAAATTAGTCATTTAAGTTAGTCATTTTTAGTTCGGTTACTTAAAATTGCTCAAATTTAG
The DNA here is from genome assembly GCA_034641835.2 of Pinus albicaulis. Taxonomy (NCBI): domain Eukaryota; kingdom Viridiplantae; phylum Streptophyta; class Pinopsida; order Pinales; family Pinaceae; genus Pinus; species Pinus albicaulis. The sequence goes on from JAXQQM020071237.1 coordinate 71,421, forward strand.
TAGTAATTCACTTGAAATAAAAGTAGTGACTAGATTTTTTAGTCACCTAGTCATTAATTTCATCATTTTTTACCAGTGTTGGGAAGTTTAAATATATCAATGTTTGTGCTTTTCTTTGGTCCATTGTAGATATGAAAGTCTAGCTACCCAGGGTAATGGCATACCTAGGCATTTCCCATTGTATTTTTATCTTGGTGGTTTTATATGTTGAAATTTGAAACAAGAAACATTGAAAATGGCAACCATAAATGGAATCCAGAAAATGGCACCCAAAAATAGCTACCATATGAGGCTTGTCATTTAATTTTCCCTTAATTAAATTGAAAGAAAATTTGTAATTTCATCTCATGACAACTTGTAATAGTTAATTAAGTAAGGAATACTTAGTTAGCTTAGGAAATTCGAGTTAGAGGTCAAAGAGGAGGCATGTAGAGGATTTTCCTATTTTTAGGGGGTCTAGATGTAGTTATTTGTGAGTTGTAATTAGTTAACTCAATTATTTGAGTTAAAATCAGTTTAACTATTTCTAACTCAGAGATGAGCTGGTGATAGGTCCAGTGAATTAAATCTGATTTAATTCACATGTAGTGATCAATCAGTTAACTGATAATTTGATATAAATAACTGTTGCATGTCAGTTCTAAGGAAGGACCAATTGAGATTGAGGTTAAAGGGAATATAATTATCAGTTGTACTATTAGAAAATTATACAGGTCATGCACGAGGTCATTGGGAATGCCTTGAATGATTGCACAATCATTAATTGGGGATTTCCTAATTAATAGGGGCTCAAGTAGCCCAAGAATGCATAAGGAAGTTTGGGCAAGCAGTGGCAAGCAAATGGTTAAATACTTGAGCGATTTTTCTTAGATTGCAATCCAGTTTTGAGTAGGATCAAAGTGAGACAGTCAACAGAGTGCGGGAAGTTTCTCTAGTTTGAAAAAGCATTGTATTTTTCATGATCTTGACCATGTGAAATATAGAGATAGAGGGGTTTTGAGCAGTTTATTTCCCCAGCTACATCTTGTGTTGTGTAATTGATAATTTCTTTCTCTTGCTTATATGCGATTGTGCGATCATGTTTTGTTTCTGTAAATTGTAGGAAGGATTTAGTATCTTGTTTTAGTATATTATAAGATCATATTGAATATCGTTGGTTAGATTTTATGCATGGTATTAGAGTGCCGGGAATCACAATAGAATAGAATAAATTGAGTTTGTTTGAACAAGTTCAAATTTGCAGATTTATTCTTGAGGATCCAACAACAAACAAAGATGTCTTTCAATGGCTTGAGACTCGAATATTCCCTTGAGGGAAATTTGAATTACATAGCATGCAAGGATAGGATGGAAGAAGTGCTAGAGGAAAATGGACTAAAGGAATTCATAGACAGTGATATTCATGAGCCCACAAGAGCAGATGCTCAACTTTTTGATGCATGGAAGAATAAGGTAGAAAAGGTGAGAAGGATATTGTTAGAGGGAGTTCAAGATCATACCGTCTCAAGTCTCCATGGGAAGGCGAATCCATATGCTATGTGGAAGGACTTGACAGATATGTTTTAGAATAGTAGAAACCACAGGAAGTTGGCGTTGAAATACACGCTCAGGAAGATCAAGATGGAGGGTGAGACGATACCAACATACTTGATGAAGTTCACTCAATGTCGATATGATCTTGGAAGTGTTGGTGTGACAGTAGCCCGAGATGATTTGGTGAGCCTAGCTCTTCTAAGCCTTCCCAAGAGCTGGCATAGTTACCAGGACCTTGTGAATGGGAGGCAGAAGCTACCATACTGGGAGTGTTTGTAATCTAACGTGGTAATAGAAGAGATAAGGCAGAGCACTAGAGACGAGACCTTTGGCAAAGACAAAGAAGAAGATTTTGCATTGGTCGGAAAAGGAAATAAATCCAAGGGGAAGAAGTCCCAAGGAGAAGAGGGAAAGAGATACTTGTCCAAGATCAAGTGTTTTCACTATCACGAGCACGAGCATTATGCCTTGAATTGTCAACAGTTGAAGGCAAGCAAGAAGGAGCCTGCAGTTGTAGTAGGTGAAGCACTAGGTTCACATTTAGAGCTTAATTTTTCTCTCATTGCATGCATGACCAGCACTGTAATGGGATGCATGTGGTATCTAGATAGTGATGCCTCGTTCCATATGATGGGGAATAGAGATCGCTTCAGTGACTTGGAGGAGAACGACCTCTATCAAAGCATAGAGTTGGGAGATGAAGGGAGGTATAATGCGAGCGACATAGGTATAATTAGCTTTTAGAGGGAGTTTGGCTCCCCTCTTATACTGACAGATGTTTATATGTTCCCAGACTAAAGAAGAATCCGGTTTCTGTAGTGGTATTGGAAGACTATGTTTATGATGTCTTATTTAGAAAAGGAAAGGTTTTCCTTAGCCACATCCCCACGGTATGGGTGAAACAGATTGGTGTAAGAGTCAAGAACCTGTATGCTCTTGAGGTCGAGGATGCATGAAAAATTTTGAGGAGAAAATGGCAAAGGTTAGTGACTTGGTGGTTGATAGGGAGCCTAAATTACCTCTCAACATGCAGTCTCAGAAGAAGTCACAAAAGGTTGTGGAGCAACCACAATTTGAGAAGCAGAGAGGAGACCGAGTGGAGGCATCCACTCAAGCAAAGACCTTTAGTAGGGGGAGATTTCGAGCCACATGGGAAGAGGGAGCACATGTAGCCATACCTCTAGGTGAGAGGTGGGGAGATGTGTAGACATAATCCCAAGAAAAAGAAATTTGGGCAGGATCAGTTGAGATGGCCTTTCTCATGGATCGGACCTAGATACAAGGACCCCATAATACATAGTAGTAGGAAGGATAAGTTAGATTGATGCTATTAGACTCCTGTATTTCACAGTATCACAACGTGAATGATTATTTCTTGAATCTCCAATTTTTAAAATAATATTCCATGGTTGTCATTTATTTCTAGAAAGAGCGAGGGGAAATCATCACTGTCAAGAGCTTCAAAGGAAACAATCTACCTTTTCAAAGAGGAGAGTGTTGCTGATAAGGTGCGATGGTGAGAAAACTTCATTTCTGCCATCATTTGATTTCATTTACCCTCTTTGCCCTTCATTTTTCCATTTTCTAAAGTCCCACGCTTCATTTCTTTCAAAACCGATAGTTTAGTTCTTTGAATCTCGTTTAAACCCCAAAACCCACATACATAACCTTTCAGGACTTATGACTTTACAAACCCCACTTATATTAAAGCTTGAAATTTTAGTGTTATAGCTCCGCCCACCCATCGATCAGTCATATTATATTACATTATACCATTATATATCACATATCATATATATATCAAACCGCCGCCCAATACCTTTGGTAGGACCCTTGCCTTTATCGCATATCGGCAATCGCATGCTCTGTTACCATATTTGTTGGTTATTGCTCAAAAATTTCGATGCGATATTAAGTGGGACCCTTCCTTTCCTACCACACTCCCATCGCATATGGCATACCTTACTGCCACACATTCATCACTATTCGTCTCTAAATACGATTTGTGATCGCAGATAATCCCGACCCCACCATTCCACGTCACCCTTTTCCCCGCATCGCATCACAAGCACTATAACTTGTTGCATTTCTGCCAACCTTCAAATTTTTCAATCACTAATGTGTGATATTTATCGCATTGCACAAATATTTATTTTTCCCTTTTCGCATCACATCACAAATATCTTATATTTTCGCAACTTTGTTTATTTAACCATGTTGCAAACTTGTATCTAGTCCTGATTGCGATTTGCGATGCGTTTGGCCCCACCATAACTATCCTCCGCTATAATCCTCTCACTGCTATACTCCTCTCATTTATATTACTCCCACTAATTCCACTCTACATCATCAAAACCATCACCCCTCCTGCCATGTCACCTCTGCACTTCGCATTATATCGCCGACCCCGTTCCTCATAACATAAATCGTAAAACATGCGATGTGCAATATTGACATGGATGCGATGAAGTCCAAAGCTAAAACCTACAAAATTTCAAGTCTGGGTGTATAGGATTTATACATTGTTCTGTGAAGAAAGAGCTAACACGGCAGAAGGACTCGGGTAGGACCCGACAAGGAGAAAAAGGCATGGTAAGGCTTAAAGTCGCGATAGCAAGGAGATAACAGAAAAGGTCGAGTCGGGAAAAGGCATTTTTTCATAACTAATTGTAATATAACAACAGAAACAAAATGGGTAGCAAACACATCAGCATGACCACTGATCCATGAAAAACACCAGCACCTCATCAATTTAATAATCCAACAACAATTTTCTGAAGAGGAAGAGCCAAGATGTCAGGAGCCTTCCTTGCCTCTTTGGCATCTAACAAAGCCGGATTCTGATCATTTCAAAATTAATAACGGACCGCTACATTCTTGGCCAGAAGCATCTTGTCACCGCCTGTGTGGTTCTACTCCATCATAGCCTCTTTGTGATCCCAAGAGGAAATTCCTTCCTTATTATGTAATAAATAACGAACTTCTACAGCCACTGTTATGGCCAGGCTCATCTTATCACCGCCTACATGATTCCACTTGTCCAGTTTCTACTTGAATGTAATCACTGCAGTAGACATATTAACCGACTTAAGTTTTATATAAATATTATACGCACTAGAAGTAAGGAGGCCCAGAAGGGGAAAAAAACCATTGCAATAGAATCAGTTGGTTGTAAACACTCTTTTTGGATGAATGAAAGAGTTGTTTTCCAGATTCTTATGTCATGTTCTGTGGTGAAGTGCACCTTTTTCTCGTAATCTATCATCTCAAGTTTTACATATTGTTGTTCTTTCTTTACTGCGGATAGAAAATTTTGTGTAGGATTTACCATGGGGTACCCTGCTCAATCTTGAAACGGTACATTAGGTTTTCCTCTAAGAGCAGAATGCAGAATTCAGAGACGGTCTGCTCTGCACTCCCGTTGAGCCTTAATCTCCTCCTCCTTTCCATTTCAGAAATTATTAAGATCCATTGACATCGCTATCTTGCTTGGTTGCACCCGACCTCAGTTGTTCATCCATTTGAATTTGTTTACACCTATTTGACTCCATATCCTAATGGCCCTCTTCTACTACCTCAACCATAAACTTTCAAACAAACCCATATGCACTAATAGCTAGCCTAAAATGCCCCTATAAACAAAGTTATATCTAACAAAGAGAGCCCTCTTTGAATCTAGGAAGGCTAGATCCTGGATTCCAAAGAGGTTTGATGTTGCATCTATAGTTTTGTCTTCAACCTTCGAAATTACAGAGTGAAAACATAATGGCGACTCCGCTGGGGACAAAATTTATCTTCCTCAGAAAGTACATTAAAATTAAGATCTTATTACTGATGGTGGACAATGACCAGACACAAGAAGGCTGAATTATTCACCTGGCAACTCTATGATTCAAAGAAACCAACTTTTGAGCATTCATGGAGGCTCCACAACATGCTAACCAGAATTCCTACTGAACAAGATGACAAGGTTTGTAGCAGATATTTTATATCGTGAAGATTTAAATGTATTCAGGAATCAGTTATCAAAATTTCAGCTTGATGAAGATTTTCTAGAGGCTGCCTTTCTCATTTTGAAATCAAGCAAATTTTTGTCCTGAAGCTAAAACATGTTTTCTGAAGGTAGTTGTTGAATGGTACGAAAAGGGCCTTGAAATTTTGAATTCTCAAATTCAATCATATAATTTCCAAGACCCTAAAGAATTATTGGAAAATATTCCTTCCCCTAAGTAAGAGGAAATTGTACTACCTCTTGACTTACATATTGAGGATGATTGTGCTTGCAAGTACCAAACTGAAGATGTGGTTTCAAGGTTTAATAGTGAGGATACAACCGATCAACTAGTCATTGAAGGCCTACAAGCAAATATTATACATCATGCTTTTATTGATCCTATAACAGATTATATGGAGGATCCTTTTAGCTCAAATTTTCAAACATGTACTCTCTACAAGGATCAAATACATCAGTAGTTGTCATTTCATATTATAACTTTCGTTATGAGGACAAATAATCTCTAGATGCTATGCCCTTAGGTAAATCAGGGATGTCTATGTTATGCCCTTTTGTAGCTGTAGGTAAATCAGGGGATTTGAATCTCCAACTTCTTGATACATAATATTTCTTTTTCACAACTATTCTCAATTGAATTGTCTCTAAAATTATAATATATTTAAAATTTTATATGAAAATACCAAAATTTATATAAATTTATATGTTTAATTGCTATTTTTATTGCACTTTGAAGATGCACATTATAAAATCAAATTTTGATGGGTTAAATTTTATAAAGCATAATAATTACTAGTTTTCATATAACTTGTTTAATTGATATATTCTGAATTGATTTTTTTTCTTGTATTTCCTTTCATAATTGAAAGAAAATACATTTTGCATATACACATTAAGCTTGTACATTCATCAGGAATCTTCCATCATCATGACAGATTCATGACACCACCCATCATGATTCCTGCCCAGAATCCTTTGTTACCCTCCATAAACAACATATCCGGTGTCAGGGCAGTGGCGACACAGGCATTATTGGCTTCAGCCAATGAATTTTCTTTTTATTCTTACAATATGAATTTTTTTAATGGCCTTTGTTAATGGCCTCTATTTTTTTTTTTGTGCTTTGTTAAGTTTCACCTGTCCAACTCTGATCAAGGACTCTTTGTTGCCAAGGCTTCCTTTACATTTTTTTCAATTAGTCTAGCTAAGAAAGATAGTGAAGCAAAAGTGAGAGTTTTCGTCATAAAAAAGCTCACAGGCTTTAGAGTAGGGATATCTGGGTGAATGCTTGTATGGGAATATGTGAGAGACGTCTTGGGCGTGAACTTGTGACCGTACGTTCTTACGAAAGTGTTCATGTATTATGTACGGTTAAAGAGTATATTTTATCAATAATGTTTGTTGAAGATTTCTGCAATCTTGTTCACTGACACGCTTCCCAGTTTCTATAATTGTTGTTGCAATGCTTGTTATGATAATTTTAATTTAACATAAAACCAGATCAGTGCTCTAAATTATTGTTTTGCATAGTAAAAAATATTATTGTTACAGGTCAATCTACAACTGTTATAGGTAAATATATTGTTATTTTGAGAAGAATATTCCCTGTACTAGAAATGAACATGTTGTCACAGAGATATCAGTTTGTTGTTGATACACTTAGTTGGTTTGGGCTTTCCTTTTACACCGATAGGAATTGGCATGTCAGTACAATCCTTGAGTCCTTAACAGTTGGACTCATAACGCATGATAACTCATCCATACCATATCTATCAACTGGATTTCATGGGAACATCAAGCACAAATTGTCTCCTTTGATGATAGGCATGCCAAACATGATGGTGGCATGCAACAACTGAGATCACTAAACCAGGGAAAAATTTCATGTGTCCCTACCTCAACTACCCGATAGAAGTAGGCATGGACCACAGTATGGGATTTTAAATATTAGCATTGCATCAGCCTATAAACTTTGACAAATGGCCTAACACTAAAACAAGTTCTAACCAAAGCGATTGTTTTCATGGGATTTATTATAGTATTGCCACACTACTGGAGATCTAATTTCTATAAAGAAACCAGAAGCTACTTAAAGGAATTGGGACCTATAAACCATAACCATTAGGAATCAGTGAACAAAAAACTATGATTAATGAGAAGCTATAATCCATGCTCATATGGGAAATTGATTATGTTAGAACAACATAAATTATGGATTTTACCAAGGGACCTGTGAACAGAATTAATTGCCCACAGGATGGGACCCTTGTTGCTACAATGATTTTTCTGCCTCTGTTTTTGGCCTTCTACTTTGAAGTGTGTTAATCATCCGATTTTTTTTTTTTGGGTTCTGTTCTGAAATTGGAAGAATTATTTTTAAGAATAATTAAAACTTGGAAAAGACCGATGAAAAGATAAACAACTCTTTAATGTGAATCAAACCTCAGACTAAATTTGAGATATAGAGAAGAAGATGATTTGCTCAAACATTCCATGATTCTTTTTCTGTGTGTTTCTACTTGTGCTTCCTAATTATGCCCTGCCCTGACAAGTTGCTCTGAAAACTTTATAGGATCCCATATGGCACTTCGAATTTAAATGGCTTTCCCAAAACTGAAATAATACATCTCTGACCTCTTTTACGTGCGTCCACATCTGTCTAAAGGTTGCATGCAATCCTGCTGCCAATGTTGTGGACTGTTTGTCCTCTCACACCTTTCCTTTCCTTTCCTTTCCTTGTCAAACCTGCCACCGCTGCGAAGAATATGCTTATTACTCCCAGCAATCCCAAAACTCTCATATGTCCAAACAAGCCGAACAAGGTGGAAAGTTAGACCTCAGATATTTGCGCAAAAGAAGCCATTGATATCTCCAGTCCAAACTTTTATTTCTTTAGATTATTATATGTCATCTATTATAAACAAATTAGTATAAAATTATGTAAATCTGATATTTATTTGACTAGATTTATATTAATTTTAGATATATTAAAAGTTAAGGTGGCATGTTGACATTCATATCGAATTTAAATCTATTAATCAATAGGTTATGATCATAGAAAAAACAACATAAATCATATCAACTTTCTTTTCCCGAAAAAATTGACATAAATTCATGTGAACTTACTACTTAGGAACTATTACCAAATTCATATCTGCGTTGGATTTATTAAGGTATTTATAGCAGATCTACGCCATTAATGTTTTCCGCATTTTATAAAACAAAAGGAATAGATCGTGCCTATGTATTTTACCAACCATACTAAAATAACAGTCCCAGAATATATTGTACGGAAATAACAGTCCCAGAATTATACTACTGAGACTATACAAAGAGGAGACTTATATTAATGTCTGTAACCCAATCAACATAGTGCCATCAGTGTCTATAACCCAATCAACATCATTACAATTGCTTGTTGTCTGAAAATTTTCAGTTTTGGTGGAGACAAATTGATATAGGCAAACACCTTATTATGGGAAGAAGCGAGGCTCCAAGTTGTTGTTGGCAAGAGAATTTATCTTGGTAGCTCTAACAGTGATTTTCTTCATGTGGAGGAGATTTCCGAGCAGAAACATAGGATTTGGTCCCGATATTCCTTGATGGTACATTATCATCTTCATTTCATTCTGAGGTCAACTGAGGCAACAAGAAGAATATTGTGAGCAGTATGGCCATTAAAGCTGCACAAAACATATAATTATGACTGCAAATAACCCTTGTATGGATATGACATGCAATTGATATCATTTATTAGTTGTTTCCATGAATGCCTCACAAAGAAAACAAGTAATTATTCAATCTATTTTCTAGATTTCCTTGGGCTTTCGAAGAAGGTAATACTTATAATTTATAAATAATAATGTTTCCCTCAAAGCATCCTCCCCTTTGGGCATTGTCATCGACTGGGGTAATTTTTTTATAGTTTTTTATTTGTATATGGATGTCTTTCAGTTCTATTGGTAGTATTTTCTTCCTCCAACGAGTTTGGGTTTTATTTGGGGAAGTTATGGGCTATTCATTAGTTGGTGGGCTCTAGTCTTCTCTCATTCTAGTGGTCTAGTGATTTTATATGTTCATCACAATCCAAGGGGAATACTCTTCTAGAAACGTTATGTGGCTCTCTATGAATATTAGGCCATAAAATCACAATGTAACTACAATAATTTGATTTGTATCAACCCAATGAGGTGACTTAGAAATGCCTTAGCTCTCATCATAAGTCCCATTTCCCATTGAAGAACACTTATTATTCGTTGTGTGCTTGCATTTTGTGAATTTACAATCAGAAACAAAACAGTAAAAGTTTTTTTGGTATACACGTTGTCATATATTTCAACAGTTATTTATGTAATGATCCTAACTAATGTCCAGACATTTTTCTTTGCAAATTTCTATTACATTACTTTCTTGGTATATATACAAATGGAAGATCAGGTATTTATGTTTTTTTTGGTATTTGTAGTATTTATGTTGTTTATTTAGTTAGAGACTGGTTTTATTTTTAGAAATAACTCTAAAACGATACTTCAAAAGTTTGTTTGTGACCAGTTAGAGGCTTTTTGGAACACTTTGAGAGACTTTCCTCAAAGTGTTGGATAGATTTTCAATGCTCACTCAACACTAGAAAATTAAATATTCATAGATTCACTCCCTAGGTTTATTCATTGGTCATGTTATCTCGAAAAAGAATTAATAATCAAGTTAAAAGTTGCAGTCTTA